>JAREIK010000357.1:902500-1517500 GCA_029783825.1 Sapria himalayana | reverse complement strand
TTTAATCAAAAATTCAAAAGTATTTTGAACATTTAGGAAGTACAAGATCAACATATTTAATTTTCCATCAATATCCAAACTTTGTTGTACTATTTTTTATTTGTTCCCTTAACATTAATTATCTATTATTCTTCAATCCTTAACCATAAATTTTCCTAAATTTAAAAAAAAAAATTTCAATGGTAAATGTAGGCACCACATTGTAATTAAAATTGCATGTTGCATGATAAAACTTAATGGCTTTTCACATAGAAGCACTAACATGGACAACTAAGCATTATACAATGCAGTGGCTAACATTCAATAACTATGGCTTGGATGAGATGTTATGATTTCAAAGTAGTCGATTATAGGGATTTTAGTTTTGTTAAATAGATTGTTTATCCCTAATTAGTTCTAAATGTGCTATGTTTTATTTCATAATGAAATATAATCAAAGTGAGAAAAATAAAAAAAAATGTTTAAAAAGAATAATGCATGCTTTTGTTTTTGAAAAATAACTAGAGAAAAAAAATCAAGATGAATTATCTTTAACAATTTTAAAAATATTTTTTATATGTGTTGCAAGAAACACTTTCTTGTTTATCATTTTTTTTAGAAGTAAACAAAATTGTATTTAATGATTGTCAAAAAAAAAAAGATTTATTTGGCAATTACAATATCATTTTCTATGAATTGAGTTTCACATACATAATACACATACACACACCTACATTATATCTATTATATATTCTTCAACTAAAAATAAATGGATTTTGATTTTTTTCGAATGAGAATGTGATTATAATTATTATTGTTGGTTATAGTTGCTAATTTTGGGTGGTCTGATAGTAGTTTGACATGAGATTTGTGATGAGTTTGTTAGGGATTTGGTAATTTAAAACTTAAGTTGATATTGTTTGTGGATTAGGATTGTTTTATTGTAATTGCATTTTGTAAACGTTATGAAAAGATATATACCTTATGCTTGGCTCGGCCCTTCAAGAGCAACGTGAAGGGCCGAGCCAAGTCCATATAGTTCCAGAGCAATGCGAAGTCGACAACGATGCTATAGTGGATTAGCATCATCAATGACAGCAAAGTCAGGAAGAGATATACCTTTCTTTTCATATTCTTAAAATTGAGGTCTAACATTAATTTATATTTAAATCAATTCATTAGGTTTTATATAATATTTAAGAACAAATTTATTTATTATAAATAAAATATACATAATTATAATTAATTTAATGCAAATAAAATTAATTCGATTTAATAGCCAAATCAAGTTAATTCGATTACAATCAAAATAATTATTCTAATTATGTATATATACATATTTTAAATATATAAAAACTATAAGATATCTTTCATTAATTCTAGATAAGGCTATGGAAGGGACCTCATCCTAGATAAGATTTCAAGATTCTAACATAAATTATTTTGCATAATAATTTTAATTAATTATAATTCATATCTCTACATAATTATAATTGTATTCCCTTACTTATTCACAAATTAAACTCCCTATGTTAAGATTATAGATATCTATTGATTGAATCAAATTATTAACAATCTAATTTAATTAACCTTTAATTATAATTATAAAAACTTATTTGAATTGCTAGATTAAAATTCACATGTAGTGTTTAACTATATCAAAACATATATGCTTCCTCGATGGGCTATCATCAATTCTTTTGATAGAACATGGATTCTATTATCAATTAATATTCACCATATGATTGATAAAATTGTCTAATTCATAGAGTTCTCAAATCTATTTTTAGACTCTACCTTTTATACATCAAAACAAGTGTTAACAAGCATATGCAAATAATGAATATTTCAAGAATAAGAAAATTAATTCTTATAATAACTATGATGTATTTTATTTTATAAGTCCGCACAAAATAATTACACTACTTTGGTCCTATTCAATATACTTATGTGTACTAGCATTAGAAGTTAGAACTTTACAATTCATAATCATCAAGATAGACTTACTGAAATCTAGTGCTACATTCTTACTGACAGGGTATCCAATTCTATCTAGATTGTGAACAATAAACTTATATTTTATGAGCACTGATGATTTCATTTTATGTGCACTAGTTAATCTTTATGCATAAAATCACATACAAGCAAACTAAAGAAAAAATATTTTTATAATTCAACTCATTAAATAAATTTTTATTAAAATAACAAAAGGATATAAATCAAGAAAATAATTATAAATAGGTTTTAGTATAAACTAGTTCCAACAATCTCCCACTTAGACTAAAGGCATGATGTCACACATCTAATTCCCATCTCTTCTACATGCTTGTCATATACTTTAGCTAGAAGACTCTTTGCAAAAGGATTCATCAAGTTGTATGGCAATGTCACTTTCATTACAACCACATCCCCTCATTTCATAATATCTATTATTAGATGATACTTGTGCTCGATGTATTTTTCTTTTGTGTGGATTTTAGGTTCCTTTGAATTTGTAACCACTCCACTATTATCATAATAAAGTATAATGGACAATTGCATAAGGAATAACCCTTAGGTCCATTAGAAAATTTCTAAGCCACACTGCCTCATTGGCTACTTTTGAAGCTACCACATATTTAGCTTCCATTGGGGATTTAACAATATACGATTTCTTGATATTTCTCCAACTTAAGGTTCAACATCCCAAGGTAGACACAAAACATAAGGTGAATTTTTTAAAATCCTTATCTAATTGGAAATCTTAATCTGTATACCCTATAAGTATAAGATTGTATACTTAGTATACTAATATATAATCTCTAGTCCTTTTATGTAATTGATTATGTATTTTACTACAATCCAATATTCTTGTCATAGGTTAGATTGATATTTGCTTACAAATCTAATAGCATAATAGATATCGAGTTTAATGAAAAGTATTGTATACATGAGGTTTTCTACTATAGATGCATAAAAAACTCTCTTCATTTTCTATCTCTTTTGGGACATTATTTCTTTGATAAAGTGATTACATTTCTAAACTAATGAAAACTTTTCTTGGAATCTTACATGATAAATCAAGTTAATATCTGATTGATATAAATAATTTAAGATATGCCCAATATACTTTGTGTGACACCCTATCCCCCAGGGGGTCCCATTCTTTCCATCACACAATATAATGTGTAATAAAATAAAATTTTCTCAAATGTACCATACATTTTTTTTTCCATTTTATTTGCTCAGCAAAATAAAAAAAATACTCAACATATTATTTAAACCACAATCGGCTTCCCTTCACATGTGCGATTCCGCATGTGGATCTATCATCTATCCTAGACCTATACTTAAAAATGGTCCAACACGGGAGTGAGCAAAGCTCTGTAGAGGTAAACTTCTACAGAGTTACTCCCTACCTAAGTACATATAAAATGTCATGCATATATATCAATGCCCATTCAAGTATAATGCTTATATGAATGCAATTATGGATGAACTATTTATATGCCCATATTCTTGAGTCTCATCGACTCCCTCACACATGCCGAAGCCAAGTGTGACATATATATATATATATATATATATCTATAGAAATATTTATTTTTTTGAAATTATTTTGAAAAATATGGACCTCCGAAAAATATATTGGACATTTCTTAGAATAAAATATGATTTTCTTGGATTTACTTTGAGAAATATGGACCTCATCTGAAAAATATATTGGACATTTCTCTGACAAAATATTTTTTTTTCCTTGGATATTTTCCAAAAACCATCGTGAAACTCAGCCTAGACATTGTTCCGATTCGAGTTCACAAATTTATAATAGCCATGCTCTAGAAAAAATACCGCTGCAACTCAGTCTGAACTGTTGTCCTAATTCGAGTTCGCCAAATATAATTCATATACCTTTGTGTGTGTGTGTGTGTGTGTGTGTCATGCACCCACCCATGTATATGGAATGTTCCCATGCATATGAAATGCAATTATGTCATTTATGATTAAATGATATTTCAGACACAACTAAATTTTACTAAACAAAACAGAGAAACTTTTCACCAATTAACCATTTCCAATGATATTTCTAACAATTCGAATTGCAATATATAATCATTAATGGCATTTAAATAGAAAGAAACTAGGATAGGAGAAAACCCACTACCTTCCGAAAAATTTCACGGAAACTTTATATATTTGATGTCAAACTGAAGATCTCGTCACGTAGACCAATTTTAGTTCTTAGACTATTCTATTCTGACTCCAGAATAATTCATTACTGATCAAAAGAAAATTAACTAGATCATTTATATTTTTTCTTCTACACTAGTGACTCTCTCTCTCTCATCCCGAAGTTTTTTTTTATTTCCGCGTCAGGCATCATCCAGTTTTCTGGATTCCCAATTTTTTTTTCTTTTTTTATGTTATTTAAAAAAATTATTATTATTATTATAATTTTTTAAAATTTATTTTGTTAGACGCCTTGACCACTCATGCGCAGCCACGTGCTGACGTCATGGCGTGGTCTTCCCATTTTTGTTTTTTTAAATTTATTTATTTATTCTAATAATTATTTAATTAAATTAAAAAAAATTACAAAATTTTGGCTTCCTCAAAATTTAACGAAATTTATCATCGTAGCTATATTTTCCAAGATAAATTCAATAACGAAATCCATTTTATCATTAGGATTCTAAAATTTTCAGTTAATTTTTCTTATTACAAAATTAAAATTTAATCTTTTTTCAGAAACAAATCATGTTATTTATTTCTTTATTTTTTTTCGGGATTTCACACATTGCTTGATATCTTGCAAAAACTTAATCCTAAATGCTATATATATAATTTGTTTTAAAAATTTATTTGTATAACCAAATATTTCTATTTTAATATTTTCATGTAAGTAAAAGAAAAGAAATATTAAGAGGCTGGGATGCAGCAATAGCACAATAACGGAGGTGCTGCTTACCGGTCAGCGGGCCAAAATTTTTGGAGGAAAGACTAACACATCCGATGATCCGACCCACTCCGATTAATTGAACCAAGAAAGTTTTAATAGAAATGTTTTGTATTTTATTTTTTCGAGTACTATTTTTGCGATCTAGAACTGTTCATCTTTTCTCTCTCTCTCTCTCTCTGCGATTTACCAAGATTGTTTCTACGCTGAACATACTGTAAAAATTCTGGATATTTTGGTTTAATCTATAACGCATAAGCATTTTCTGGTGGTTGTAGCTAGTCGCATTGAGCGACTAACGAACCACGTTATTTCTGGTTTCTATTCTTTCATTTTTTTGATTCTGCCATGGTTGGATTGTTTATTGGATATATATATATTATTTGTTGTGTTATTATTTTATTGTCTTCTGTATCTTAAAATCACAAATGTGAGAGCGCAATTGCCTAACACCAAGAATATGAGCAACTTCTCCTAAGTTTGTCATATCGAATTGACAAAATAACTAAACCTTAACCAATTATAATGAGTCCATATCATTGTTAATGAACAAATTTTCATCAATATTTATATTAAGAATACCACATTGCTATCTCCTCTCTTTATATACATGCAATACTCATATTGACATTAATAAAAGCAATTAGACTTAGGTGGCATTTGTTTTTTTTACTTAATGCTGAATAGAACTTTTTTTGAGATTAATACTAAATAGCACTTAATAGCATTAAGTAATAAGTCATTCGTTTTTTTTTCTTAATGCTGAATAGATAAGCGGAGACCGAAGTGAGGGTTTTGATTGTGTGGGAGTAAGCTCTTTCTGAATGGAAAAAAGTTAAAATTTTTGGTTTTTTTTATTTCAGCTATTTTTTCAAAATATTCAGTGATAAGTTAGTAAAAAAATAAAAAAAAATAAATTGCTGAATGCTAAAATCAAATTGGTTTCAGCATTTAGCCAAAAAAACAAACACGCCCTTAATGACATGTTCATAATGAGTATTTCAAGACTTAGATACTTGTTTATGTTCATAAACGAACTTATTCAACTCACACACCATATGTTCTTATCCTTTCTCTATGAAATCATCTGACTGAATTATGTAGATACATTCTTCAAAATGTTCATTCAAAAATAAAGTCTTCATATCTATTTTTCAAATCTCATAGTTATAATGAGTGGAAATAGACAAGAGAATCCAAATTGACTTTAGCATGACTATCGGCTAAAAGGATTACTCGTAATTGATTCCTTCTTTTTAAGTTAAACTTTTTATTATAAGCATAACTTTATAAACCTCAATATCATTATCTATCCTTCTTTTTTTCTTATAGATCCACCTATATTATATTGGTTTTATCCCCTTAGGTGGTCCTATAATATCCCAAACATGATTAGATTTTATTGACTATATTTCTGATTTCATAGCCTATTGCCAGTGTTTTGAACCTCTATCTTGAAGTACTTTATCATTGTTCTGGGATCATAAGATTCTCCAAAGAGTGTATACTATGTAGGTTGAAAAATAACCCTCCCACTATGATGAGACACTCCTCTTGGTTGTATATTTTTAGTAACATGGTGTATAGATGCTGATACATGTGAATAATTATGATCATTACCTAATGGTTATACTACCAAATTATCAATTAGGGCTCACAAGGTTCAATATCAATGCCATCATGAGTACTTCTCTCATTATAATGAGGTAATGAGGTATAAGAGATGTCACACTATGGTGTTTCCTCCATAATTGAAAGAGTATGGACTAGTTTATCTCCTACTAATATCTCTAGAATAATTCTACTTTTGGGTTTTTGGTTTGTTATATAGTCATTTTCTTGGAATAATGCATTTGAACTAATAATGATATTCTAATCATTGGACTATAAAACAAACCATCTTTTGTTCCTCTAGGATACCTATCTCATCGTTGACCTTACCATGTCTATAAGAATCATATCCCTTCTTTCTACCACACCATTCTTCTATGGAATGTCATGTGTAAAAAATTGAGATATTTTTTATTGATCTAACAACTAGTCCCTAAACTCACCAAAGAGGTACTCGCCATCATAATCAAATCATTATATTTTGAGATATTTGTTGTGATGTTTTTTATTCCCATCTTATACTCTTTGAATTTTTTGAAGGTATCAGACTTAGAATGCATCAAATAAATATATCCTTATTTTGAGTAATCATTAATGAAAGTAATAAAGTACTCAAAACTACCTTTTCTTAGATTTCCATGGTCTCACTTAAACTAGAATGAACAAATTCTAGTGGCTCTTTGGCTCTATAACCTTTAGCTATAAATGACCATTTGATCAACTTTTCTTCTAAGAAGGACTCGCAAGCTAGAAGTATTTTTACTTTCATTGAACCTAAGAAATCATCTTTAACTAGTCTCAAAATTTATTTTATATTTATATGACCTAGAAGATAGTGTTAGAGATAAGTTTGGTCTATATCAAAATTATGTTCTTTTATATGGTAAGTAATTGATGTTATTCAACTCATATTTTTGTAGTGTAGAAACTATTTGTATAATATAAAGGTTGTCTTTCGATGTACTAGAATAGATAATCATTTTATTCAAGTAAATTATTTTCAAATCATTAAATAAAAAGGATTATCCATCTCTAACTAAACTGAAAACAAAAATTAAATTTCTCCTTAATGAAGGTGCATAAATATAATCTTTTAAAATTAAAATATTATTTCTCTCAAACTGAAGTATATAAACTTCCACTATAATAGTTTTCTTTTTTGTATTGTTTCATATGTGGAGATCAATCTCATCATTATTTAGTTTTCTTGTTTCTTGGAACCACTACAAAAAACAACAAACATGATTAGTGGTGTCCGTATCTACACACTAGGTATTCATATATGCCACCACTAAATATTTTTTCACTACTAGCAATTGAGACTTATCTTGATTGTTCATTGTTTAGATAAAAATGGATAATGCTTCTTCCGATGTCCAAATTGCTTGAAGTGAAAATATTTTCTTTTTAACTTTTTAACTCTCATTTGTGTGTTAGGAGCTATTGATGAAACTTGAGTATATTTTTAAAATTACTTCTTCATATTTCCTTTTGGTTTAGAAGTTCTTTTAGCTATAAATTCTCCAGATAATTTTCTAATAATACTTTTAATCGATACTAATTTCATAAGCAATTATACCAAATTCCAATCATGTCTATTCATATTGAAATTTAAGTAGAATTTATTTTCGTAGTATAGTAGTGATTAAAAAATAATATCAACTTAAGAGTCTTCATCTATCTTAGCTCCAATGATCTCTAGTTCATTTAGAAGACTAATCATCTCGTGTACACGATCTCTCATAGAAGTGTTATGAGTCATTATAATATTCATAAAATCTCTCATGGTTTTCTGCATGGTAGGGCGAGTCTTATGCACAAATATTTCATTCAGATTCGACATCACATCAAAGGCAGTAGTCATGGACTAATGTTGATGCTGATGTACATTTTACTTGGAAATCAAAATAATATCTAGACATCTCATCAGCTTTTATCCATTTCTCATAAGGCTTAGCTTCCTCATCAGTCGCCCCCTTGTTGAGGTTTATCTAGGTATTGATCTATGAGTACAAATTTCTAGTTCTCAATAATCAGGATAATGTCAAGATTTCTTTTCCAATTAATATAAACTATTTCATCCAGTTTTTTCTTTTTGAGAATGGTGGCAAATGAGTTGATATATTTTTTCCTAAAAAGCTTTATAATGATCTCTTTTATAAGAATTAATTCTTTCCAAATATTCTTGAATAAATTTGTCATCAGTCTGATACTCTATAAATAATATGTATTAATGGGAGGGTATATACTATTTATTATTTATTCAGACATGGTAATTCATATTAATCTTGATATCTTGGTAATGGTTGTAACAAATATGCTTAAATTGATAACTTATCTTTAGTCCAATAAATAATAATAGTGACTTAGATAGAGATGATGCAATCATTTAAAGCTTAGTGTAAACTATCATTTAATTCTAAATTGGTCGATTCTCAAATGAATCCTTCAGATGGAGAAGTGATTCATTAATCCATAAAATTACTTTATAGTAGTTTGTGCCAAGTATATATACAAGTCAGTTAGTTCAATAGGGAAAAGGCACCAATGCTAACACTCTAACTAACTTGCATATCTTTCAAATTAGTGATGAAAACCATAAGATTCACTTAATAAACTCCTCCGCCCACTTAGATATTTTAAAATTTTATAGTTTTAAATTAAAAATTTGTGTTTCTATTGGACCACACACACACACACACACACATGATCATACATAATTTCATGCCACACACATAAAATCATTCCACAAATACTACCATGCTACAAATAATATCATGCCACAAATATATAATGATTAAGTATAATGCATATCCATGTGTCGAACACATGGACTATGTACATTATAGGGCACCTCACATATAGGAAGTATGTTAAATCAAAAAAATCTGCTATGTTACATTACAAATGATTAGGTTAGTGTCCACAATAACATGGAATTTAATCTAGTTTTTCTAAAATACTTGGAATTCTAGCCATGTACTATGCCAATGTCAGAGTCTACAACCTTGAGTTCTACCATCACCAATTTTTGCCAACCTGAGATCTATCATCTTCATTTCCGCTAGTAGCAAGCACCATGGGTATTTCCACCTTCGGTCACGTCAACCACTACATATGTCATTGTTGGGTTTAAATATAAGCTTCTTTATGTGTTGGTCATGACAGCCTCTATAGTGACACTAATAATAGAAATTGTTTTTGGCACTTTCATTGGTCATGAAGGCTTCCATAGTTTCCATTGGCAGCAACTAAAATTTCACCAGCAATATCATTGGTCATATCTGCTCCTATAGTCACTATCATCAATAATTGAAAATGTCACAGGTGGTGTCATTAGCCATGACCATTTCCATAGTCACCATCATTGGTAATTTAAAATATTACCAGCACCTTCATTGACTATGACTGCTCCATAGTCACAATTTCTGGAACTTAAAACATCACCAGTACCATGATTTCTTGCACTATCACCATCACTGAAAATTGAAAATGTCACTAATGCTGCCATTGGCCATGAATGCTTCTATAGTCACCATCACCAACAACTAAAAATGTTAACAATGCTACCATTGGCAATGACTACTTTCACTAGTACCTTTGTCAACCATTGCAATCATCTCAATCAATTGTGTTAACCACTGTCTCAACCATCATCATTACAAGAACAATTATGAGATTAAAATTTATAACCTGATGTGCAATACACAAAAATCATTACAAAATACAACCAATAAACTAAAGAAATCAATATCACAATTCACATACATAACCGGGTTGTTTAACTTGGCCAACAAATGCAAAATTGCCACTATTTAGGTTAGTCAATCACATATTCTCAACCAATATTAAAAACCTAACTATTCCACCCACAAAAATCATAATAACTCCCTCTGATACCATTGTTTGGAATTCAATAATTTGAAACTTAAGTTAATATTGCTAATGGATTGAGATTATTTTATTATAATTACATTTTATAAATGTTACGAGAAGAGACATACCTTAAGCTTGGCTCAGCCAGATGGCCTTCTCCCATATGCCTACAGTTCAAGAGCAACGTGAGAAAGATGACAATGCTACAATGGAATAGCATCTTTGAATTATGTCTTATTCTTTCATATTATTAAAACTAAAACTAGTCATTAATTTATATTTACATCAATATGTTTAGTTTACTATAATATTTAAGAATCAAATTTATTTACTATAATATTAATATACATAATCACAATTAATCTAATGCAAATAAAATAAATTTGATTTAATAGAGAAATCAAATTAATTTGATTATAATTAAATTAATTATTATGATAGCTATATATACATATTTTAAATAAACAAAAACTATAAGACATCTTTCATTGCTTTTGGATAAGGTTAATGAAGGGACCTAGAATTATAAATTACATTAATTGTAATTTATAAATATTTAATTATAAATTACATTAATTGTAATTCATAAATATTTAATTATAAATTACATTAATTGTAATTCATACTACTATAGAATTATAATTGTACTTCCTCACATATTCAAAATATATTATGTCTTTTATTACTTATCACTAATTAAATACCACATGTTAAGATTATAAATATTTATTGATTGAATCAAATTAATAATAATCTAATTTAATTGGCCTCTAATTATTTCCTTGATACTTTTTGCTTAACTTATTTGAATTGTTGGAATAAAATTCTCCTGCAAAAATAGGCAATATCAAAATGTATAATCTTCCTCAATGGGCTATTATTAATCCTTTTGACATACATAAATTCCAACAGCAATTAATATTTATCATATGATTGATAAATTTATCCAATTCATATAGTTCTCAAATCTATTTCTAGACTCTATCTTTTATGAATCAAAATAACTATTAACAACCATACATAAATAATAATTATTTCAAAATTAAGAATAATAATGTTTATAATTACTAGAGTATATTTTATTTTGCAAGTCAGTACAAAATAATTATAGCGTATTGATCTTGTTCAATATACTCAAATATATTAGTACTAGAACTTAAGACTTTACTATTCACCATAGTCAAGATAGACTCATTGAAATCTAATATCACAATCTTACTGATAGATTTTTCAATTCTATTTAGATTATGAATAATAAACTTATATTTAATGAGTATTGATGATTGGATCTTCTGTGTATAAATCAATTTATATGCACTAAATCATTTATAAGCAGAATAAAAGACAAATGTATTATTTCAATTCAAAATATTATAATTATTATTAAAATAATTTTTAGTTTAAACTAGATACAACAAAGCATCACATTTATGCCATGTGATGTGTGCTTTGTTTCATCAGATTTGAATGAGCGAATAGTTTAAATGGCACATATAATTTCTTTAAATTATTAGTATATAGGTCAATTTCTGTGCAACTCAACTAACTTCAAGTGAAGAAGGTATTTCTCCATTGGTTTTAATTTTAGGAAAGTTTGAGAAATTATAGAAAAAATTGAGCTATGGAGCCTCGTTCCCAAAATAATTTAATTTTAACACCAGGATTTTCAAAATTTGAAAAAATATGTGTTGACCAAAAAAATATTTTATCCTACATCCCCTCATTTGGATTTTAAAGACAAAAATACTCAAAGGATCGCTACATCAGCTTGCTACATCAGAGAATTTTTTAAAATGAAAAACTTCAAATATATATAAATTTGTAATGTTTATCTATAAATTTATGCATATATAAAAGTTTATATATACATTATGTTATATATAAATGTTTTACATTTACATATATAAACTTATATTATGTGTGTGTGTGTGTGTGTGTGTGCGCGTGTGTAACATTATATATAAACATTTATATATGCAAACATATAATGTTTATATATAACAACATAACTCAAACATTTAAATATAATGTTTATATAAATATTTATGCACATATAAAGGTATAATGGTTACATATAACATTATATGTTTATATAAATGTTTTATGTTTATATATAATGTTATATGTTGTATATAAATGTATAAAATTTACATGTATAAATATTATACATTTCTATATAAACATTGTATGTATAAATGTTATATATGATGTTATATATAAATATTATACATTTATATATAAATGTTTATATATAATATTACATATAAATACATACACATATATATGCATATACAATTATATTTAAAGTTATATATATATATATATATTTATATTTATAAAAGTTATACAGACACACACACACACACATATAACATTAAACATTTATATATAAACATTTATATATAAAAACATATAATATTTCACTACAAGAAATAAACCATTTATAAATGAAAAATAGGAATACCCAAATCCATTTGAAAAATCGAATCCATTTCTATTTTTGCGAGGGATATTAAATATGACACTATATAAATTTAAGTGATTATGCGACAAAATTCATTCCGTCACATTTTTAGCTATTTAAATTCCTTCACTAAAATATGATAATTAATTTTTGAAGACCACTTTGAAACTTCAAAATCTCGAAATCTTCTTAGGGTTTCAGAGATTTTTTGGTTTATTTGTGATTTCATCCGATTCGTGTTGGGATTGCCTATCATCCATATATTATTCGACGTGATTTGCATTTGTAATTAAAATATGAAATGATTATTTTTATTATATTTCGTATGTATTGTATTCATGAATACCTCCATTTGTGCATTTTTATGTTACGTGTAATATTTTTTTATTTTTAATATTTATATTGGATTCTATCTAATTGTTTTGCTAAATTATTATAAATATAATAGATAAATTATAAATTAGTTACATTTTTTTACATTGTTTCCTTATACTTTTATTTGTAAAATTTTTTTGTAACCTGATTGATTTTTGATAATTTTGTGTATTTTTTTTATTGACCTATAGTTAATATCACCAAATTTATATTGCATTTATTTTCCTTGCTAGAATTAAATGCTATTTAATAATTTCAAAATTGAATAACTCATATTATTGGAGTAACCTTAACAATAAATAATTTATAATTATTAAAATAATTACTAGATGTTCATTTGTGATAACAATAATAATGGAAGAATATACGTAGGGTATGCAATTAGAATAGTTAAATGCAATTGGAATAACCTGGCTTTTCTGATTTAAATCCAAAATTATCTAATACTTATTTTACTATAACTTATTTGTTTGATTTATGCAATTTCATAAAAATACTACTACATCTTTATTACAAAAATATCTTTTGAAATGTTATTATAATTCCAATAATATTAATATCATGTGTTATATGAATAGATAATATTATATGACATGATCGACAATGGATGAATGTGAGAATGAAAGATATATTTTTAACTAATGAATTTGTAAATGGAATCGAGGAATTTATTGCCTTCCCTAAAATAATAACCTGAATTTATGGATGAAACAAAAATAAGATGTCCATATAATGCTCTTAAATGTTAGAATCAGAGTTTCTATGATGTTGACATATTACAATATCATCTTGTAAAAAATGGATTTGTTAGCAACTATTATGTTTGGTACAAATATGGGGAAATAGTTGTCCCACAAATAACTAAGTATTATGTACATAAAAATAATGATTCAATTATTACAATAAAATTTGATAATCCCAATGGCA
Source organism: Sapria himalayana (assembly GCA_029783825.1). Taxonomy (NCBI): domain Eukaryota; kingdom Viridiplantae; phylum Streptophyta; class Magnoliopsida; order Malpighiales; family Rafflesiaceae; genus Sapria; species Sapria himalayana. The sequence continues at coordinate 1,503,332 of JAREIK010000357.1, read as the reverse complement.
CATGTGAAGTAATTTTGAATAATATTATTAGTTCTTCATTAAATTCAGATATAACTGATGATATCCTAATATCATCAGCAAAATAATTTTTTAAAATGCTAAAGTCTTTAGAAGAAGAGGTTTGGAAAGGAATTCCATATGGCTACTCAAAGTTATCTATGGTGGTCAGACTAAAATTTAAATGCAAAACAATAATTTTCAGAAAAGTATTATCATAAAATATGCTAGTTGTTATTTGAATTATTATCAAAGAATAACGTAATGATAGATAGTTTTTATGGAATAAAGAAGTTAATGTGATATTTGAGTTTACCAATGGAAAAAATACATTATCATTAATGGATTCATATTATATTATGGCATAGACAATGAAATAATTGTATATAATTTCTATAACTATCCTCAATACTAAAGAAATAGATGTAAAAGGTAAAAAATAAATATTCCTCACATGAAGATATATTATTTCCTATTGATTCATCGTCTGTAAAGATTATTTGCATTTGATGTTACTGCTAATAATATGAGTTGACACAAATATCATGTTATTGAAGATGATGTGATGCGGTATTGCTCAGATTCTCTTCTTGAAAATATTTTGATGATTATCATCCATCATCTACAGATGAAGGTCAAAATATTAGATTATGGTTGTGCATAGATGGATTTCAGCCTTTTGGACAAACAAGGCAATAATATTCTTCATGTCCAATTATTGTTATACCTTATTATTTACAACCATGGATGTGCATTAAATATAAATATATGTTTTGTGTATTATAATGCCCTAATCTGAGAAATCTAAAAGGCAAGCTAGATATTTTTTTATAGCCCCTTATAGTGGAGCTCAAAAAATTATGTGAGGATGGTGTCAAAACATATGATATATCTAGAATGCATAACTTTAAAATGCAAGTAACACTGATGTGGACAATAAGTGACTTTCATGCATATTTAATGTTATCTGAATGAAGCACTACACATAAATTAGCTTGTCCATATTGCATGGATAACTCGGATATATTTTATCTAAGCAAAAGAGGAAAGACTTTTTGGTTTGATAAACATCATAAATTCTTACACATGGAACATCCATTTCAAATGAATATTGATGCATTTAAGAAAAGTCATAAAGTCATTAAAAGTGCACCTCCCTTGAGGTTATGTTATGAGATATTAGAAGTAATTAAAAGATATGGGTTCAAACATGTTAAGGATGTTGATGCAGATTGCTGCAATATGAAAATTTCAAAGATTTATCATTATGGTTAGAAGAAAAAAGTATCTTTTAGGATTTGTCATATTGGAAACTAAATCTTATTAGACACAACTTAGATGTGATGCATAAAGAGAGAATTTTTTGATAATATTTTTAATATTATAATGAATGTGTAGCGAAAAAACAAAATATAATATCAAATCAAGAGAGGACTTGAAAAAGTTATGTGCATGTCTAGAGTTACATAGGGATGAACCAACAGATAAATTCCCTAAGACTTGTTATAATATTGAAAATGATACAAAGGAAGCTTTATGCAAATAGCTAATGGAGCTAAGGTTCCCTAATGGATATGCATTTTTCATGGGAAGATGTGTTGATATGAAGAAGTATAATTTATCTAGAATGAAAAGTCATCACTGTCATGTGTTAATGGATAGATTAATATCCATATCATTCCTTGAATTACTTCCACAAAATATTTGGGAATCATTGACTGAATTAAGTATTTTCTTTAAGAATCTCACTTGCGATGTCATAAGAAAGGAAGAAATTGAGTAATTACAAAATAGCATCCCCATTATTTTATGCAAACTTGAGTATATTTTTTTTTCAAACATCTTTGATTCCATGGAACATCTTCTAGTCCACTTGCCTTATAAATCCATGAAAGTAGGTCTTATGTAATACAGATAGATATTTCCATTTGAGAGGCAATATATTTTTAATTGTTAATATAAAAATTTTAATTTATATACTAATTATTTTTTTATAATGTATATCAATTTTAGATATCTTAGAAAATTGAAAAATAATATTCGAAATAAAATCAAAGTCAAAGGATTGATATACAATACCTACTTAGTTGAAGAGGCTTTGGCATTTTGTGCACACTATTTTCAGCCACAATTATATAATCGGCATAAAATATTGGCACCGAAGAATGTATATGGTATGGGTAATGGATCAGATAAAAAGAATATGCTTTCTATTTTCATACAAGGGGGTAGATAATTTGATAAAGTAACATCGATATATTTTTTGGATGACTTAGAGTATCATACTATGCACACATATAATTTTTTGAACTATGAAGAAGTTATATTTTATACTGAGTAAGATTTTTAATAATTTCATATTCTCATTTTTTTGTCATTGTATAAAATATAACATTTTAATTAATCAAAATATCTTTAATTTTATTTTTTAAGAATGTTTGCTTAGAAATTAAGGCAAAGAAAACCTCATATTGATGATAAATCAATTGATGCAAATTACATGCAACTTATTATCTAAACAATTGCATGCAACATTATATATGTATGAATTTGTCCTTTATCATTTTGTATGTACAATTTTCTTCATTAAATATATGTAAGAAATAAATAAAAGATCTTGCAAAAGGATCATTATAAAGTTTACAGATGTATCTCATATATTATGTAAATGGATATAAATTTCACACTTTGAAACATGATTCAAATAGAGTTGCAATGAATAATAGTATTTGCATCAAGGGGCCTAAAGATACAACATGTACTACTAATTTTTATGGTTGACTAAATTAAATTCTACACGTGGAGTATCCTAATTTACCAATTAAGAGGACTATATTCTATTAAAGTGTGAATAATTTGATACAATTCTAAATATGAGTACTAGAATTCATCATCAATATAATATTATTGATATGCACCATAATAAATATTATCAAAAGTATGAGCCATTTATTTTTATGGCACAAGCCGAACAAGTGTTTTACACCATGTATCCAACCATGAGAAGAAATCCATGTCACTGGTGGGAAAAATATAAAATAAAACCCAGAGTATATATTGAAATTGTTGAAAAGGATATTATTGTCACTCCATCACATGAATTAGTATTTCAAGAAAATTATGTAGAAGTTTATTCAATCATTCATGGTGCAGATGATGATCTTTTAACTTTACTTTGTAAAAGTGAAAATTATTTGGATATTGATGTTGGCAATCTTAGAAAATTCTAATGATGACTAGAAATTGATTGACTGCCTTGTTATTTTCTCATTATTATTTTATAATTGTTAAAAAGTGGATGTCAAATTAAAATATTTTAATTACTTTTTCTAATGTCAATATGTTTTTCATTAAGTTATGTTATTATGACATTTCATATAAATTTTTATTGTCTTAATATATTTTGATATTTTTGTAACTTGATTTAGGTATGAGAGGTAATCATTCAAGTGACCGAGGTTCTTAAAGTATAGGGAAGGGCAGAGGAAGTAAACAAATAGTTTGTGGAGGAGAAATCTTCATGTATTTTATGACGACAACACTACAAATGTCTTTCTACATTTGCCTACATGTACAGAAAAAACTTTGGCATCACCTCATTATGTCATACATGGATTTATTACCATAGATATTCCATCTTATTTCATTCTTTTCCAAAAGATAGTGATAGTTCTGATCAATTTATCTTAGTAGGCCCATACATTGGTACAAGAGCAGCAACACCCACAAGACACATGATCATTAATTTGTATGCCAAGCAATAAGAAAATCTTTATTTGGCTTACAGTTGATATCAAATAGTATGTAGCATTCTAAAATTTACTACATTCATTCTTTATTATTATTATTTTTTCATTTAAATTAAATATAAAATATAATGAGAATGAAAACTATATCAGAATTTTTAAATTTATGTATTTTACATTAATAACAATGTATTATATTGCTATTACTTGAACATTATCATTGATAATATCAAAATTAAATTTTAACTAAGCAGCAAAAAAGGTGTCTTTTGTTTATATGTATATATACATGATGATTTTAAATTATTTACAAGTTTATTCACTTCTGCCTCTCATATAATCAGGGTGATATTTAATGAGAAACTAGTTGAGGAGAGAATAAAGTAGAGCAAAGTGCCTCCTAGTATGAGAGAATTTTATTGGAAAGAATTTGAGGTAAATCTTTAACGTATTTACTTATTTTTCATTTTGGTATAATATGATATACTCTTAAATTAATGCATTAAAATGTATTATTGTTGTATTTAGTTTTTGTAGAAAAAATACAAATAGAATAATGCCTTGGCGGCAAATGTGAAGCAAACAAGAAAATATATGGTAAGTATAAGAGACAATGACAAACTTAGCAAATGGAGAAAAAATATGATAAGGATGCAGAGCCTAATAGTGCCCCACTTGGTGTTTAGATAAAGTGGTGGGTTTACTAGAATAATGAGGAGTTCAAGGTCATTGTCCCAAGTAGCCTCACACAATCATCAATCAAAAAAACAGGTGAATGATTAGGACATTTAAAACATATTAGAGGTTCAAAGGTGACCTACCAATATTCGGTAGATCTGGTATAAATATCATTTATTTTTATTATTATTAATATTTTTAGAATCAAACGGATAATATTTATGTCATATTGAATGATATACCTTAATAATAACTAATTTTTATTTACAAAAGGATAAATAGATATGTCCACCGAAACCATTAATTTGAGGTATTCAACTAAATACACAAGAAAATTGATAGATCATTTGTGGACAAGCACTTATATGATTTTAATGTGAGGTTCTCATTTTGTACCTATGGTCTAATTTTATAATTGAAAGTACTAAAAGAAAACAAATGTAAGGTTCATTATTTGGCATGAAATCCAAATAAAATGAAAACTCAAATATATATTTTTTTATTTTAAATAATGATTTATTGTTTATAAACACATTAAAAATAATTAATAATTTTTTTAATTATTTTATGTAGGAAGAGGACAATTTGTTTTGCTAGTATAAAATTTTTTTTAATATAGCAATTTATATGTTATATTATACTCTAGCAATTATAGGAAGCTGTAGAAAATATGGTTTTAATTTCTTTATAATTAAGAAATTGATATTATGCATATTTACCTTCAGATAATTAAAATCGAGCTGAAAAAATGGTGAGTGTATGGTCTAGGTACCCATGTATCTATATTTTATCCAAATTCTATTTGGAGTTCTTCCTCATCATTTTCCAATTACAATAACATATTTGATGATAGCTTCAATGAGGACATGCAAGATATTCAAGATTCATTGCAAAGGAAAAATAAGTAGATGTTACAAAAGAATAAAGAGATATAAAAGGAAACTGATGAATTCAAAAAAATAAAGAGGCTAAAAGATTTAAAAGAGATGAGGAAATACAACAAAAAATTTTGAAGATAGAAAAAATAATATACAAGTTGCCAGAGACATCATCTATTTTTCATTATTATGAAGAGGACCCATCCAAATCTCTAGAAGACAATACTCTTCAGGAGAAAGACTCATAGTTTTTTATGATGTGTTCTTAATTTTATGCAATATTTGTTTTTGATCCAAATTAATGGTTTTTGTGTAAAAGGTTTTTAAATTTTTGTTATAAATTGTTTATTGAAATTTATGGACATTTATTTCTGTTATCCAATATTTTATCTTATGGTGCTGTTATGTGAATATTATTTTATAAATAATACATGGATGTGCTTATTTAGTTGGAGATCATATAGTATAGGTATATAATTATATATTATATACAACATACAAAAACTGCATAAATACTACTTGTACCTGTTGCAGACAATAGAAATAAATGTTACCATTTCTAAATCAAGATCCATTATTCTTTTAGAAAATGATAATACGCTTCTAATGATTTCATCACAAAATATAGGATGAAAACCAAGATCTCTTTGCAGTAGCAATATTTAGCAATGAAATTTTTCATGTCGTTATTTATAGAAATGTCATTGTGTGTTCTATTTCTAAAAATTTAGCATGGAGGATTATAGAAATATAAAAACTCCATTTTAAATCCATCACTATTCATTTATCATGATAGAATTAGAGATAAATTCGAGCATTTCTGGTTAAAGGATTTTCTGTAGTGTTTGTATGTTTATATACAATGTTATATGTTTATATATAACATATTACACACACACACACACACACACATATCATGTTATATGTTTATATCCAATGCAAAAATATTATATTTAAGATAAAGCAATTATATATAAACATTTATTTGAACATTTATATATGCATAAACTTTACACACACACACCCACCCACCCACCCACCCCCCCCCCCCCCCCCCCCCCCCCCACACACACACACACACACACACATATATATTGTTTATGTGTGTATAATGTTAATGCATATATAAATGTTCATATCAATGTTTATATATAATGCTATATCTTGAATATAATATTTCTGCATATATAAACATAAAATGTATAGATTATAAACATATAACATGATACATTTATATATATATATGTATAATATGTTATATGTACACATATAACATTGTATATAAACATACACATGGTATACTTTTATATAAATATATGTTTATATATAATGTTATATATATATATATATTATACATATATAAATTGTTATATATATAAACATATAATGTTTATACAAATATAAATATTTATATACATGTTTACATATGATGTCATACATTATATATAACATTTATCCATATGTTAATGTACAATGTTCATATATAAACTTATAACATGATACATTTATATATATATATATATATATATATATATATATATATATATATATATATATATATATATATGTGTGTGTGTGTGTGTGTGTGTGTGTGTGTGTGTGTGTGTGTGTGTTTAATATTATATATAAACATATAATGTTATAAATAATTTTTATAAATTTATATTTTAAAATCTATTTTTAAAATTTTATGATGTGATATGTTGATATGATACTGATAGCCATGGGAACATTTTTATCATAAAATTCATTTGAGAGTGTAGAGAAGTTAGGATCAAATATTTTTTTTGTTCAATAAAAAGTTTTTTCAATTTATGAAAAGTATGTCTTAAAATTCAATTTTTTTGGGAAAAACACAATATAACATAAATTTCCCAAAATTATAGTGATGAAATAATCACCTCATTGTAGGCAATTGTGAGTTTATGACCTATGATAATAAAATAAAATATTGCCACAAAGCACGACAACATGAGCATAGATGCCATTTAAAGATAATTATTAATGATTAATTCATTCAAATATATATTAAACAAGATACAATAAAATGGTATTATATATCAAGATAACTTTATAAAAGTAATGTATTATTATTGATTAACTTGATTAAAGAACATCAAAAAAACTATGAAGATGAACATGGAGGCATGTTTGGTGGAGGTGGTCGGATGCTAGTTGCATTTGTGTCCCCGTCCATCACTATAAGAACCGTATTCATTCCCCAACTAGTATATCACTCCAAGTGAAATGGATAAACCATACCCTTGAGACATCACATAAATGTTCATGTTTATATAATACAATATATATGTGTACATGAATATATGATAAAGAACTACTTTATCTAAAATTTTAAGCTAATTTTCATGTTCACATTTAATTTGTAACGCCATTAATGATTAATGTAATTTAAGTGAGTAGATAAACTTTACCTCACTCACATTGAAAATTCCTTCGGGATTTTTTATTTTTTCTACTATAAAATGAAGGTTTCTCCTTTTATAAGTCATCATAATCTCAAATCTATTTTAGCTTGTCTTTTCATTTATTCTCTAGTTTATTTTAATAATTTAAAGTTAAAATTTTTATTTTGAATTATTGTTGTGGGTTATATTTTTATAAAAAGTGTTATCAAATGTCGGGTTTAAGATAATAACTTTTGTAGTACATACAAGTCAAGGAAATTTCTATAAAAAAGGGAAATAAGAGGCTTAAAATTTATAATTTTTAAGAGGGTGGACTCTTCTAATTACTTGAGAACTTTTTTGAGATATTAACATAAATAATTACTACTATTTTTATGTAGAGGTGTCATAATGACCGGGCATGCCCGGCCCGGCACGGGAAATGCACGGTTCAACCGTGCTCGTGCTCGGCATGACACGATATAGTGTCGTGCACATGCCCGACACGGCACGCTGCAGTGTCGTGCCCTGGCCCATCGTGTCGTGCCGGCATGCGGTCACAACCAAGAGTCTTAAACGGGTCAGGCCGGATCGCCCGACCCATGAATATTAGGCCCACATCCCATGGTGGGCCGAGCTTATAAGCTCGTTGACTAGTCAACGGGTAGGCCAAGCCATGCATTTGAATTTTTAAAGGGTTGCAGCCCAACCCACAGATACAAATGGGTTTAGCTAATCTTGGTTGGGCTTTACACTAATGAGCTTAACTAACCTGGGCTGAGTTTGCCCATAATCATAAAGCCTAATGCTTTTAATAAAAAAATTTGACAATTGCATGTGCCAAGAATTGAACCTAAGATTTTTAGCTTAAGAAGAATGCACTCTACCAACCCACCAAGGCAATGCTTTTGCAATTATATTACTTATACTTATATATATTTAGTTCAATATCAAAAATCAAAATTAGAAAGAAACTTCAAACGGTCATAAGACCGCTTGACATTTTCTAAAATTCTGAAAATGCCCTAAAACAGTCATATGACCGTTGGGCACTTTATTTATTTTTTTTTTATATTATTAATTCTTGATTTTTTCATATAAATACTCAACTTTCTTCCCATTTTTTCATCACATCCTCTTCAAGTTCTTCATCTCTCTAATTCTCTCCAATTTTACTCAATTTTTTCTCATATTAGTTAATATTCAATTTTCTTTTAAATATTCTTTATTTGCATAATATTATTGGCTATGCAATTTAAGTGTTGGTGGTTCTAGTAATTTGGATTTGAAGAAATTTCGACTTCAGTTCGTCAATTGAGTAACATCCTCTAACTTTACTTTTTATTTGTTATATCTTTGTTTTTAGGTTTATTTATTTTTAGTTTAGTATAATATTATATTAATAATTTAAAAATTGAAATTGCATGTGCATCTTTTTCTAATTCACATTAATCATCAAGTAAGAAATTTAGTTCAAGTATATAAAATTTTTTTGATAGAGTAGAAATAATTTTAGAAAATAATAAAAAGGAAATAAAAGCAAAATACAAAATTTATAGTAAATTTCTTAGTGGTGGATCAAATGCAAGCATAAGTCATCTAAAATGACATTATGAATATGGTAAAACTAAAAATAATGTAGATATTAGAAATTATATGCAAATAGGTAAAGATGAGAATGGAAATTTAAAAATAATTTCTTATGATGAATCTTATTGTCGTGAAGAAATGATTGATTACATAATAAGAGCTGAACAACCTTTTAATATGATAAAAACTCATGATTTTTCATGAACAATTCAAAGGGCTATTAATCCTCAATTTAAGGGTTGGTCTGGAAATACTATTAAAAGAGATATAATGAAAAAATTTCATATAGAAAAAGAAAATTTAAAAAATTATTTTGCAAAATTTCAAGGGAAAATTTGTTTAACTTCTAATATTTGGACAAACACACGCTGGTTTTTTATGTATTATTGCTCATTATATAGATAGCGAATGGAAATTAAATAAAAAAATAGCTTCATTCAAAATAATAAATACTCCACATAATGGTCAACATATAGCAGGTTTAATACATGATGAAATCACAGATTTAGGTATTCGTGATAAAATATTTACAATAACATTAGATAATGATTCTAATAATATTGCGGCAGTAAATAGATTAAAAAGATTATGACAAATAAATGAAGATCATGGTAAATTATTTCATTATCGTTGTTGTGCACATATTTTAAATTTAATTGTAAAATATGGATGAAAACACGTTGATAGTATATTAGAAAAAAATAAGAATCATTGCATATAGTTTCAAAAGTTCTCAAGCAAAACATGAATTATTTTTGATTGTGGTAAAATAGCAAATATGAAAAGAAAAAAAATATAAGCATAGATATGCCAATTAGATGGAATTCTACTTATAAACTTTTACAAAATATCATAAAATATAAAAAAGTAGTACAATTATATGAAATGCAATTATCTACTAACAATTCTAACATAGATCTTGATTTGTTAAATGATCATGATTGTCACATTACAAACCTTTTACGAGATCTTTTTAAAATTTTTGATACTTCAACAAATATTTTTTGTGGTATGTATTATCCAACTTCTCATGGAGTTGTTATGTAAATAACTAATATTTATATTGTACTTCAAGAATATTTAAATTTTGAAATGTTTAAAGATATCATTTTTGCAATGATAGAAAAAATTAAAAAATATTGGGGAGATATACCTTTAATTTATTACAAATAATTTAATTTTAGATCCTAGCTTAAAATTTGATGTTTTAGATGAATGGATACCAATTATTTACTTTTTTTGATCAAATTAAAATTGAAGAAATTAAAAATGATTTAATTTTATTACTACATAATTTATATGATATTTATAAATAAAAATATGACAATGATATTAGTTCTATTAACTTATCATCCACTACAATCTCTTCACATTTTTATAAAAGTGCTTTAGATATATTTAAAAGTAGAAAAAAGACAACAACTAGTTCTCCAAATAATGTGAATGATATAGATAGATACCTTAATGTAGTAACAATTTCATTTGAAGATAATGAAAATTTTGAAATTTTAGAATGGTGGAAGAAATAACAAAATAAATATCTGGTATTATCAACTATAGTACGTGATGAATTAATTGTGCATGTGAGTACAGTTGCATCGGAAGCTGCTTTTAGTGCAGGTGGACGAGTGGTTAGTGAAAGGTGAAGCAGTTTGTCACCTGAAGCCATAGAAGCAGAAATATGCTTAAAAGATTGGAAGATAGCGAATAAGAGATTGCATGATTCTATTCAAGAAGTCACATTAGTGACCGATATGGAAAAGTTAAAACTATCTAGACATGAATGGATTCGTGATTCTTCTCCTCAAGCACCAAACAATGATGATTAAATTATTTAATTAAGTATTTTTCTATGTATTGTACTTTTTGTGGTTTAAAATTACAAATGATCGACAAATAATTAGGTGCCAACTTAGTTAGGATGTAATTATTTTGTAGTGATGTAAAGTTTTCTCACATTTTTATATGTAATACATGATTCTTTCCCTTACCTACATTTTCAGTGAAATATTTATCTAATGTGGGTGGGCAAGTAATAGGCTAAGGGCAGGCCGGTCAACGAGTTTAAGGCGGGCCGGTCAATGTGCTTAAGGCGTGCTGGTCAACAGGCTTATAGGCTAGACTCGGGCCTAAAATTAAGCCAACGGCCCGACCCGCCTATAAAATAAGCTCGGGATGGGCTTGGCCCAATTGGCCCAGCCCGGGCTTAGCCTTGTTGGCCTGGAACATGCTTCTGTCTGGTCGTGGGCCGTAAGCTCTTTGGAGACCCCTGGGCACATCACGCGTGACCACCCGCCGAACATGGTCAATACAACCAATGCCCGACAGGCGAGGCTCCTCTAGCCCCGAAAGAGGGAAAGCGCACAATGGTTTTTGGCCCGAACCCAAACCAGGGTTCGGCCCAAACCAGGATGAACCCGGCGTGTTTTGTGCCACCGATTCGTGTCGGGTCAGGCACACCACTGTAGCCCAGTTGGGTGGCCTAAAATCAGGCCGGGCCTAGCCGGACCGAGCCATTTGACACCTCTATTTTTATGTATTACTCATGGTAAAAGTAAAAGAATTAGTAATAAAATTTTAAATAAGCCAAGATATTATTAAGATAGTAAACTAATTTCTACTCCATTTTTGATTAAATTTATGTTATCCTCAATTATACATCCTAGCACTAGAGAATGCAGTATGAAGATATCTTGAGTACCATATGCACCAGTAATTAGATGTTTGTTATACTAATTTGTATAAGATTAGATGCACAACCAGTGTGAGTGATTAGTTGATTTATGAAAATTATGGTAGAATTGTAGTATTATGAAAAAGATTTTCAGATAGATTAGAGAAATCTCAAATAGTACATTATGTTATAGATGTTCAGATATTATTATCATAAAATATATTGATACATATTATGTTGAAAATGTTGACAATAATAAGTCTACCATGAATTATATTTTTTCTCTTGTTGAAGAAACTATAAGTTAAGTTTCATAACTACAGTCTGTTATGCTAACTTTTATTATAGATGAAAGTTATAGATGTTCAAATATTATTATCATAAAATATATTAACACAGACTATGTTGAAAATGTTGATAATAATAAGTCTACCATGAATTATATTTTTTCTCTTGTTGAAGAAACTATAAGTTAAGTTTCATAACTACAGTCTGTTATGTTAACTTTTATTATAGATGAAAATTATGTTGTACAAATATAATCCAATAAGGAGACAATACATTTATAGATACACTATTTAAAGAGTTTGGACATATAAAATAATAAAATTACTTTGTTTTATGATTGTCATAAAACTTTGTACTTCACAAAAAATCCAATATTTTATTCAAATATAACATAAATCAAAATACAATATTATTTTATATGAAAAAAAATATAATAATGAAATATGAATATGAAAAAGATTTATACTAATGAGAACCCTACAGATATTATGACCAAAAACTAATTAATATTAATAAATTCATATGATATAACTTCATATAACTTAGCAATAATATAATCAAACATGAATTTGACAAGTAGTACTGATAAACTTTAAGTGGTAGAATGTAACATTATTAATGAGTATTTAAGTGAGTAGGTGAATTTCAACTTTTTCATATTATAAATTATTTTAGTATTTTTGATTTATTTTTATTTAATAATTCATCTCAATTTTTTTTCTGGGATGTGAGGCCAGAAGGCCCTTTTATAATAAAAGGGAGAAACGCCCTTTTATTTCTTATTTTCCTTAAACATGCATGCATCCTCATCTACACTCCACAATATTTTTTGGGAGATGCAGCATGCGTATATGGGCGGCGCATGAACTTGAATTGATGACCGTTTGATCTTGCAATGTTCTTATACATGTGTGTGTTGGTTGATACTTATCGCATACGAACAAGAAATCAAGTTTATAATGATAAGAGAATGAACCAGGGTAGTTGGCAGTGAATCGGATGGCAGCCCATCCATTGCGAGGAACGCCAATGGTATTTACTTCAGGCGGATCAATCAAATTGTATTTCAATGGATCTGTACAAACGTCGAAATTTCCACTGCCTTTCCCAACTAAGAAGAAGCTATAACCATGGAGATGCATTGGGTGATTTTCAGAAGCAAGAAGATTTGTTCCTTGAAAAACAATCTCTTGTGATTCACCATAACATATCAGTAAAGCCTTGTCCCTTGGCTTGTGTATAATGTTATATTGTCCACGTCTCTAGTGAAAACGAAGTAAGTAGGCGGCACAATGGGAAAGTCTGGGCTGAAAACGCCTGATATTTTCCTACGAATGCAACAGCTTAATTAGTTCACAATCAAACTAACCCCCATAAGAAAGACTAACTGTATCAAATTGGAAAATCTAGGTGTAGATGACCCATAGTAAGCTTGCAATATATTAACAGATGGGGTTAAAAAACTAATGTTGTTCAAGCTTGCAGACTGCCTATCTCCATTTTCCCCTGAACAAGAACTATTTGGACAAGGCAAAGTGTTGACAGAAACCGTCATAATGATCCGTTTAATATTGGCAGGCACCGGCACGTTTGTCGGATAATCAGCATTCGCCAGAGCTCGAATTTTCTTTGTGAAGATCGCGACGGCGTCAGAATCATCGTAAGCAGGGAAAATTGGTATAGTGTTAGAAGTGTTGTTTTAGAACAACTATTCCTTGTTTAATACAACGAATTCTTCATATTCTCAAGAAGAATATGAAGAACAGAATAGAATAAGGAAAAAGAGAGAAATCACGCAGCAGTAACCAATATCAAAGCATTCAATAAAAATTATTCATCCAGCGGCTAGGTCAAAAAAAAAACAGTCGGCTTTTATATCAGTCCGATAATTAAAACAGAAGAATTTATTAAAGAGATACTTTACATTAATACACCGATAATTGCTCATTAAGGGCATATTGGTAATTTCACTTTAAATTTCTCAACTTAACGAACAGCCCATCAACAATCCCCATGATTCGATGTAGTTGAGGTCAGACCAAGCTTTTCTCTCAAATAGACAAGCTTTTCTCTCAAATAGACAAGCTTTTCTATCGGTAGGGACTTCGTGAATATATCGGCTACTTGTTCTTCAGTCCTGCAAAAAACCAACTTAACTTCATTAGATTCAATCGTATCTTTAATGAAGTGATATTTCAAACCTATGTGTTTAGCTCGACTATGCATTACCATATCACTCGTAATAGATATAGTCGATTGATTATCACACAGAATTTTTGTTGGATATTTTTGGACTTTATCTAAGTCGACCAACAGTTTTCTAAGCCACAAGGCTTGAGAGGTTGCAACTGAAGCTGAAACATATTCAGCTTCAGTAGTGGACAGGGCTACGGTTGATTGTTTCTTGGACTGCCAAGAAACAGCCACAGTTCCTAGATTAAATACATATCCAGAGGTACTTTTGTAATCCTCTGGATTTCCTCCCCAATCACTATCACAATAACCAATAATTTTTGTATGGTTAATTCTGTGATATTTCAGACCTAAATTAAGTGTACCTTTGAGATATCTCAATATCCGTTTGGCAGCACTTAAGTGTATATGATTCGGACAATGCATAAACCGTGACAACAAGTGAACAAAAAAAACAATATCAGGTCTGGTTGCTGATGCATACGGCAAGCTTCCTATTAAGCTTCTGTATTTTTTCTCATTTACTGGTTTACCTTTAGCTGAAAGTAGTTTCTGATTTACTTCTAAAGGGGTAGATATTGGTTTGCAGTCACTCATTCCAAAGTTTTTCAATAATTGTTTAATATATGTGGTTTGAGAAACGGACACACCACTTGTGTCTTAAGTTATTTCAAGTCCTAAGAATTGTTTTATACTTCCTAGGTTAGACATTTCATATTTAATTTCCATTTCTCTCCTAAAATTATTTATCAATTCAGTTTTATTACTTGTAAAGACAATATCGTCAACATACAAGCAAACAATTAAAATTCCAGAATTATTGTCTCTTTTAATATAGAGTGTAGGCTCACTCTTACTTCTACTGAATCCTTGATTCAGAAAGTATGAGTTGATTTGTTGATACCAATCATGAGGAGCTTGTTTCAACCCATACAAAGCATTATTTAATTTATAAACACAGTGTTCACTCCCCTTTTTTACAAACCCAGGGGGTTGTTCTACATATATCTCTTCCTTAAGTTTTCCATTTAGAAAGACATATTTTATATCTAATTGCAATAAATTTCATCCTTTCTGTCCAGCTAAGGCTATTAAAAGCCTTATGGTTTCTAACTTTGCTACTGGAGCAAAGGTTTCATGGTAGTCTAATCCAGGTTTTTGTGAGTAACCTTTAGCTACCAATCGAGCCTTGTATACAGGCTGATTTGAGTTTGATTTAACTTTAATCCTATAAATCCACTTAACACCTATACTGTGTTTATTTTGAGGTAAATCAACTAAGGTCCAAGTGTTATTTTTCTCGATAATAGACATTTCAGTCTGCATCGCTTTGAACCAGAATTGATGTTTTACAGCCTCTTCATAGTTGAGTGACTCAACTGAGGCGTAATTACATCTCTGATAAATATCTGACAGGTCTTTATACTTTACAGGGGTTATTTTATTAAGTTCAGTCAGAGATTCAGAATTTGATGATGAACAATTACTATACTCAGAAACAGACTTGGAATTATATTGAGAATCATGTTCAGTAAAAGAATCAGAATCAGAAATAAACTCAGAAGAAAAAGTAGAGGGTGAGCTGAAATCGTACCTTGGAGCATTTATTAATTTATTGCTGGTTGCAACAGTTTCTGTGCAACCATTTTTGGTTCCAGAATTTGCTTCAATTAAATTTCCAGCCCACATACTATTTTCATCAATTAAAATATCTCTACTCACCAAAAATGTCTTAGTTTCTGGTGAGTACAGTCTGTAACCCTTGGATTGCAGACTGTAACCTACTAAAATACACTTTAGACTCTTGGAGTCTAATTTGGTTATATGTGCACTTGGTATATGGGAGTAACAAACACTCCCGAATACCTTTAAGTGTTTAACATTGTGTTTCCTACCAGTCCAGGCTTGCACTGGAGTTAAGTTTTCCAGTGCTTTGGTTGGGCACCTATTGAGCAGATACACAGAAGTGTTCACTGCCTCTGCCCAAAAAATTTTTGGTAAGTTTTTCTGGTTTAACAGTGTTCTGGCTAGAGGTGTCAAACGGGCCGGCCCGGCACGGCACAACCCGTTTTTCACGAGCACAATCGTGCTACCGTGCCTTGCCGGGCAACCGGGCCCGGCACGGCCCGCAGGCACGACGGGCCGTATCGTGCCTCGCCTGACCCGCTCGGGCAAACCTGTCCGAGCGGTTCGGGAAACGGGGGACCGCGGGTCGGGTCGAATTTGACCCGACCCGCGGTCTTTTTTTGCGGGAGGTGAGGCATGTGGTCGGTTTCACGGGGCTCCCGGCACGGGATAAACACGTGCCGGTTTGCCGTGCCACGGGCCGAACCGTGCCTGGCCAGGCACGGCATGGCACGGTTCGTGCCAAAGCCGGGCACGGCACGGGCCCGGGCACGGATTTTTTCCGTGCCGGGCCGACCCAGGCACGGCTGAACCGTGCCTTGCCTCGTGCCGGGCCGGATCGGCCCGGCACGGTTGACACATCTAGTTATGGCCATTTCCATTACTGTCCTATTTTTCCTCTCTACAACTCCATTCTGTTGTGGTGAGTAGGCAGTGGTAAGCTGCCTAGTTATTCCTTTGGATTCACAAAAGTTTGTGAATTTTTGAGAGAGGAACTCACATCCTCTGTCTGTTCTAAGTGACTTAACACTTAGTCCTAATTGTCTTTCGACAAGTGGTAAGAGTTTCTTGAAGCATTCAAGTGCTTCAGACTTGTGCTTCAAGAAGAATACCCATATATATCTCATGCAATCATCTATAAACAATAAGAAATAACTACTACTTCCTAGAGATTTCACTGACATATGACCACATATGTCAGCATGCAGTAGTTCCAATGGTTTGGAAGCTTTCCAGGCAGAGTGTTTTGGAAAGCTCTTTCTGGATTGTTTTCCCAGTGAGCACTCTTCACAGATAGAGGTAGGTGGTGAAAGGTTTGAAGGCATTCCAGTTACTAAGTTATTTTGAAAAATATTTTTTAGGTCAAAGTAATTCAAATGCCCAAACCTTCTGTGTCATAGAGAAGTGACAGATTGGACATTCATTGAGAATGCCTTATCTGTTTTCTCAGAAAATGTCAGTGGAAAACTTCTTCCACTTGACATTTTTAATATCCAGGAAGGTTGATTACTGTCTTGATCAAAAATTTCACATGTTTTATTTTCAAACGACAGTTTATAGCCTTTTTCAATTAACTGGCCAACGCTTAGTAGATTCTGGTCCAAGGCAGGAACTAGAAGTACATCCTTTATGAACTTTGTTCTAGAGCAGGTGGGTACTGCCACTCTGCCCTTGGCTTGCGCCTGAACTAGTTCATCATTCCCCAGTTTGACTTGTGAATTTACTACTGGAAGTAAATCCACAAATATTTCTTCATTTCCAGACATGTGGTTTGAGCAGCCACTGTCCAGAAACCAAGTGTTTATAGAATGTGTATTTTATGTTTCATTTACATAAAACAGATGTTCTACAGAACCTACTCGTTCTGTAAAACTAACACTTTGTTTAGAGATGCTCTTACATTTCTTAGAACTGTGCCCAAATCTTTTACAGTTTTGGCATTGGTTTTGTTTTCGAAACCAACACTCTGTCGCAGTGCGGTTTAATCTCTTGCATATAGTGCAAGAGAGAGATTGTTCCTTAGATGAGTCTGTTGAGAGAGTAGAAGTAGAGCCTGTTTTAATTTTATTTTTGTTTTTATTTTTAGACTCATACCTTTGTGCATTTTTCTTACTCCTCATGTCTTTGTATTGCACTTCAGCCTTATTGGAGCTTTCTTCCCATCTTGACTGCATTGTAGTCTCTGCTGAGCTTTCTGCCCTCTTCAGTAATCGATTTTCATAAGACTTTAAGGAACTCAGAATCTACTGGATGGAGAGCTTTGACAAATCTTTGGTTTCCTCTATCACTGCCACAATAGCATCAAACTTATCAGGCATACAGATTAATAGTTTTTCAACTAATCGAGTCTCAGAGATATTTTCTCCATGAATCTTAAGTTGATTAACTATATTAAGAAACTGAGTTGAAAACTCAGTAAGAGAATCTGAGTTTTTCATACTCAGATTCTCGAAGTCTTTTCTCAAGGAGTGCAGAAGAGCTCCTCGAGCCTTCTTATCTCCTTGGTATTCTTCGATTAGGAGGTCCCAAGCCTCCTTGGCTTGAGTACAGCCAAGTAATCGAGGAAATATAGAATTACTTACACCCTGTTGGATGAAAAGTAATGCCTTAGCATTTAATTTCCTTAATTCCTTCTCTTGCAACAATTCCTTACCTTCCAGAATAGAGAAATTAGGGACTTCTACATATCCAGAAACCACAATTTCCCATATATCTTGGGAGATAAACAATGTTCGCATTTTGACAAGCTAATAGTCAAAATTTTCACCATCAAACAAGGGAATAGGAATTGAACCCGAGTTTGATGAGTTTTGAGTTTTTGAAAACATAATAATCTTAAGAACAGCTTGAAAAAATTTGAATAGAATGTTCGGGTTTTGTAAAAAATAGGTTTTAAAAACGAAAAAATCTTTAGATCTTACTAGATCTGGTCAGATCTATGCTCGATCTTAAGAAATTTGTGAGAAATAGTTAGGTTTTCAGAGAACGCTTAAACTGGAGAAATTAGATTTGAATATTATTCAAAAATAATTTCAATCGCAGTTAGGAATCGACGCTCTGATACCACAATGTTGTTTTAGAACAACTATTCCTTGTTTAATACAAGGAATTCTCAAGAACATAGGCAAGAACTGAGAAGAAGATGAAGAACAGAAGAGAAGAAGGAAAAAGAGAGAAATCGCGCAGCAGGAACCAATATCAAAGCATTCAATAAAAATTATTCATCCAGCGGCTAGGTCAAAAAAAACAGTCGGCTTTTATATCAGTCCGATAATTAAAATAGAAGAATTTATTAAAGGGATACTTTACAGTAATATACCGATAATTGCTCATTAAGGGCATATTGGTAATTTCACTTTAAATTTCTCAACTTAACGAACAGCCCGTCAACAAGAAGAAGGCAGAGTATAGTTTCCTTTGTATTTAAGGATAGCTGTGGTAGTTGTGTTATCAAAAGGAACAACAGTATCAGCAAAAGGAGAGGCAGCAATGTAGTAAGTGCTCGCCGTTTGGTTTGCTGTGAGCAGAACATCCATGGTTTGACCAGGGGTGATCACTATGTAATCAACCGTTATGGGTTTAATATATGCTCCGTCCGTTCCGACGACTTGCAGCGTATGATTTGTTATTCCGAAGAACATCTCTTCATTCAGCATCACATTAATAATTCGCAGCAAATATCTCTTCCCTTGTTCGACAACCATGGTATATGTTGTATCTGCAGCTGTATCATATTATCTAATAAGTCTATATAATAGATTACCAACATTGTATTTACAAAATGTAAATCTTGACGCCTATACAGGCAGTAATACAAACACATGCACACATATATCTTTGTGAGTACGTGGAACCAACCTTAGCTTGATCCTGATGCATGCTGCGAAAACTAGGCAAATTAACTTGCATGGGTGAATTTTCTTTAAAAAAAAACATGTAAGAAAAAACTTAAGTGGAAATAAGATATGGAAAGTGATGATGATGCCTACCATTAGAGCAATTGTACAAATCTCCAGGTTGGCCATTGATGGTGAAGGCATCGGAGACATTGATGTCACCCCCACTTGCAAGACCTTCACTAATCACTTCCATGACGTCTGCCTTGTACCATGATGTTGTAACACCATATATACACCACTTACATCAAGGAAAGTTGACACATGGGGAGGACCAAATTAAAATACACCATTCACACACACACACACACACACACACACACACACACACACATACACACACACACAGTCACGTGCCCGTACATTATATATATATATATATATATATATAATTTTCAAAAACATTATATATATACATAATGTATGTATATGGGTTTTGTAAACAATATATGTATAACATATATATACTGTTTTCGAATATATATATATATATATACACACACACACACTCACTCACTCACTCACTCACTCTTTTTCAAAAAAATTATATATATTAATTTCATACTTGAACGAAATATTTTTATTTTTTTAATAAACAAATATTTAGGATAGGAAGAGGATTATATATTCGAGTACATCAAAATTTAAATATATTTGAATTTTATACCCCAAAAATAATAAAAAAAAGGTACTAAAATATAAATATATTTGGTATTACTAAACATAATTTTTACTAAATAATTATATAATGATAATGAACTATCTCAATTAGCTAAGGTACCTCTTATGTTAAGGACACTTCCCACATGGAGAGGGTCACATTATAATTTAAGGCACACAAATTCATTATTCATATAACCTTTCTTAATATATATATATATATATATACACATCTTCTTAAACCCAACAACTAACATATAATTTTGAGCTAATAGCAAGGAAAGTCTACGAGGAGAAGACATACCAAGGATGATAGTTCTTTCTGCATGTGGGATAGGAAATGAATAAGAGGATCCACTTGAAGGGTACACTATAATGGCTCCATGCACAGTAGCTCTAGTCCAATCACTATGCGCATGCCACCATAGTGTTCCTTCCTCAGTGCTGAAATTGATTTCTTGGGTGAAATTGCTACCAACTGGTATCAGACATTGAGTTATATTTTCTGGCCCATCTGACCATGGGTTTCTTGGTTGTTTCACTCCGTGCCTATCAGTCAAAAGACATATCTCAATTCTCCCCAAAAAAATTAGTTTACACTTGAGTAGAACTCTATTTGAAATAATAAAATATTACAAAAATTATTTGATAAGTGAAATCATTTTCATATAGTTGTGTGTATAATAGAGAGAAGGTACATGCCAATGAATGGTAACTCCATAGGGCCCTTCATTATGGACCGTAACGAAGATGATATCTCCTTTTTGAACGTGTAACTCTAGCCCGGGAAATATAGATGTCAAACGGGCCAGCCCAGGGCCAGCCCGTTTTTTTCAGGCCCAACCGGGCTTTCGTGTCGGGCCAGGCACGGCACGGTATAGTAACCGTGACGTGCCTGTCCCTGCTATAGATGTCAAACGGCCCGGCCCAGCCCATTTTTTAGGGCACGTTCGTGCTACCGTGCCGGGCTGGGCACGACACGGTTACTGTACCGTGCCGAGCCTGGCCCGCCACGGTTTAAAAACAGCTGGGCCCAGCCTGGCCATACAGGCCAGGGCAGAGGCAGACCCGAGACTCTAAACCTAGAGGCAGAAATTTTTTTTTTTAAATTTTATATATTGTAATTCTTAAGTGTACAGTATTAAAATTAAATATAAATATTTTTAAAAATGTTAAAAATTAAAAATTAAATAAAAAAACAAAGTTTAGAAATTTTTTTTTATCAAATTCTAATTAGTTTAACTTTTATTATATTTATTAATTATATATTAAAGTTATTAATTTTTAAAATAAAATTTAAATCGTAAAAAAAATGAATCAATACGTTATGTTAGTAAAAATAAAAATTAAAAAAAAAAATTAAACAACACAAATAAAAAATTACCAATCATCCATTTGAAACCGAAGGTTAGAACAAAACAAGTATCAGTTTCAACACAACGTACAAACAAAGCGTACAAATACAATCAATAAAAAAAACATCAAAAACAAAAAATAGCAGATCATCATAAATCGTCAATCGGTATATAATGAGAATCATCAGCCACAACAACAAGATCAATATCATATTGATCATCATCATCGGCAATCAACTCCTCCGCCATCGTAGTGGATGTGGATGCGACTATAGTGCTTGTCCCAGTCCCAGCTCCAGCACGATCAAGGATGCTAAACCTTGATTCCTCCCAATCCTTCAAACAAGCCAAGGCCTCAACCATATCTGGACGTAATCTCGATCTCCTATCCGAAATCACGTTCACTGCAACAGAAAAAGCAGACTCCGATGCTATGCTCGACACCGGAGGAGTCAGTAGATCCTGTGTCATCCTAGATAGCACGGGAAAGGTAGACTCATATGATTTCCACCACTGTAATAAATCAAGATTCTTAGTATCAGAATGTGATAGGGTTGAGCAGTAATCGGTATCTAAGTACCGAGACAGCTCGCTCCTATGTGATGGTCCACCCTTATGTTTCCCTTTCTAGCTGAATGGAAAAATGGTCATCTCCGAACAAGGTATCAATGTCCGTAATCACAGTCTCACTACCACCACCACGATACATAGTATTGTAGTATGTGAACAGGTCAGTCAACTTCTCGTGAATAAACCCTTCAGGTGGCTCTTCCAGGTTCATGCACGAGGAAATGAAAGTCAGGGAATTTTCTACCCCTTCCACCTTAACCCTAGGGTCCATGCATGCAGCGAGGCAATAAAGAGATGGACCGGTGGACCAGTACTTCAAGTACTTGGTCTCCATCTCTGCAACCATATGGCTAAGCGTCGGGTCAGCTCGATACTTCCTAAACATGCTACTTTATTTTGCATATGCACCGGAGTGCAATGCAAGTGGTAGGCGTATAAACCGACGAACACATGTTCGTCATGTCATAAAATATCTTCAGGAATTTCATAAATGAAATTCCTGAAGCCTAGTCAGTGTCGTCAATAATAAGTTCGTCACTCTTACTATTGACGTAGTCGGATATCACGTGTTCGTATCCAACACATGATTCCAACATCAGGTGCGTGTAATTGCAACGATGTCTCACATCCGATTGGAATTTCTTCTTCTTAAGATTCGCAGACAAACAGAGACTACCAAACTCTTGTTGTCTGCGAGGAGTGCGAATATATTTTAGTGCATTGCGTATATTATCCAACGCGGGGGAACACACCTTCATTCCTGCTTGAACAATCAGGTTAATCACGTGACACATGCATCTAACATGAAAGATCTCTCCTAATAGTGCGTCTCTAATATTCCTAACAAACATATTGATCGCTACTCCATTATTAGAAGCGTTATCGAATGTGACACTACAAATTTTATTTTGAATTTTATATTCCCTAAAGATTTTCATCATACACTCAAAAATGGCCGGGCCATCATGAGGATGAAGAATCTCAGTGAATCCTAAAATTTTTTTATTGATTGTCCAGTTAGAATCTACATAGTGACTCGTGAGACATGCATAAGAAGAATCATCGTGACTTGCCAATATATCGGACGTCACGGACACCACTCCACTATATGCCATAAATTCCTTAATTATTTTTTGTTTTTCTAACTTATATATCTTTAGTATGTCATTCCTAGATGTGGACCTAGGAATCCTACAATAAGAAGGCTGAAAATAAGTCTGCATGATGCGTACTACCCTTAGATCTTCCGAAAATCTGATCGGAAGACCCATCAATGTGATGAGCCTGGCCATGCCGTCCCTACCCAACTCGCTGGAGTATAAGAAGGGAGTAAACTTTGAGACTGAACTCGATCCAATCTCAAAAAATGTAGTGCCAAGTTGGGTTTGCCTAGGATCTAAGGGTCCATGTTTTTTGGTGCATAATTCGGCATGCCTCTTAAGGTGCCAAGTCCCAAATGAACTCTTGCATGTTAATAGTCTCATACAATATTTGCACTGTTTCATTTCTTGTTCCTCACCCCTAATATTTTTTTGTGTTATGATTTTAAAATGAGTCCAAACTACATAAGTCCTAGTTTTTTGTTTTTTAGAACTTTGGGTTGAGACGACTGGAGAAACCAAAGTTTCAGCAGCCTCAGACCTCTGTGTAATATTTTCATTTTCCAAATTTAAATACGTGTCAGGTGTATTTGTCATTTTTTATGATTTTTATTTTTTCCTAATTTTTTTCTAGAGAGATAAACTATAGAGAGAGAAAGTAAAAAAAAAACGTAAAATAAATTACCCGGTAAAAGCAGTGAGGTCGGTCACGTGCACGGTGCAACGCAGCAAGCTCTAATGTTCAAAACTCAAGTCGAGTTTCACGAAAATCCAAGCCGAAAGCAAAATCCCGAGGCCCGAGAGAGAGAGATGCACGGTTTATGTGAGAGAGAGTTTTGAGAGGATATATGTTTTTGAAAAACATAAATATTATAAGGAGAGGGATATAATTTATAGATTATAGATATTAATTTTTTATAAAAAAAGATATTTTTTTTATATTTTATTGAATTTTTAATAAATATTTAGGGGGTAGAATCACGAGAACTATTGGATTCTACCCTCCTAGCCGTTGGAGGCGAATCCAATGGCTGAAATTAAAACTATTTTAAAATTTTTTTATTTCCCGTTGAGATTGGGTCGGGAGTCGGGACCGCGAGTCGGGATCAAATCAGACCCGACCTACGGTCTTTTTTTCGGGAGGGGTCGGGTCACGCCCACGCGTGGCCGCGTCAAACCGGCATGGGAAGAACCCGTGCCGGCGTGCCGTGCCACGGACCGAGCCGTGCTGGGTCAGGCACGGCATGGCTCGGGCCAGGCACAACACGGCACGACTCGTGCCAAACCCGGGCACGGTTTTTTAACATGCCGGGCCGGGCCGGCCCGGTTGACACCTCTAGTCCCGGCATTGTTTTTTCGGGGTTCAGATCGGCACGGGTCCGCGACACGATTCGCCGGGTTCAGCCCGGTCGGGCTGAATCCTAAATTAAAAAAAAAAATAGAGTTTCGGCGCGCGCCATCGTGCCGAACCCTAATTTTAAAAAATTAGGTTTTTGGCTCTCCCGAAACCCTAATTTAAAAAAAAAAATTAGGGTTTCAGCGCCCCAGTAACCCTAATTTTAAAAAAAATTCGGCACGGTACCGTGCCGGGCCAAGCACGGCACGAGGCCCAGTTGGCCTCGGCACAGCACGGCACGAGCCCGTGCACAGGAAATTTTTTTGCCAGGTCGGCCCAGGCACAGCTGAACCGTGCCGTGCCTCATGCCGGGCCGAGCCGGCCTGGCCCGGTTGACATCTCTACCAGGGAAGCTATCATTGATAGTCACCATGCTCTTTGAACTACATAGCCTCGTGAAGTTGGTTTCTTTTACTTGCATCAGTTAGGACCCTAATAATGACGTCTCATTCATGTATCAAAAAAATAGCATACATATGCAAATTCATGATGTGCATACTCACATACATTCATACATATAATTTTTACATCAAGTGATTAATAGCTAGGAACCCCTTGTAAGTTTAAGCCTCCTTTCAAAATAACATTAAAGTAAATAGTAAGACTATCTTTGTTAATTATAAATATGATGAAAAGAATATCTAGAGCATGATGATTTTGGAAGGAACTTAATGACATAGTGTCTATATGAGAATAGTTGAGATATCTAATCTAATACAATTATTCTCATGATCAGTCAGTTGTGTTTAAATTATCACTAATGCATTGGATTTTATAAGAACTTTAAAAATAAATGTGTTTGGTTATAATTACTACTGAGATGATTGACTAGTGTAGAAGTTTATCGTATGGATTTACCATGTGGTTGATAAAGGGGGAATTGGTGAGGGTGAAAAAAATTGTTTTATCAATGATATTTTGAACTTATGTACAATGAAAAAAGACCATTTGGAATAAATGAAAATAGATTAACTTTTAGGTTTATTGCAAGCTCATGAAGAAAAGAGAAAAAATTATTGGAGAAGTATTATGGGCAAGACAAAATTTAATAAAAAAGAATATAAAATAATAAATTGTTGGAAGTCTAAGATGTGTAGATCAAGGTTGAATTCGAGAACATTATCATTGAAGAATAGATAGAGAAGCATAATATTTTCTAATGATAAAGAGCAAAATTTTTAGTAACAAAGTTCAAAACATTGTGACAAATGTTAGTAATTTAAAGGTGGTCGATATCGTTGGTTTCAAGGTTGTTGAGGTGGTTGATTTTTATGTGTATGTGGTCAAAAAACTAGTATACAATGTCACAATTATCAAGGATTTGGATATTTTGTTGAAAATTATACATTGAATTTAATAAAATAATAATAATCTAAATTTTGTTGACATAAAAATATGAAAAATATATTTTATTGTTTACGAACGATGGAAATGAAAATAATCATAAATATTAGTATTTCGACTCATGAGCTAATAATCATGCGACTCATAATAAAAATTTGTTTATTTTATATGCTCCCCTCTCCTCCCTACCTCCCTAAACTCATTTTATAATATTCTATGGCTTATATATTTACCTTGCGACACTAAGGTTGGAACATGTAACATCTAGATGCCTACAATATGAACAGAATAATTGACAAGGATATCTTGAGTTGAGTATTCGATATCCATAGGGATCAAACTAGTATTCCCAAGGTTTGGTGGCTTGCTCATTTGTTAATCGAACTATCATATTATTGGTAACACATAAAAAATATTTATTTTAAAATGAATATTTATTTTGAAATTGAAGCAACAAATTTGTACTCATAATAAATAGTACAAATTTGTATTTTTGATTAGTCTATTTAAAGCATCATTTATTTTTGTCATAAAAGTAAAGCTTCAATTATTGGTAGAGGAGATATCCATATTGGATTAAAAAATAAAGATCACCCAATAAAAATTATATTTCGAGTATTTGATAGCTTTGGAAGAGATGTGTTATGATTTATGAGTTATGACATAGAGATGAGTTTGAGTGGGCAAGTCATGAGAGATGAAAAAGAAAGACCGAAAGAAAAAGTGTCATTATTGAAAACTAAAATGTTCTAAATTTAAAATCAATAGTGGTAACCCGAAGTGATTAAATGAACACTTGTGCCTCACAATCATTAGAATTGTTCTACGCTGATATTTGAGGTTCTCTTGAGCCAAGTTCCTACAATAACAAGTTTTTTTGTT
Organism: Sapria himalayana; assembly: GCA_029783825.1. Lineage (NCBI taxonomy): Eukaryota > Viridiplantae > Streptophyta > Magnoliopsida > Malpighiales > Rafflesiaceae > Sapria > Sapria himalayana. Next base: position 1,476,054 of record JAREIK010000357.1, on the reverse strand, counting down.
GCTTATTGAAAAATATTCTTGCAAAACATGGGTTGTTTCTTGAACCAAAAATTTTGAAGAATTCAAAGTTTTTAAGAAATTTAATCATTAAATTAATTATGTTAATGACTAATTAATCAGAGTCATACAAACTAATCAATGTGAAGAGTTCAAATCAAATACATTTAATCAATTTTATGACTATGTTGTTGTTCATCATTCATTAACTATTTCAAGGTCACCTCAAGGGATATGTTATAGAGCGTTAAATATAATCATTCCTATCAGGACTTGTGGTATGCTAATAAGCAAGAGTTGCCCAAAAATTATTGAGCTAACCTAACAATGTGTAAAGTTTATCTAACTAGTTGTAGGCCCACAAAAAAAAATTGATGCAAATTGCTCAATGATAACCATGGATTGAAAAGAAATCAAATATTTCTCATTTGAAAGCTATCGATAGTTTGTGTTGTGTTCATATTCATGCTGCGACAAAAGAAGATTGGATATAAGAATGAAAAACTCGTGCTTTTAGGTGTACGAAAAAATTGAAAAGTTACCAATTTTATAATGCTGAGAATGGAAAAAACATCATTGGAAGAGACATTGTGTTTGATGCAGATGTCTTGGCAGTGAAATATTCCTCAAGATGAAATTAAGTGAAAATTGAATAAAATCAATAATTTCACTTTGTTTGAATTATTTGTAAATACAAAACAAATGACTTTTAAGGATGCTTTCCAATATGAATTAATTAAGCATCCTTTGGGACTTAAGAACATGCTTTGTATGTCAACGAAAAAAGATGAAGAATTTTTGTGTCTGTTTTAATGTTGATAATTTGATTTTCACAAGAAGAAATCTAATGTTGTTCGAAGAATTTAAGAAAAAGATAGCTCAAAACTAGTTTGATTAGATTGAGCTTTATGTCTCATTTTCTTGGAATTGAAGTCAACTAGAGTGAAAATGAAAATTTTCTTTTCTCAAAATTCTCATCCAGAAACATTTTTGAAGGAATTCAAGAAGGTTAAAATTAGTTTGTTTTTAACCTAGTGTTTTCTATAACTAGATCAGTACCACGAACAGCCACCAAGGCTTCAAGGTGGGAGCATGGCTATCCTCATCTCCATGCTCATAGGTATACCCCAAGTGGATCAAACTTGCGCCCCTAAGGAATTGTAAATTCAACATCTCCACCAGTTAAACTACATGTGTCATGGGTGCTAGATAAAACAAATAAGTTACTACACTTGTGGTATGTTGAATCAAGTTTTTGAAGTTAAGCATTGTTTAAAAAGTAAAACCTAACTCTGTTTAGAATATCAGTTGGAAGGGTATCCTTTGTAGCATATAAAATGATTGATATTTCGTGTGCAATTGGTCGTCACTATATGTAATCTCCAATTTTGATTCATAAGAAGTCAACTAATATGATTATTGATGATTTTCATTAACACATGGGTCCAATGACCATGATTCATGAGAAATTATTGATGATTGAAGAACTTATAAGTGTGCTTGTTTTCTATAAGGGCACCTTTGTGTTTGCTTGGAGTTCAAAGAAACTATGTATTGTTTTTCTTTCAACTTATGAATCCATGGGTATGTTGCAAGTACTTTTCTATATGTTTGTCATGCTATTTGGTTAAATTGATTAATGAAATTTTCTAAAATTTGAGCAAGATAAAATTACTATGTGTTTAATTAGTTGATACCAAGTTAGTAATTGATAGAATATTGAGAAGATGAACTTGTATTATTCAGACTTAATATATCATATATTGTTATCTTTATTGGTATGTATAATTTACTATTTGTCAATATGATCTTTATATCGTGTTCATCCCATTCCCATTATTATTCTAAATAAACTTAATAGTAGATATATTGCTATATACATATTCTTTATTTCCCTTTTTTTTGTTGCATATATAAATATAAGCTTAAATTTTGGGTTTTTTTTCTAGATTTCTTATGGATTAGGATTACCCCTTTTTGTTTTTTCTAGATGTTGTAAGGAGTAATTATATTTATTTATAAGTTTCTATGTGACAAAAAACTATAAATAGACACACAAATACAAGATAATAAGGCTTTGAACTCGTGTATCTTTGAATACGTGCTACATTTAACATATATGCATGAATATGTATACATAAGTACGTACCTATGTATACACACTAGCTCGGTGATTTTGGCCATGAAAATGACGAACAGAAAGTAGGGATGAAAAAGTGAAATCAAGTGAACCGCTAAGATGGAAAAGTGCACAGCTAAACCTAAATGAAAAGTGATTCTTAATCGTACAACTGATTTTGTAAAACTCTACGCTCTTCTTAGAACACAAGTTAGTTTCCAACTATAACTATGCGTTAAGTTTGTCCAACTATAACTATGCATTAAGTTTGTCCAACTATAATTAACATAGACGCCATTAAGTATGCCTACATTATTTGTTTAGATTACTTGCTGTAATATATCATTCTTCTGTTAAAATTATAGTTACAGAAGGAAGAAGGTGTGGGGGGATCGTTTGCTAAAAACTGATCAGTGAACCAAAGAAAAGCGTGAGGAAAGTAAGGTGTTGATTCGTACTGTCATACAAACATATACACATATATACCATGCACATATGGATGAAAATACATATCTCAGCATATATATATCCATAATACAAACACCCAATTCTATAACAGAAGTATTACTTACTAGAAAATCATAGTAATGGAGATCAGCATTAGCGAAGACGAAGAGAAGAAAACTGGAAACAAGAGCACAACCCACATCACAACCTAGAAATCATTCACGTGATCCCATTTTGGATCTCGTCGTTAATATTAAGCTATGTAATTTCTTTAATGTATACTCTGCGTTGTGGCTCTAACTCTACCCCCCGCCTGCATTTCGCTTCACTGTCTATTTATAGAATATAGTGGTTCGTATTACTTGAAGCTATTAAGTTTGTCTATTATGAATTTTATTTTTGAAGGGTGTTATTTGTCCACCGTCCATGCTAAAAGTTATTATTTCGGAATAATAAGTAATACTTCATTTGTCATAATAACAAATAAGTCAAAAGAACATGCACCATGCACTCGTAAATAAAGAGGATATACGATACAATGTTACTATGGAAATACCTTATTTTTGTTCTCACAATTTTTTTTTTTTAACAAGTTTTTTTAATCATCTCAATGGTGATTATTTATTTTGCTAGAGTTGAATATGACGTAAATTTATTTTTATGTTGTTTTTTTTTTTGCCCCCAACCTATTCCTTAATATATAAAAAATAGGGTTAATTGTGTTTTGTACACTACCCAAATAAATATCTAAAAAATGGGAACCCAATATTTTATATTTATAAAAAAGTGCATCAAACTCTTAAAATTTATTATACTCTATTGTTAATCCTAATTTACCCTTAAAATTTAAAATTAACCTTCCCCTTGTCCCTCACCCCTCGCCCCTCGCCCTCTTCTCTTGCCCTCTTCATTGAGCTTCTGGAGCTTGACGATGAGGTCCAAAAGCTCGAAGATGAGCTCCAGCCTCCAAGAACTCGTGGTGCTTGACTATGAGCTCCACAAGCTCTAAAAGATCATCATCCCACCCTAAAAGCTTCTAGGAACTCAACCATGAGCTACTGGAGCTTGTGGAGCTCATCCTCGAGTTACAGGAGCTCATCATCGAGCTCCAAGAGTTGCTGGAACTCATCCATGAGCTCTAAGAGCTTGATGGAGTGGTCGAGAAAAGAGGGAAAGGAAAAAGGGCAAGGGGCGAGTGGCGAGGGGTGAGGGATAAGAGACAAGAGGCATCAGGTGAGGGGTGTTAGACGAGGGGCGTTGGACGAAGAAATGGTGAGTTTTAATTGTTAAGGGTAAATTAGGATTAATGTAATTTAGTACACCAAATTTTAATTTGTTAAGAATTTGGTGCCTTTTTTATAAATATAAAAACATAAGTTTATTTTTTTTTAAATATTTTTTTAGGAGTGCATCAAAACACAATTCTTCCTAAAAATATATAACATCAACTTTGTAACTTGTAGGTGTAGTGTGCGTGAAGAAAAAGAGTTAGATTTTTTTATTATTTGAGAATACTAACTAATGTGGCAAAAAGTTTTTGGGTAGATTTTGTAAGTTATATTTTATGTATTTCTCATTTATGGTTCTCTCTCTCTCTCTCTCTCTCTCTCTCTCTCTCTCTTTCTCACTCTCCCTCCCTCCCTCTCTCTCTTTCTCTCTCTTCTACACATTAAATTTATATTGTAATTTAGCCATTTATATGTTTGTATTTAAATTGCAAAATGTGTGTTTTGATGTGAGTTATTTTTTATGCATTGTGTCTACATATATAATCACAAAACTCTAATCTCACTCGAAATCAATAGTGTTTTTTTAAATGCCTTGGCAAGGACAAATTCAAAATTATCAAAAAAATTATTACATTTTATAAATATTTGTGTTTTATAGACTTTTGGTTGAAACTTTTTGAGATTAGGAGCAAAAAATAATTATTTTTATTCTTTACCTCCTTTACATAATTTTCCATTATAATTTAACATGTGACATTAAATAAACAAAATATACATTAAAAAATGTTACACCATATATCAACTAAATTTAAACCAAAAAAAATTATATCAAAATAAATTATTTTCCTTGTCGATTTATTTCTCATGGTCTACCCAACTCAAAAAAAAAACCTAACTGATTTAAGCATGAAATGTACAGTAAGATAGGCATGCACACTCACACACACACACACACACACACATACACAACATCTTTACTTTATCCAACCACACACGGAAAACATGTCCATTATATATAAAAGCACATCCCAAGAGATTCAATGAATAAAGACAATTCAATTTATTCTCTATTTTAGGAAACTTAACCACACTTTTTAAGTGGTAGATGTGTGTAAGATTTGTGTCTGATAAGACATTGTTGATCTCATTGGACTCATCATTCAATTTTTAAGTTATCTTAGAAGGGAATACTAGGAAGTAGTGAAATGTGTTTAGATTTTGGTCATGGTGAACATGTGTTAGAAGGATACATAGATTATGATATGGAAAATCATGTTGCTTCCAAGAAATACTATTCACCATATTTCAATGTTTTTTGAAAGGGGAGTTGTTTTTTAGCATTCCTGATCATTGAGGCATGCTTCCCTTTTTCCAACTTAGGAGTAGAGCACTTGCATGTAAATAATCCTAGAAAGAAGATACATGGATGCTTTTTTTAGAAATTAGTCATCCAACAAGAGAAGCACATTGTGTAATATAATAGCTTTAGTGCTTACATTTACAAGAATTCAACATTCCATATTAGAATCAAACATATTGATATCAAGTATCACTAGAACCATAACATTCTCAAAACCTAGCAAATAGTTCTAAAATAGAATTCATAATTGCTAAAATGGATTCAATATGTTGGCTAGTTATCCAAGTTTTAAGCAAGTTAGAAAAAAATCATGCATCATGATAGTGTTATAAAATAGATCTTATTACGCATCTTCACCAAAGTGCAAGAGAATGAATGGATACTTAAAATGTGTAATTTTTGGGAAGGAGCACCTCATCATTCAAAGTAAATGAGATATGGGATTGTTTTTATTTTTTTTTTGTGTGTTAGGTTCAAACAAGATTTTATTTTTGAGTTACAATGTGGGGGTAAAATAATCAATGGAATAATGTATTCTTTTTTGGCTTTTTTGCATGTTATATGCAATAGAAGATTATCAAGAAGAATTGATATCTGTTATAAAATAAAACTAAACCCGCAATAATTTGAAAGATAGAAAATTCAAAAGTAAAGCAATAAATTACATCAGGAAATAAAATACATTCAAAAGAAAATAAGAAATTGGAATACATGGGAATGATTTTCAAAGAAATAGAAAAGCCCTTTATATAGGAAAAAGTTTGGAAATCTCCAAACAATTTTCCAATGTGGGCAAGGTGATTTTCACCTACCCCCATATTAAAATAACATACTCCCACTTGAAAATCACTTTCTTTGCTTGTCAATACATGCTTCCAATCTTGTTAAGCCACATGAAGTTCTACACCATTCAAACTTGTCATTGCTGATCGGTTTGGTTAAAACATCCGCTATGTTTTCTTCGGTATCAATCTTTTGCAAATCCACACTTCCTTCTTCTACTTTCTCTCGTACAAAATGATATTGTACCCTGATGTGTTTTGTCTTGGAGTGAAATACTAGATTTCTTGCCAAGTGTAGAGCACTTTGACTATCACAAAATAAAGTAACCTTATCTTGTTTATATCCAAGCTCTTCCAATAGTATTTGCAACCAGATTGCTTCTTTAATGGCTTGTGTAGCTACAACATATTCTGCTTCTGTCGTAGAAGTAGATACAATAGGCTGCAATTTTGAAACCCAACTTACAGCTCCTCCAGCAAGAGAAAAAATATAACATGTTGTAGACTTGCTATTATCAACATTTCCAGCATAGTCTGCATCAACATAACCTCTGACAATAAGATCTGAACTTCCATAACATATTGTAGTATTTGAGGTTCCTTTCAGATATCTGAAAATCCTCTTCACAGTACTCCAATGTTCTAAGCCCGGATTTGCCATGAATCGACTAACCACTCCCACTGCTTGTGCAATATCTGGTCTTGTACAAATCATTGCAAACATTAAACTTCCCACTACTGATGCATACGGTACTCGAGACATCTTCATCCTCTCTTCTTCCGAGCTAGGACACATACTTGAGGATAATTTGAAATTAATAGGAAGAGGGGTAGAAATTGGCTTACTATCTTGCATGTTAAAGCGACGCAAGATTTTGTTAAATTAATTTTGTTGAGAAATCCAAATCTTCTTATTATTTCTATCTCGGTAAATCTGCATCCCTAGAATCTTGTTTGCTAGTCCCAAGTCCTTCATATCAAATTCCCTAGCCAACTGTGCCTTCAATTCTTAGATTCGACATTTGTTTGGGCCTGCTACCAACATGTCATCCACATATAATAGTAAAATGATGAAATCATTTTCTTCAAACCTTTTGTAGTATGTACAATGGTCTGAACTTAGTCTATTATATCCAAGGCTCATGATGAAGGAATCAAATCTCTTATACCAACACCTCGGTGCTTGTTTCAAACCGTATAGAGATTTGTTCAACTTACAAACCAATTTCTCCTTATCAATTTCAACAAATTCTTCTGGCTGGAACATATAAATTTCTTCTCCAATTTCTCCATGAAGAAAAGCAGTTTTAACATCTAACTGCTCCAAATGCAAATCAAGTGTAGCACATAGAGTCATTACTACTCTAATTATTGTAAGACGAACTACCGGAAAAAAAATTTCATTGAAGTCAATACCTTCTTTCTGAGCATACCCCTTTATCACCAATCTTGCACGATATCATTCTATTTGATCATTGCTATCCCATTTTATCTTGTAAACCCATTTGTTTCCAATAGCTTTTCTTTCGATTGGTAACGGTACTAGCTTCCAAGTCTTGTTCTTGTGTAGAGCTTCAATTTCTTCCACCATTGCTGTCATCCACAGAGATGCATCTGAATTATTTAAAGCTTCTTGAAATGTTGAAGGTTCTTCATCATCTGTTAGGAGACAATATGCAATGTTGTTCTCTGTAACATACTCCGAGTGCCAAGCTGGCAGTCCTTTATTACGAATTGGCCGACTAACCCCTTGAGCCTCAGACACGACTTGTTCTTGTGCTTCATGCTCTAATTCTTTCTCCATTGACTTTGGAACATCATGTTTCTGATCATTTTCTACATGAACAGTGGTAGTTTTTGAAACTTCTTTTAATGTGCTATAATATTCAATTCTTTCTTTAAAAATTACATCTCTTCTGATTATTACATTGTGGTCAGTGGGTTCCTACAGGCGATACCCCTTTACTCCTTCAGCATACCCTAAGAATATGTATTTTCTGGATTTTGGATCCAGCTTTGCTCTTTCTTGGGTGTTGTACATTACATATGCAGGACATCCAAAATAATGTAAAGTAGAGTAGTCTGCTGGCTTACCCGTCCACATCTCCATCGGTGTCTTCAAATCAATCGATATTGATGGTGATCAATTTATCACATAGCATGCAGTTTTTGCTGCTTCCGCCCAAAAGGACTTGGGTAGTCTTGCAGTCATTAACATTGCTCTCATTCTTTCTGCAAGAGTTCTGTTCAACCGTTCTGCTACTCCATTTTGTTGTGGCGTGTATGTGACTGTGAACTGTCGTTTGATACCTTCTTGCTTACAAAAAACAAAAAATTCACCAACTGTATACTCACTTCCACTATCTGTCCGCAAACACTTAATTCTTTTCCCATATTCAAGTTCCACCCATGCTTTGAATTCTTTAAAAGTTAAAAATACATCTGACTTTTTCTTGATTGGATATACCCAACATCTCCTTGAATAATCATCAATGAAGGATACAAAATACTTTGCTCCTCCATAAGATATTTCAGGTGATTCCCATACATCAGAATATATCAAGTCTAGCGTATTTTTACTTCTTACATTTGATCTTTTAAATGCCAATCTATTTTGCTTACTAGTAACACAATGCTCACAAAAAGGTAAATTTACTGTTTTGAGCCCCGTAAGTAACTTTTTATTAGAGAGAATCTTCAAACCTTGTTCTGACATGTGACATAGTTTAAGATGACATATCATTGTTGATTCTTCTTCCTTAGTAATTGATGCAACACATGCATCTGCTTCCTGTATTGTTTCTCCTTTAAGCATGAATAAATTTGTCGTGATCTTTTCTCCCTTCATTACCACGAGTGAACCTCTCACAATTTTTATCATCCCATTTTCAATATGAGTTTTGCATCCAAGACTATCTATTTGTCCCAAAGACAATAGATTTTTCTTCAAGTCAATCACATGTCGTACATCTTGAATGATACGAATCATACCATCAAACATTTTAATTTTGATAGTACCCACACCAATAATTTTCAAAGTATGATCATCACCCATGTGCACTGACCTACCTGAGATTGGTTCATATTTTTGAAACCAATCTCTCCGAGAAGTCATATGCCACGATGCTCCTGAGTCTAGCAACCATACATCACTAAACTATTTTTTACTTTCAACTATTATTGTTACCTCACTATGCAAAATATTATCTTCATCATTGATGCTTGCAACATTCCCTTGTGTCTTAGATAACTCATCATCTATATTTCTTTTCTTAAACCAACAATCTCTTTTTAAGTGTCCTTTCTTACCACAGTTATAACATTTAATATTTTTCTTACTTCGAGATTTTGATCTACCATAATTCTGACTCCCACTAGGGCCATGCTCCGTTGATCTCCCTCGTATCATCGTCAAAGCATCTATTTGTTGTGCATTTACATATCTATCCTCTTTGTTTTTACGTCTATTTTTCTTCTTCTAAGATGGCAGAGACAATATTATTAAAAATTAAACTATCAGTCAATGCACCATTCATTAGATTGATGACGAGTTGATCATACGAATCAGGTAAACTCTGAAGTAAAATCTCAGCACGTTCAACTTCTTCTATCTTGTGACCTAACGTAGTAAGTTGCAAAAATAAAGTATTCAGAGTATTGATATGATCAGTTACCGTAACAGATTCCATCATTCGTAAAGTGTATAGTCTTCTTTTTAAGAAGATCTTGTTGTGAAGTAACTTTGTCTCGTACAACCTTGTGAGAGTATCCCAAATTTCTTTTACCGTATTCTTTTCTGCCACACTCGATAATACTCCATCAGCAAGTGCCAAATGCAGGTCAGCTACTGCATTACTATCCATCTCATTCCACTTGTCGTCAGGAATTCCGGTGAGCCTTTTTCCAATTGCATCTAAGCAATTATCCTTCCTCAAAATTGACTTAATTTTCATTTTCCACAATGAAAAATTACTTCCATTGAATTTTTCTATTTCAAATTTTGCTGTCCATGTTTCACTTTTACAGTGAACAGTAACCGAGGATAATAATAACAATTTGTATTATTATACTAAAAAAGTTCCCAGGTAAGTGGAGGGGCGCAATTACCCTCTTAAAAACCACAAACCTTGAGGCTCTTATCGCCCTTTTGACAGAACTTTTCTAAAATGCACTAACTACAAAAGTTACTAAATAACCTCCTCTGATACCACTGTTATAAAATAAAACTAAACCCGCAATAATTTGAAAGATAGAAAATTCAAAAGTAAAGCAAAAAATTACATCAGGAAATAAAATACATTCAAAAGAAAATAAGAAATTGGAATACATGGGAATGATTTTCAAAGAAATAGAAAAGCCTTTTATATAAGAAAAAGTTTGGAAATCTCCAAACAATTTTCCAATGTGGGCAAGGTGATTTTCACCTACCCCCATATTAAAATAACAATATCCTCCAACATTTTCATTCCTTTATTTTTATGGTATTTTGGATTTTGATTCTATTATCACTTTGTTTATCAATTTGTAATTAAAATTTATTATATAAATATTTTCACACATGAATAACATATTGTAATTTTTTTACAATAGAATATTTCTTAGAACAAGTTGTTTTAGAGAGGCATATACAAAGTTCTATGATAAAAAAAGGTGAGAATTTTATTTTGGATTATAAAATTTACTCAATTGAATTATTCCATTTAATTGTGAAAAATACAAGAATAATTTATAGCATAGATTTAGTATAAATTATTTCAGCCAAGAAAAAACTAGAAAGATAACTAATGAGGCTGAGAATATATTGCAAAGGAAGGTTGATGTTATAAGAAGGCAATGTGTTGATCATAATATATTTAATTATAATTCTAAAAAAATAAACATTAAAATTTGTTTGAAAAATCTAGTGGAATTATATATGTAGAACATCATATGAAACAAAGACAATTATTTCTTAAAGTCTATTAGAAAGTTTGTGAATATGAAGTGCACGAATTTAAGAGTATAATGAACATGTTATTGATTTTCATTATTTTGTAAATTAGTTAGTGATTATGAAGATAATGATTAAAGATGAGTAATAAGTCATCTTGATTATTAACCCATCGATAGACAACATAAAAATATTGTAGTGTTGTTGAGTAGGTAAGCTCCGCAAGAAAATATTTCTTTGGATATGGTTGAGAATAATTTAATTAAAGAAGAATCCAAAAGAAAGAGCAAATATAAATTTTCCTGTTAGATTTTAATTTCAAAAAAATGCTTTGAAAGTCAGAGAATATAAAAGTAAACATCCTCAATTTCATTATGGAAAGAAGAAACATTTTAAAAAAATCACATCCTTGAAAAATCTTCGAGTGTGATAATCATGACAAGTCAGGTTATATGAAATAATTTGGATTCTAGAAAAAGAGAAAGCTAAAAGAAAATCAATATTAGTTGTGGCAAAGCCAATAACTACCAAGACAGACATGCATAGTCTATGATGGTAATCATAGACTATGCAATCTTCTTTTCATAATACAACTTAACATGAAATCTTCTTTATATGCATAGATGGTAATTATGCAATGTTAAAATGGGAAATGATGATAATTATATTGATATTTAACTAAAGACTAATTTTACAACTAGATTATTATTTAAGGGTATTAGACATGTTACATGTACTTAAATTGATCTCCATGAGAATTCTTTATGGAGAGATATTGGCAAATCATTTTGATGAGTAAATGATTTGCAAACATTAGATGTGTTATTTGACACTAAATATTTGACACTAATTATCGCAAATATTGCATTTGCAAATAGTTAATGGAAGCCCACCAAAAATTCTTTATCTAATTCATGTAAAAGTAGATCAAGAAACTTTGTCATACAAATAAAGCATTAAAATTGAGAGATAAACATTCTTCAAAATGATGTAAATTTGACACAATATAAATATGGTTCTAAAAAACTCCTAGCTCTCCAAGAAAATATAGTAGCTAAATAACTTTTTTTAACTACATTTTAACTACCACATACTACGCTTATGTTCCAGACAGAGATACTATAGAATGTAAAAATGATTTTCAACTAATTGGTACATAAGAAAGAGTAAACATGTCCAATAATGGACGGATGCTTACCCAAATAACCTTTATAATAAAGAATATCTATGGCATTTAGAATGTATCCATGGAATCCATTTCACAACTTTTCATTGTACTTTTCTAGAATCCTATATATATTTACTCAAAACTTATAACAACCTATAAACTGTTGGTTCTAATACTTATCATCACATACATCAAGTTACCAACAACATTGGAATCTAGAATGTTTCATGCACTAATGTTACACATCTATATTGGGAGATAAAGATCCACTCAATATAAAGTTATGAAATATATTGACTGCTTAGTCATACAGAAGCATTGTACTTTCATATTTAATATTTCTACGTCAAAAAATGCATTCCCTCCTTTCTACCTTTAATTAACTCCATGCTGAGAATTGTTTGTGTCATGTTGATGTGTCAATGTGTTGGGTCAGTTATGGGGGTTGTGTGGAAGTTTTATATAATAAGATATGGTTTGATAATGTAGGTAATAAGATGCTATTAAAGATTGTAGTTGATAGTCACTTCAAGTCTCAGCCCAAAATTTACTAACATCAAGAGTGGCCCACTAGATTCTTCTTATTATGTTATGCAATCCTTTGTTCTAGTTGATCCAAAAGTTCAATTCCGGCATCTTATTAGATTTTTGATAAATATTCATTTTTTTTCTTTTTCTTGCTCTAAAATGAGCTTCTATAGTAGATTATTCCACAAGTTAATTTATTAACTTTTTTTCATCAACTTGTTATATTTTAATTTTCTTGTGTTTTATTTTTGTAAGCTTTTGAAACTTTCCATCAACCTAAATAACTTCTTTTCTTCCTCTAATTTTACTAATTCAGTGATGTTCCAATGGGTATCGTAGTTGTTCATTTACTCTATATGTTTTTCTAAGTGAATGTGAACTCTTCATTTTTTTCTATTTTCATGATGTTATTTTCTTGCATTTATGTGCTTTTTGTTTGTTTTACTTTGTTTATTATATTTTTTTATAGCCAATGTGTTTGAAAAGAGTAGAGGAAGTGAAGGTGGATAAGGTTGTGGTGGCAATTAGAGAAGGATGGGAAATCATACACTAGGTGTTGGAAACCATGCTTGATTTCATGTAATGTTAGTATAGCTTTATATGTCACAATTTTATTTGTGTTTTACTTGAAGTCTACATATCATGTATTATAAAGATTAAAAATTGATATGGTTTATAAGATTTTATACGTTTTACTTCGAAAGCATTATAATTACACAATTAACATATACATATCTCAAGTTTCATAGGTCGGAACCATATTAGTGAAAAAAAATGTAAATGGCTATCACCACATTATGGGTCATAATATATACTTGTGTATGTCTTAAAAATTACCTATCATGATCCATCTTGATGATAATATGACTTTCATACTAAAGGTGAAACCCTTAAAAAATATTTTTTATAATATACAATTTAATTGAGAACCTCTTCTTCTAAGACACATAGAATGAATTACCATGTAAAACCATTTATTCTTTTGACTTCATAGGTATTATTCTTTCAATGAATTACAATGTCTAGCATCCCTTACTTACTTGTGGATCTCCTTGGGGGTGTGAAAATCACCTCTAGAGTTTGGTTATTATGCTTTGATTATTGCTTGGTGTATGGGGGAAGTTGATTAGTGATATTTCTTAAGTTTTCTCTCTCTCTCTCTCTTTTATACTCGATCATTTCTGCATTACTTAATGTAAACTTGACCTTCAGAAGAAAGCTACTATTTTAGCCATCATCTCTTGATCTTGATATTGTGACTCAAGAAAATAGTAGTGATTCTAAAATATATCCTAATATTCTAGTATCACAAAGTTATGATACTGAGTAATGTCCACTACTTTGGCCTAATATTTATATAACATAAAGTTGTATAACTAAGAATGACTATGACTTTGAGACACATCTTTATCATTCATAATACAATCTCAGCATAAGGAATGGTGGTGATATTAGGAATGATTTGTCATATGCATAATAAGGCCGTAACATTGGGAGTGATTATTACTTTGGAATTAATTTCTGTTAATCATCATATAGCCATTATGTTGGAAATGACCACGATATTGAGAATTACCTTTCATGTGCTTCATATAATTTTGGCATTGGGATATGTTGTGGCATAATGAATAGTCTTTCTAGTATCTATAGTGGCCATGACACTATGAATGACTGTGATGATGGCCTTGACTTCTCTCGTATATTATATGGTTATGACATCGCAAAAGGCCTTGGCACTAACGATTAGGCTGAGAAAAAAAAGATATGATTTTGTATTCTCTTAAGGACAAGAGAGTGAAATCCTAGAAAAAATAAATAAATAAATACTAATATGATTTTTTTTTGGAAAAAATAGGTAAAATGGTAATTTTGAAATTAGAAAAAAAAAAAGCTAAAAATTTTAGAACCATAATGATAAAATGGATTTCATTAATGAATTCATCTTGGAAAATATAGCTATGGTGATAAATTTCGTCAAATTCTAAAAAATTTAGAATTTAGTTATTTTAAAAAAATTTATTTAATTATTATTAGAATAATTAGGAAATTAAAAAAAACTACGCCATGACATAGTGCATGTGGTAGTCCAAGCATCACACAAAAAGATTGTGCGCATCACACAACTACGTAGTCCGAGCATCACACAAAAAAAATATTAATAATATGTTTTTTTTAATATATTTTTTTAATAAAAAAATAGAAAAAAATAATAAATTACGGGAATCCAGAAAATGGGATGACATAAAAAAAAGAAAAACAACACTTCAGGGAGAGGGAGAGAGAGAGAGCAGAGAAAAAAAAGAGTAAAACGTTCGTTGATTTTCTTTTGATAATAATAGATTATCCTAGAGTCAGGATAAAATAGTCAAAGAACAAAAATTGTTCTACGCGACAAAATCTTCAGTTTAATATTAAATTTATAAAGTTTTCATGAAATATTCTGAAAGGTAATTATTTTCTCCTATTAATTATTTCTTTCTATTTAAATGCCTTAAATGATCATGATTTATATTTTAATTTGTACTATGTATAGAAATTTCATTGGAAATGGTTAATTGGTGAAAATTTTCTGTATTTTATTTAGTAAAATATATTGTAGCATGAATTGGGTTTGGATAGTTATAATTGTATTTAGAACGTGGTTTAATCGTAAATAATATATTTGTATTTCAAGTGTATAGGAACATTCCATATAAATGGGTGTGTGCATGATATATATATATATAAAGGTTTAATGGATTGTATTTTACGAACTCGAATTATGACAATATCCAGAATGAGTTGCACGATATTTTTTCAAGAACATGGCTAATATAAAAATGTGAACTCAAATTGGGACAATATCCAAGCTGAATTATATGGTGATTTTTGGAAATTAGCAAAGAAAAAAATATTTTATCAGAATATATCCAATGAAAAAAATATTTTATTAGAAAGTGTCCAGTATGGGTTTTCGGAATAGGCCCATATTTCTCAAAGTATGTCCAAGAAAAGCATATTTTGTTCGGAGAATATCCGATATTATTTTTCAGAGGAGGTGCATATTTTTCAGAATAATTCTATATGTATATGTGTGTGTGTGTGTGTGTGTGTGTATCTCCATCTCTATATCTATATATAATATGTCACACTTGGCTTCGACATGTGTGAGGGAGTCGTTAAGACTCAAGAATATGATCATATAAATATTTCATCCATTATTATATTCATATAAATATTTCATCCATTATTATATTCATATAAATATTTTATCCATTATTATATTCATATAAATATTTTACTCGAATGAGTGTTGATATATATGTATGATATTTTACATGCACTTAGGTAAGACGTAGCCCTATATAAGTTTACCTCTATTGAGCTTTGCTCACTCCATTATAGGACCCCTTTTGGGTACAGGTCCAGGACATATGACAGACCCACATGAGGGGATCACACATGTGAAGGGAAGTCAGTCATGGCTTGAATAATATATTATATGTTTTTTTTTCTAATGAGCAAATAAAATAAGAAAAAAATGTACGTTATATTTGAGAAATTTTTATTCTATTTGTTATGATAGAATGAATGAGACCCCCCTGTGGGATGAGGTGTCATAGCTTGGTATCAGAGGTTAGGTATATGGATTACCTATAACTCAGAAATTGATACAAGTTTCATAATGTGGTAGGAAAGTTTAGATATATAAGTATCTAATACTCAGGAATAACAAAGAAGGAATACTAGGGTAAAAAAACATAACCTTAACGGTTATAAAAATGAAAATATATTTTAAAAATGAAAAGTCTATTATTAGTTGGCATGTGCACTAATAATAAGAAATGAATGTGATTCTTAAATTATTATTTGACTTATGTAGATGGAAAATAGAGAACAAGGACACAAATGATGTCTATAAAATGAGGATCAACTACCAGACATTTTTGATCAATAGGCTTTCATAGATGCCGTAGGTGTCACCGTTCATAAAGTTGCACAAACTAGTATAGCTGGAGATCAAGAAGGGGCAAGTAACCTACAAAGGTTCAAGTCACATCACCCTCTGACATTTATGATAGAAGGGGACCCAATGGTAATACATCATTGGTTTCAACAAGTTGAGAAAAAAAAAATTTGGACAAGTAATTGCATGTGACTTCTCCCTTGAGAACTAAGATGAAAATTAGTCAGATATATCAAGATTGTGAGTTAGAAATTTCAAGAATTCTAATCATGGCAGACCTTAGGATCATTGACATATCAGATTTTGATGTAATTCTTGACATTGACTAATTTACAGTACATCGAGTCATTATTGATTGTAATCGTAAAAAAATTATTATCCACACACTAGATAATGTATATGTTGTATTTCAGGGGTACTTTACCCTAGACTATATATGATTCTAAATGGCATGGATAACTTATGGGTTGGCTGACATGTTCACAAAATGATTGGACAAGGGTTTCATTAGACCTAGCACTTCATCTTGTGGTGCTCCAGTTCTTTTTGCAAAGAAAAATGATAAAACTTTTTGACTGTGCATTGTTTATTGACAGTTGAATAGGGTTATGATAAAGAATTGATATTCATTACCAAGGATTGATGATTTGTTTGACCAGTTAAAATGGGCATGAGTCTTTTCTAAAATAGATCATCATACTGGATATCATCAATTACGAGTTAAAAAGGTTTACATCCTTAAGACTGTATTTTGAATATGGTATGAGTATTTTGAGTTTACATTGATGCCTTTCACATTAGCGAATGTGCTAGCGGCAATCATGGATCTCATGCATAGAATATTTCTGCCATATTTAGATGATTTTGTAATGATTTTTGTGGATGACATTTTGATATATTCTCAATCCAAAGGAGAACATGAAGATCATTTAAATATTGTTCTTCATACTTTGAAAAAACATAAATTGTATAATAAGTTTGGTAAATATGACTTTTAGGTGACAGAAGTAAAAGTTTTAGGATATTTAGTATCAGCTACTTGTGTCTCAATGGATCCTGAAAAAATCGGGGCATTCATGAATTGAGAGGGATCAAAGTCAATTTTGAGATACGTAATTTTTTGGGATTAGCTGAGTATTACAGAAAATTTATTGAAATTTTTTTTTTGATTAATTGCTCCAATGACTAGATTAACCAGGAAAAAAGTCAAATATGAGTGGACTATTATTCATGTGAAAATGCATTCTAGGAATTATAAAGGAGACTTACTTCAACTCCTATTTTGATAATTCCGGATAGGGAATAGATATATATTATGTATTGTGATGCCTCGAAAAATGGATTGGGATGTGTTCTGATGCAATCCAAGAGAGTTGTAGCTTATAGTTCAAGATAGTTAAAGAATCATGAGCGGAATTACCTCACACATGATATAGAGTTGGTGGCTATAGTCTTTACTTTAAAAATATGGTGTCACTATTTATATAGTGAGCAATTTGAGGTGTATTCAGACCACAGAAATCTAAAATATATCTTTACACAATAAGACTTCTACATAAGATAGCATCGATAGATGAAATGTCTAAAAAATTATGATTTTACTTTGCATTATCATACAGGTAAGGCAAATGTGGTGGTGGTGTACTTAGTTGGAAGTCACGAGATGCACTAGCTAGTATAGCTTTGCAAGAATAGGATATACTTGAAACTGTGGGATGATTCAACTTATAATATAGCAGTCAAAGTCAGGGTGTTACAAAATTTTAGTAGCTAAACCTTCTCTATTAAATAAGGTGATTGTGATCTAGAAACAACATGCATAAATATTATCCATAACGAACTGAAAAAAGACTAGTACATGTGATGAAGGTTGGGCTATTCATATGGATGGCAGTCTTTAGTTTAGGGGACGAATTGTGGTTCCCCAAATAGTCGAATTGAGAGAGGAGATTCTTAGAGAATTTCACTATTTTCGTTTTGCGGTGTATCTGGGTAGCACAAAGATATATAATGATCTTCATCGCTAGTAATATTGGAATATGATGAAAAGACACATTCGGGATTTTGTTTGATGATGCTTTACGTGTCAGTAGATATAGGCTAAACATTAGAAGCTAGTAGGATTACTCCAACCTTTGGAGGTAGTAGAGTAGAAATGGGAGTATATCATGATAGATTTTGTGACTCACTTGCCATTGACATCACGAAAACATGATGTTATGTTGGTAATTATGAACCGGCTTACAAAGTTAACAAATTTTCTGGTGATGTGAATGACCTTCACACGTGAGGAATTGTGTAGGCCACACATATGAGAAATTGTCTGATTACATGGAGTGCCAGTATTTATTGTATCGGATAGAGATCCTAGATTTATGGCTCATTTTTTGAAGAGTTTCTAGAAAGCAATGGGAACACAGTTGGTAATCAGCACTACTTTTTATCCACAAATAGGCAGTTAGTCGAAAAGCATCATACAAGTATTGGAAGATATGCTATGAGCATGTTGTCTAGATTTCTAGAGTAGCTGGAAAGAATATCTGCCTTTGGTCGAGTTTGCCTATAATAATACTTATCATGCAAGATTACAAATGGCACCATATGAAGCATTATATGGAAGGCCATGTAAATCTCTAATTTGTTCGGCTGAGTTGGGAGACAGATCCATCATGGGTCCATATGTGATTAGAGATACCCCAGGAAAAGTAGATTGATATGACGTCTTCTTATAGTTTAAAGTCAACCGAAAAGTTTTGCTGATAGATTACGGTGAACTCTAGAATTTGAGGTGGGAGATCATGTTTTCTTGAAAGTAATACTAAAAAAGAAAGTAGTCAGATTAGGCAAGCATGGAAATTTATTGCCAAGATATATTAGGTCTTTCGAAATACTTGAGAATGTGAGTTTGGTTGCTTATTAATCGGCATTACCACCACATTTATCTGATGTCCATGAAATATTTCACATCTTAATGCTTAGAAAATATATTATTAATCTAATTCATGTAATGGATTTTGGCAAACTCATTTTTAATGCAGATGAAACATTTGTAAAAATGCATGAGAGTATCATTAATAGTCGATACTAAGTTTTGTGATGCAAGACTATAATGCTATTAAATGTGATATGACAGCATCAAGGCTAGTAAATGACAGTCCTATTCTCTCTCCACAATACCATTTTGTTGTGGTGAGTAAGTAGTGATCAATTACCTATTTATTCCTTTTAATTCACAGAAACCCGTGAATTTTTGAGAGAGGAATTCACCCCCTCTATCTGTTCTAAGTGTTTTTACACCTAGGCTAGATTGTCTTTCGACAAGGGATAGTAGCTTCTTGAAGTAGTTAAGTGCCTCAGACTTGTGTTTCAAGAAGAATATCCACATGTGCCTCGTACAATCATCGACAACCAGTAGAAAATAGCTACTGTTGCCTGATGACTGGACTGACACGGGTCCACAAATATTAGCATGCAGCATTTCCAGTGGTTCAGTGGCTCTCCAAGTAGAGTGTTTAGGAAAACTTTTCTTAGTTTATTTTCCCATTGAATATTCCTCACAAATAGTATTGGGGATGGCAAGGTTTGAGTGCACTCCATTCACAAGATTTTTTTTTGAAAAATATTTTTTAGAGTTAAATAGTTTAAGTGCTCAAACCTCCTAAGCCATAGAGAGGCTTCAGACTCAACATTCATGGATAATGTCTTGTCTATTCTTTGATCAAATGTCAGTGGAAAGCTTATTCCACTAGACATTTTCACTATCCATCAGGGGTAATCACTCTTGTGATCAAATATTTAACATGAATTTTTTTTAAATATTAGTTTGTATCCTTTTTTGATTAGTTGACCAACACTCGGTAGATTTTCATCCAAGTCTAGAACCAGGAGTACATCCTTTATAAGTTTGACTCCAGTGCAAGTGGGTACTACCACTTTACCTTTGGCTTTTACCTCAGCTAAGTCATCATTATCTAATTTCACCTGTGAATTTACTATTGGAAGTAAATCCACAATTATTTTCTTGTTACCGAATATGTGATTCGAGCAACTACTGTCCAAAAACCAAGTGTTTGGTGAAGGTGGCTCACTTGTTTCATTTGCATAAAACAGATGCTTTGTAGAGGCTACTCGCTCTGCATAGTCAACATACTGTTTAGGATTACTTTTACAGTCCTTTGAGGCAAGCCCAAACTTTTTACAGTTTAAGCATTAGTTTTGTTTTCGAAACCAATACTTTATTGTAGTGTGGTTAGATCTCTTGCATATGTTGCAAGAGATATATGGGTCCTTATATGAGTCAACTGAGAGTGTAGAAAAAGAAGAACCAGTTTTAGTTGTATTTTTATTTTTAAATTTAGAAGCATACCTCGGGCATGATCTTCTATTTCTTATCTCTCTGGGTTGAGTATCTTCTTTGGTAGGCTGATTTTCCCATCTCGATTGTATTGCTGTTCTCCAGAGTCTTCAGCCCTTTTTAACAGTTAGCTTTCATATGACTTCAATGAGCTCCAGACTTGCTGAATGGTTAATTTCGACAGGTATTTGGTTTCCTCTATCACTATCACAATTACATCGAATTTGTCAGGCATACATATCAATAGTTTTTCAACTACACGAGTTTCAGAAATATTTTTTCCATGTATTTTAAGTTGATTAACTATGTTCAGGAACTAAGTTGAAAACTCAGTAAGAGAATCTGAGTTTTTCATGCCCAGATTCTCAAAATCATTTCTCAGGGATTGCAGAAGAGCTCCTCGAGCCTTTCTGTCTCCTTGATATTCCTCGATTAGGAGGTCCCAAGCCTCTTAGGCTTGAGTACGGTCAAGTAATCGAGGAAATATAACATTACTTACACCATGTTGGATGAAAAGTAATACTTTCGCATTTAATTTACTCATTTCTTTCTCTTGTATCAATTTCTTACCCTCCAGGGTAGAGAAATTTGAAGCATCTACATATCTAGAGACCACGATTTCTCATATATCTTGTGAGATAAATAGGGTTTACATTTTAACAAGCCAATAGTCAAAATTATCCTCATCAAACAAGGGAATGGGGATTGACCCCGAGTTTGATGAGTTTTGATTTTTGGAAAATATATTTATTTGAAAACTTGAAAAAATTTGAACAGAAGTTTCAGGGTTTTGTAGAAAATATAATTTAAACACTAAAAAAACGTCTAATTTTAACAGATCTGGTCAGATCTGTGCTAGATCTAAAGAAACCGTGATAAATAAATTAGGTTAAATAGATCGTCTATTCTGGAGAAATTAATTTCAAACCCACTTTCAGAAAAGAATTTCAATCTCCGATAGATATCGAGATCTGATACCAGATTGTTGTTTATTAACAACAAATCCTTATTTTGATAAGAATTTCAAAGAGAGAAGAAGAGAAGAATAGAATATCCAAGATCGTAGTACAGAGATAAAACCAAAGCAACATTTGATAAAAAGTATGTTCCACATATTAGGTGAAATAAAAAAAAGAGCTTATATACTAGGCTCTGATAATTGATAAAAAAAATTAAACAAATATTATTTTATAGCTATTTACACGCATCTTTAATAAATATTAAATAATGGTATAAAGGTAAATTTACAAGAGTCAATTGAATATCCCAATCAACAACACTATGTATGTTGTCTTGCAGAATTCTTTGCAAATTAAATCAAAATTCAAGACTTTCCGGATGAGAATTAGGCGGCCAATTATCCAGGGAATCCCTAGGTCAGCAGATTTAATTAAAAAATTGACCAAAACAAAACACCAACATGAACTTTGTTGTACTACAATACGTAGCCTGTACTTCGATTATCGTACTGCAAAGGGGGTATATTATGGGTCTCTATAAGCCCTTTATATCGATGACCACTAAGCTATGAATTTGAACAATGCAAATCCAGGGGATGATCAAGTGGCCCTGTTGAATGCAGAGCTGGGCACCCATTATCAAAACCAAAACCCAGCGATAAACCTTGTTTTTTAATGGCTACCCAACACCCAATCAAATCAATCGTAGATTATATATTTTAATAATTATAATTTAACTATTTAACAATGTGCCGATCAAGGTAGGGGAGAACATTAGAAGATCTGGTCCACGAGTGGAATCACTGGAGTTACCAAACCGGCTGCAAGATGTGTCACAGCTGGTAGGTCAGTCTAAGTTACGTGTTTTTTTTTTTAAATCTCTAGTTTTTACTGTTTTTAATTGTTAAAATTGTTCAACATTAGAACTTACGAATAAAATATGATTTTATACATGATTTGGGTTCTCACTTTTCGGTATTAATTCGCTCAGATTCAATTTTCTAGTATGTTATTAAAGCCTTTATCAATCCACCGCAAATGTTCAATCATGTAAAAATTTTTTATATATTTGGTTAGAAAAAAATTATCATAAATAATATGCATCGAATGATTATATATATGAATATGTATAATGATGAATGTAAAGTCAAGTTTACATGTATATATGTATATATGATGTGTATACTTACATACATACATACATATATATGTATGTATATGTATGTATATGTATATGTATATGTATAATGGTGAATGTAGAGTAATGATGATTATATATATATATATGAAACTCAATAATGAGTACGAGTGAGATATACTCTAGTATGATTGACTTAAAATTTGAAATATTTCTATGTTGAAATAAGAAAGAATTATTAATAAAGATGGATTGGGTTAGATAATTATTAGGGAATGGTGAGAAGTATGATATACAAAATTCAAACGATAAATTTACCCTTTAAAAATTAAATAATCTGCTTCATGAAAAAATGCAAAAGATCAAAAAACAAAAAAAAACAAAAACCTAGCAATCAAAGATAAGTTTACTATAAATTGGATCCAACCAAATTGTTAAGCCTTCGTTGTCTATGTGTTGGTGTGAAGAACCCTAAATGTTTCTATAATCTTTATTGAAATCCATGGACCTGAATTTGGTACTGGACAAGTAGTACCCTATGAGAAAGTGGCCTGCATGAAGAAGAAAACATGAGAAATAAAAATCAAGATAAGAAATCATATATATTTGTGAGGTATATGGGATAGAGATACATACATACATACATACAAATATATATATATATATTGAAGCATATATACATATACACTAGAATCAATATATAAAAGTATTTCAGATATATATGTATGTATGCATGTATATATGTATGTATGTATTTCTAAAACATACATTATATTTTGTTTAAATATAGGATTTGATGGAAAATTGTCAATTCTAGATTTATTCTTCTTCTTCTTTTTAACCAGATGGAACTCCTACATCCAATTGAGCCTCAAAGCCAACCACATGTACATTAGGAGGCGTAGTTTCCTATCATAGTAGATTTTAGTGGCTTGTGGGGATTGAACTCATAAACTCCAAGAAATCAAGCATCCAGTTTTGCAAATCAGACTATCAAGTTGTTAGTTGAATTGATTATATCTAGCTATAACTATTATTGATTATTATAATTGTTGATGAAATTTATGTTCAAAATCAGATTAGAAGAAAAAGTGCATTATGATCTACCTCTTTCATAATTTGCATACTTTTATTAGCTATGATGTCAAAATAGTTGATATAGAACTATATATATGAAAAATGTGTATATTTTTTAATTCATCAAATTTATTTTTAATAGGATTTTTCATTTTTTTTTTAATAATTTATGTATTAGGTCATTATCTTTCATTAAATAATTAATCTCTAGAACTAGCAATATGGGTCGCACAATGATATAAAATAATGTTTTTTTTAATGAATATATATATATATATATTGATGCATGTATTTGCTATTATGAAATATGAAAAATTAGGTCTCGAAAAAAAAAAACTTTTAGAATGGACGGTGGACAAATAACATCTCCACACTTCATAAATAAAATTCTTGATGGAATTATAACCAATAGCTTCAAGTTATTCAAACCATGATAGACTATATAAATAGGCGGTGGAGTACAGCCAGAAAGCAAAGAGAAGAGTAAAGAAACTCTCCCAAGCTTAGTATTAACGACGAGATCCAAAATGGGATCACGTGCATGGTTTCTGTGTTGTGCCCCCGTTGCCACTTTTCTTCTCTTCGGCGTTGCAAACGGTGATCTCCATTACTATGATTTTGTAGTAAGTAATACCTTTGCTGTAAATTTGAGCGTATGTATTATGTATGTATCTACTGAAATATGTATCGTCGTCCATATATGCATGGTATATATGTATATGTTTGTATGTACGTAAGTACGAATCTACACCTTAATTTCCTTGCTCAATTATTTGTTTCATTGTTCAGTCTTAGCAAACGATCCCCCCTCTGTCTGTCCTCATGGTAACCATATTTTTAACAGAAGAAGAATATATTACTGTAAGTACCGTAAACAAGTAATGTAATCGTGCTTTAATGGGGTCACGTTAGTTATAGTTGGGCAAACGAACCCATGGAAACTAACTTATGTTGGAAGAACAGCTTAGATCAGCACAAAAGCAGTCGTGCCGATTGAGAATCACTTTTCATTTAGGCAGCGCACTTACTTTTCCTTCTCGGTGTGGTTCAGCTGCTTTTACTTTTTCAGCCTTAGTTGCTGTTCCTCACCCACTCACCGAATCAAAAATAATGAAAAAAAAGTTGTACTTTGTGTTAAATAAGAAGAAATGTGGCCGCTCACACACACACACACACACATATTCAAACACATTCGCCCTGGTGTGTGGGCGTATTATTTTTGCTATATTATGAGCGCAAACGTGTGTCTCAGTATCTGTATGTATGCATATGTATATACATATATAATAATAGGAACGTATGTGTATATATGTATGCATGTGTATATACGTATATAATAATAGGAACGTATGTGTATATATGTATGCATATGCATGGGGGGTAAGCAGTACGTATTTCAAAAACCCAAATTATTCTGCTCGTACAATTTAAGGAGACATTGTCAGACAATTAAAGAATACGTTATATATGTGTCAATCAAATAATTAGTATTGTGATTCATTCAGAATATTATTTATATGAGCACGACAACTACCGTTGGATCAACGTAACTTGACTTTTGGAAAACTACATTAATTTAATAGTACACGTTCAAAAAAAAGATCACTTGAGCTGAGTTATTAGGTATAGCTCGCATGGGTTTATGTCCTTAACAATTTGATTGTTCTAATGAGCATATTCTCGAGTCAGTTAGGAGGCTCGATCCCACATGGAAATGAATGCCCACCACGGTGCACCCAAGCTTGGTGGACTTACGCGAGGGTACTAGCTAGGGTTTCTCACTTGTTCATCACTTATACAAATCAAGAGGTTATGATTTTAAGTATCTCCACCATTTTTTTCCATTTAAAATTAGCCAAAAAACTTACTTTTAATAATTATAAAAAAAAAAATAGCCAAAATATAATTTTTTTTACATTTTTTCCACTTAAAATATCAAATACAGAATTATCTCCACCATTGATGCATACAAATTTTTTTTTTTTTAAAACAAGTTCTAAAATAATATTTTTCAAAATGTTTTTAAAAAGATTGATATGTACACACACACACACACACAAATGAGTGTATATATGTATATATATGTATGTATGTATGTATGTATAAATACATATAAATGTATAGAAACATTTATAAATATAAATAAACTTATATAAACAATTATAAATGTATATAAATATATATATATATATATATATATGTATGTATATACACTTATTTAAACGTTTATAAACATATATATATGTAAAGTTTTATAAAATGTTATGTATATATATATTTTTATATTCATGTATTAACATATATATATATATATATATAAGTTCATATATGTTTATAAACATGTATATACATCATATAAGGTTATATATATATATATATATATGTTTATAAATATTTATATACATTCAATTAAATTTTTCTATATACGTTTATAAACATTTGTATGTGTTATTTAAGGTTATATATATTTATAAATTTTATATAAGTGTGCATATAGTTATATTATAAGTTTATAAATTCTTATAAAAAAGTATATGCATTTATATTCTTTTATAGATATTTATATATATTTATAAATGTTTATATTTGTTTATATATATATATAAACAAATATAATTTTGGGTTTCCTAAATATTTTAGTATATTTTGTTAGAATTTCGAAAATCAATTATTTTTTATTAAATATTTTATGATTAGAATAATAAAACATAATTTATGGGAAAAAAAATTGAGGTATGCTGGAAATAACACACAAACTTATTGGGGTCCTAATTGTCGCAGATCAGAGAAACAAACTTCACGAGATTGTGCAGTACAAAGAGCATTGTGACCGTCAATGGCAGCTTCCCGGGGCCAGAGCTACACGTTCGCAAAGGAGACACAGTCTTTGTTACGGTCTATAATGAAGGGCCCTACGGGCTCACTATTCACTGGTAAGTATTATACCTTCCTTTCTATTCCGCAGAACCATCTGAAAACGCTTCCACCAGTCGCGTACTTTTTTTTTTTGGTAATGGCGTCCTATTATCTCACAGAGTTCCACTCAGTTTATGAACTGCAACCAATTTTTGTTTTTATTTTTTTTTGTTTTTAGAATGAGTTACATTTTTCTATCGTCAGGCACGGAGTGAAGCAGCCGAGAAACCCGTGGTCAGATGGGCCAGAAAATATAACTCAATGCCCCATACCAGCTGGTAGCAATTTCACCCAAGAAATCATCTTCAGCACCGAGGAAGGGACGCTATGGTGGCATGCACACAGTGACTGGACCAGAGCTACTGTTCATGGAGCCATTATTATTTTCCCTTCCATTGGATCCTCCTATCCGTTCCCTCTCCCACATGCAGAAAGAACGATCGTCCTCGGTATGTCTTCCCGACCACATAGGCTCCTTTTACTTAACTTGTTCAAACATGGGGTTGAACGTTGAAGCTACCGTATTTATTTAACTGCTAGCTGAAAATTGTATGCTAGCTGATAGGTTCGAGAAATGTGCATTTTAGGAACACCATGGCATGGCCATACGAATGATTGATTTGAATTTGTGGGCCTCCCCATGTGGGATGTGTCCTTAACATACGTGGGTAAGGCGTGATTCATAAATTGTCGGATCAAGAATTATTTTCTCACTAAAATTTCTGGTCCTCCAGCATCATGGTACAAGGCAGATGTCATGGAAGTGATCACTGAAGGTCTTGCGAGTGGGGGTGACATCAATGTCTCCGATGCCTTCACCATCAATGGCCAACCTGGCAATCTGTACAATTGCTCTAATGGTAGGTATCATTATCACCTTCCATTATCTTCTTCCCACTCAATCTTTTTCTTCCATAATTTAAAAATAAAAAAATAAAAAATTCTCTAATGCAAGTTACGTAGCCTAGTTTCGCAACATTACAGGATCAGGCCAGGGTTGGTTCTTCTTACTCACAGAGATGTGTGTGTGTGTGTGTGTGCTTGTATTGATACTTATATAGGCGGCAAGATATACGTTTTCTAAACATGATATTGTTGCAGATGCAACATATACCATGGTTGTGGAAAAGGGGAAGAGGTATTTGCTACGAATTATTAATGCGGTATTGAATGAAGAGATGTTCTTCGGAATAACGGATCATACGCTCCAAGTCGTCGGCACGGACGGAGCATATATTAAACCCATAACGGTTGATTACATAGTGATCACCCCTGGCCAGACCATGGATGTGCTGCTCACGGCAAACCAGACGGCCAGCACTTACTATATTGCCGCCTCTCCTTTTGCTGATACTGTTGTTGCTTTTGATAACACAACTACGACAGCTATCCTTAAATACAAAGGAAACTATACTCTGCCTTCCTCTAACCCTCTGCCAATTTTCCCTGCTTACAATGATTCTGACGCTGCCGCGATCTTCACCAGCAAAATTCGGGCTCTGGGCAGCGTTGCGCACCCTGTGAACGTGCCCGCCAAGATCACCAAAAGGATCATTATCACGGTTTCGATAAACAATTTGCCTTGTGCAAATAATTCTTGCGCAGGGGCTAATGGAACCAGGCAATCTGCAAGCTTGAACAACGTTAGCTTTGCTACCACATCTGTAGATATACTGCAAGCTTATTATAGGCACGTACTTGATCAACAACATTACTGCTATCTTTTTTTTTTTTTTGTTAAGTTTTGATTTGAATGTGAACTAATTATGCTGTTGTATTAATTCGTTAGGAGCTTGACTGGAATTTTCACAACTGACTTCCCCATTGAGCCGCCTACATACTTCAATTTCACTGGAGATGTGGACAATATCACAATGTACACGAGCCAAGGGACCAGGGCTCTAGTGATAAATTATGGTGACACGGTAGAGATTGTTTTTCAAGGTACTAATCTCGGTGCTGCTGAAAATCATCCAATGCATCTCCATGGCTACAGCTTCTACTTAGTTGGGAAAAACAAAGGAAATTTCAACGATACTACAGATCCCCTGAATTACAACTTGATCGACCCGCCGGAAGTAAATACCATAGGCGTTCCTCGGAATGGATGGGCTGCCATCCGATTCACCGCCAATAACCCCGGTTTGTTCTCCTGGTCCTAACTTGATCAATTCATTTCTATCTATGTATATGCACTTGCGCGAGCGCCCATCTCCAACCACACTCAACAAAATAGCTACTCAAAATATATTTAAATATTAAATTCATTATTTTAGTTATCAATTTTTTAGAATTCATTCCAATCACACTCTCTATTTTATATCTAACTTCCAATATTTTTTTAAAAGTTAAACATGTATATAGAGAGAGATAGAAAAAAAAAAGTGAGAGATAAAATTTCGAGAGCTAAAATGTCTCTCTACATTTGTTGAACCATTTGAGTAAACTAGGAAATAAAAAGTGGAATATATAGTGAGTTGGAAAGGGATTTTTGTGTTTAGGTAGCTAAAATAGCTAAAAGTGAAAAATAGAGAGTAGGTTGGAGATGCTCTAAGGACGTACCATGCTTTTGCTCGGGTATAAATATGAGTCTAAAATTGGAAATGAATATTTATAGCTATCACTATGTCAAACTTGCCCTCATGGTCTTATGTACTTCAGGGGTATGGTTTATTCATTGTCACTTGGAACGCCATGCTAGTTGGGGAATGGATACTGTACTTATCGTCAGGGACGGCAATACGACCACAACGAAGATGCGAGCACCTCCATCATACATGCCCCCATGTTCTTCTTAATTTTCACTCTCCCCATGTTCTTCTTAATTTTCACTTTCCCCATGTTCTTATGTCGAGTTTTTTTTTTTCCCTCTTGGTACATTATAAAATGTTGTTTATCTAATTATAAAATATGTACAAGCAAAGCCTAGAAAAGAATATTTTATCTAATTATAAAATATACACAGATATATATAATAATATCCTAACATATACATAGTTGCTCTTAACATATCTATAGATGTAGAATATTATTTTGAGTTTGATATAACGATCAGTTAGTTGCTCTTATAGTGGTTTAATAGAAATTATTTTGAGTTTGAAATACTCGAAAAGTTCTTAGAGATAACTTTTGCGAAGATATCAACTAACTGATCTTCAGAGTGAACATATTGAAGTGTGAATGTACCCTGAAGAAGATGATGACAAATGAAATAACAATCAATTTTAATATATTTAATAAGTGAATGAAATACATCATTATGAGTAATTTAAATAACACTTAGATGATCACAATGAAGTTTAGTTACAGTGGAACAATCAACACCAAGATCCTGTAGTAATCAACTTAACCATATAAGTTCAGTTGTGGAAGCTATCAAAGTTTTATATTCTGCTTCAGTGCTAGAAGCCTAGAATATGCAACAACTATTTATTTTTTACTTCTCCAAGAGATAAGAAACCCACCTAGAAGAAAATAATATCTTGTAGTAGATCGATGACCAATGGAATCTCATTCCCAATCTGCATCTAAATATGCCTGAAGAATTAATAATGAAAAATGGGAAGAAAAATAAAGACATAAAATATGGTGTCTTTCAGTTATCAAATAATCCTAAGAATGGTAGCATATTGAAGAGATCTTGGGACAACTATAAACTGATTGACTACATGAATTGCATAGGAAATATCATGGCGAGTAACTATAAGATAAATTAGACTCCTAACAAGTTATATCTGTAGAGAATAACATTAGATAGCAATTTCCTTCATGAGAATTGAGAGAGATTTTGGTATTCTTCATTTTTCTATCTACCTTTGCAAATTACTATTAATATTTATAACTTGAATATTTATAGTCGTCGATATTTATAGTTATCAAAAAGTTTCTTTAATCATCCACCCCTAGTGAGAAACTATATGTATGCATAGAAATAAATATTCTTTTTTTTTATTTCATGTAAAAACATAGTATGTGACTTGAATGAATTTTACATAAAGTGGATGAGCAATACGACCCTATTTTCATAGTAATTGAAGATTAAAAAGATTTATCTCTATTCAGCATCTCGAAGTCTAAAGTCATTTGAACAAAGGTTATTGAGGCATTTTGAAAGTGCAAATAAAGTAATTTTTCAATCAAAGTTTCACATTGATCCAAGTCTTGATCAGGCTAGAGAATAAGCAATCATCCAAAATCGAAGTCTCACAAAAATATCATACGTGGAAGATATAGAGTAAGAAAAGGTGTGAAAGCCTCTAGACCAAAAATCTCAGATGAGGATTATTTTTTTTACTCATGCAATATATGTAAGTGAACATGTTCAAATGTTTCAAATGCAACAAACGTGAAAATGTTCAATAGATTGTAGAAGCAAAATAGCTCATCAAGTTAGACATGCTGAAGAAAGAATTATTAAGGAAAATCTGTTTTATGCCACTCTCAACTCATTTAAAGTCAACTCTTTTATATAGTTTCTATATAGTAGGCATACAAATCACATGATAGGATTGAAGTCGCTATTTTTAGACTTAAATACAATTCAGAGTTCACAAGTAAAACTGAAGAATGGTGAACTTATTACAGTCTATAGAAAAATATAGATTAAAAGTCAGACTTGAACAAAAGAGAGGCAAATTGAAGAAGTGCTTCTTGTTGCAGAGCTGGATCAGAATCTTTTGAGTGTGAGATAATTGATCCATAAGGGTTACAAGTTGGCATTCGAAGAGGGAAGCTCCATAATCCATGATAAGCAGTCAGGTCAGTTTCTCTGGAATGTTACAATGTCATACAACAAAAGTTTTCATCTTAACTTGAATTCTCAAAACATATCTGTACTAAAAATGCAAGTTATAAAATATTAAAATCTATGGTATAGAAGGCATGGGCATATGTACTATAGAAGCTCGAAACTGTTCTAATAAAAATATTTGGTATATGGTCTTCCCAAAAATATTGAGGCACCAACTCATAGCTATGAAGGATATACTCAAGGCAAGCAAGTAAGACTATCTTCCCAAAGGGTGTTTCCTAAAGGTCATTTATTATTTTGGACTCGTTCATACAAACATATGTGGATCAATGTTTGTTTCTTCAATAGGGAATAACAATTATTTATTATTTGTAGTTGATCGTTCAAAAATGATATGAGTGTACTTTATGAAAAAAAAAACATATTCATAAAATGATAGTTCATAATATG
The DNA here is from genome assembly GCA_029783825.1 of Sapria himalayana. Lineage (NCBI taxonomy): Eukaryota > Viridiplantae > Streptophyta > Magnoliopsida > Malpighiales > Rafflesiaceae > Sapria > Sapria himalayana. The sequence continues at coordinate 1,443,904 of JAREIK010000357.1, read as the reverse complement.
GTTAAAGTTGAAAGATAATTTAGAAAAAAAATATTAAAACTTAGAAGTGATAGAGGAAAGGAATTCCTCTCCAAACAATTTATTTCTTACCAAGGAGAATGATATTCAAAGATAATCATCAGCCCATTACACTCCACGCCAGGATGGATTGTGGAGAGAAGAAATCAAATAATTATTGAAATGACCAAAATAATATTGTTGGAGAAAAATCTTCCAAAGTGCATGTGGGCTGAAGTTGTAAATACTATTATTTATTTACTAAATAGAAGCCAAACAACAATAATGAAGGATCAAACTCCAAATGAAGCTTGGAGTGAAAGGAAGCCACCAATTTATCATTTGAAAGTTTTTGGGAGTCTGTGCTACTCACAAATTCACAAACATAAAAGAATGAAATTTGACTCAAAAAGCTAGAAATATGTATTTGTGGGATATAGCTTATAAACAAGTGGATACAAATTGTATGCTCTTGAAGATAATCACTTCCATGCCAACAATAAAGTTTCATTGGAAAAAAAATCAAAATAAAAGTCTTGTTCCTTATCTTCATTCCTTACTAGAATGTCTTAAATTCAATTAGAAGAATTTTCTATTGAAAATAGTAAAACTCAAAAAGAACCAATGTTATTTTTCTCACAAGCAATAAACAGCTCTCCTCTTCCTTCTTTAACAAATTCTATCTCTCCTATTCATTCTCCGTCCACACCAATTAAATGAGAATACTATAATATGTTTATGAGAGTTATAATTTCTATATTATGGAACCTTAATGCATTAACAAAGATGTCCAAAATTATGTATCGATAAAGATCATGAAATGAGAAATATATGTGATAGAAAAGAATGAAACTTGGACCCTCCTAGTTGAGAAACCAAAACATAAACATATTGTGATAGTAAAATGAATTTTTAAAGTTAAAAACTTTTCTGAGAGTAGCAAACCCAAGATTAAAGTCTAACTGATAGTCAAAGATTATTTACAATTATATGGGTTAGATTATATAGAAATTTTTTCTTTAGTGGTTTAGTTTGAAATTGTCCAAGTAGTAATGACACTAGCTACACAAAAATATTAGCCATTATATTAATTAGACATAAAATTAGTATTCCTAAATGGTAAAATTTAAGATGATATCCATGTTCAACATCCTATTGAATTTGTTGTAAAAGACTGAAAATCATGTATTTAGACTCAATAAGGTTCTATATGGACTTAAACAAACTCCTCAAGTATGATGTACTCAACAAGGTTCTATATGAACTTAATCAAGCCCCTAGGGTTTGGTATACTCAACTGTCTATTTACCTATTGAAACAATGGCTAACAAGAAGCTTCCGTGCACCGACATCGGTCATTAGACTTAGAAGATTTTAAATAGTTGATAGTATCCATATATGTGGATAATTATATTTTATGAGAAATAATTTGGATATACTGAATAATTTTAAAGAAGAAATTATGAGGAGATGAAATTTCAGGCTTGGAAGTTTTTCATGATTTCTTTGGAATTAAAATAATTCAAAATGATGGATGAGTTTTTTTTTTTTTTTTTGTTCCCATAGTAACACTACATTCAGACAATCTTTAGAAATTATGGAATGTTTGAATGCAAGGCTATTTTTACTCTTTAATTAGAAATCAAAAAAATAAATCAAATGAGCGTATAAAAATGGTTGGGTATCATATTTAATAGCAATCACCCCTGATATAGTAGATGTTATTAACATTTTGTCTTGATACATGTATTCTTTAGATCATATTTATTTTGGAGTTAGAAAGAAGATCCTCATATCATATTTTTTTCATACGACAATGCAGTACAATCTATAGAACTGATCATGTTCAAGTAAGGTCGTAAAGAAGATCCTCATATATTTAAAAGGGATTGTGAACCTTAGTCACTATGATAATCATTGGGGGTTGGTTGAAGGATTTTTGAAACACATCAAGTTATGTGTTCTTCACTGGCTCTTCGGCCATATCTTGGATCTCTAAGAAGTAAGCCATGGTGGCTCTCTCTTACCATAGCTGAAGCAAGATATATTTTGGCATCCTTGGCCACTACTCAAGCAATAAGTATATAGGAAGTCCAATGTACTCTTACATTGATTATGTTTAGCTTGGACTTGAAAAGTATTGCAGGCCTCAATTCTAGCATGGTATTAGGCATTGGTGTTGAATGTAAGGTTAGATTTATTAAGTTTATAGTTTGTCTAGAAGCACTCTTATAAATATCTAAGATAGTTTTCATGACTAAACTTTCAATCAACAACGTGTGGAAGAATAAGTATGCATCATCCATGAAGAACATATGGATCACTTCAGAAGTGTGTCTAGCCACTTTACACCTTCATATTGCACCACGAAGGTCGAAGAACATATGGGAGAATAAATATCTAAGAAAGTAACATACTTTTTCAATAGGACGTGCAATCTTTTTGCGCAAATGAAAAACAAATTTGAAGATAATGGATCCTCTTGGCATGGGTTCTTGTGGGGCTGAATTGGTCCAACTTCTTGGCCCTATATCAACGCACAATAACTCACCACAGATAGGCATGTCATCACACGTGAGATTCAAGTGGTATCAAAACCCATAATTGTTAACATACCCATAATTGTTAACGCACAATAACTCAAGATAAACATACCTTCATGTTTATCTTGTAACTTTCTTTTCAGATAATGAGACAACTCAAAAACAATCATAATGTTGTTTGTAACTAATCTTCATGGCATTAAGGCACTCAAGTTTCATGAGATGATGATTGGCAAATTGATTTTCAATTAATTTACCATAGCCACGTAGACAACCTTGCATAGGGCAATTGGCTTGAAATTTACAATGGATTCAACATGGGGCTTCTTTGGGATGAGCTCTAGTGCTATGTTGGTTATCCCAACTAGCATATTTCCTATTATGAAAAAATCTTGACAAATTCAAACTACATCAAACCCTAATTATGTGCTAAAATTTTGACAAAATATCAAGTTCATGTCGTCCAACCCTGGAGCCTCATCTGGATGCATATCAAAATATACATTCTTGACCTCAAATTCATCAATTGGGGCAATGAGAGACACATTTTGAGTGGGAATGATTTTCCCCTACACACATTCAAACACTTGTTCCCAAACATATCTCATTGAGGTAAACAACTTGCAAAAATAATCTGCTGCTACTTGATGAATCTAGGTGTCTTGTGTTTGTCACGTGACAACATCTTCTTTATTTAGTCTAGCCTTTCAAAACTAGCTCAATTTATTTCTTGTCGAGGGCTATGAATTAAAAAATTGAGTATTGCCTTCCAAATCTGTTAATATAATTATTTGGTTTTTGGTGTCTTTAAATTTTTTACAATATTTATGAAAAGCTTGTTCGATTAAAAGGCATCCTACGCTAATTACAAGCAAAAAAAAAAAAAAAAAAAAATTTAAATTCACCTTCTAGTCACGTGAGAGCTGAGACAAGCCAGTGCTTTATTAATTTGGCATATCCAACTGAAGAGCCTAATTGCTAATAAATAATGTTCCCCTAACACGTGATTGGTAGGCACCATGTTTGCAAGCATACATACAAAAAATATGCAAATTACCAAAAAAAAAAAAAAGGAAAAAAGAAAAAACTTGGAATAAAAATAAAAATTTATTGCCGTGCTGGCTGGCTGGCTGGCAGCCACAGGATGGACGGTAGTGAAGGCAACTGTGAATCAGCTAGCCTAGCTATGCGCGCTTTCTCCAAAGAGATGCTTTTGATGCCGATAAAGACTTCACCCTTGGGAATACAAAACCCGCCCTTGCTGGGTTGCCGCCCACAAGTGACTTTTCATAAATTTCTCTGCACTCATGCACTATCTGTAACAACAAGATCAGCCATAAACCACAAATCCTAGTCTCTCATGGCACGTGCAGTCCCAGCTGGTGGGGATGCTCGCCCAACACGTGCTTCCTTGAGGAGGAGAGTTTGATCCTCACGGGCTACACCTCGATGACCGTCCGAGGTGTCAATCTGGTCGCTTTGGTGAAAGCACAACAAAAAGGTCTTTCACAAATCAAATACACCTCGAGGGGGGCGGCACGACTGTAAGAACGCATGTTGTGCCTGTTTTATCTATTTTGGACGAAAGCACGCAACACGTGAACTGTATCACAGCCAATGCCTAGGGAAAAACAAACTCTATGACATGCAGGTGTATCAAACCCTAGAGAGAGAAAGAGTGAGTGAGAGGCACAAGTGGAGTTGTGCCTAATGAGAGCAGAGGCGTGCTTTGGTGGGCGCAGGTGCGCATAGGCGCACGGCTTTTTACTTGTAGGCATTAAGGTGATTTGTGGGTGCGCAAGCACGTCACGTGGTGGTGTGCGAGGTGAAAGGGAGCGGTGTGCAAGGTGGTGCTCGTGGTGGCGAGTGAGTTGCCTGCTGCGAATGACAGGAAGAACAACATTGGTTAAAGCAATTACCTCCTTCGCATCTTTCCTTGGTATGCCTTCTCGATGACCAACGAGCTTCTCAACTACTTCAGGCTGGAATGGATAAAACACAAACAAAATACAATACAGATCATGCTGTGTTGTTCGCCATAAATACAACAATTCTATCAGCCCGTGCCAGGCCCGGTTAACCTCGGCACGGCATGGCACGAGCCGTGCCGTGAGCCGTGCCGTGAGCCGTGCCGTGAGCCGTGCCGTGAGCCGTGCCGTGAGCCGTGCCGTGAGCCGTGCCGTGAGCCGTGCCGTGAGCCAGCCCAGCATGATTCTGGACCATGCTAGGCAGGGCAACAACACAATCAGATATGCTACTGATTTTTGTTTTTCTTTTAGATGAACCTTAATGGCATAATAATTTTTCTTATTATATATGTGAATAATATTCTGATATCATAAGATGACGAGTTGAAAATTACCCAACACAAAAAGTATCTAATAAAATAATTTTGAATGAAAACTTTGAGAGGCTCGGTTATTTTCTCAGCATAAAAATAATAAAAAATTATCTAATTATAAGCAGACTAGATATAACATACACAATCAGTATAATTAATTTTTTTATAGATTATCTTTAATAATTTAAATAAGCATGGCTTGGAACTCACCGGGCAATCAGGATGGTGCTGCAGGATATTGGAGTAGGCTATGGTGAAGGTATCCAAGCTCTCCGCAGAGGCAAGTTCCCTCAAATCACCCAGTATTCGAATTCTACTTTCTATTTTCTGTCATGATGAAATTTAGCATCAAGGAAGAAGAAATATCAAAAAATAAATAAGCATGGCTTACATGAACGCTGATAAATTCTCGAAAAAATTCCAGAATACCCTCTTCATCAACCCTCATCCGGTCTATCGTCACTTCTTTTATGCAATTTTTCTACAGAAAAAAAAAAAAAAAAAAAAAAGAAAAAAAAAAGAAAAAAGATGCAAAACTATAGAGAGCGACAAGAGAAGATTCGGGACAGAGAAAATTCATAATTTTTAAAAAATAAAAAAATAAAAAACCTGAATTAAAAGATGATCCACATAAACTACCACGGTCTCCTCCAGGCAAGCCTCGACAAATCTTCTAAAGGATCTTTCCTCGACATACCTTCGGCAAATAATCAAGATAAATCAAGAAATAGCCTCCCCATGATTACCAGAATTCATTAGAGCTAAATTACTTTTTTTTTTTTAAAAAAAATGATTTTTAGAATAATAGGCAATTATTTGGCTTCTAAAATAAGAATATTCAAAGAGCACTTACAGTTTCACATCTGTGAAATAGTCATCGAACGTTACCACAAGGCTTTCGGTGACTTGACCCTCATACCAATCTGGAACAACAACAACAATGACAAGAGTGCCCTTATAATTATTAATAATAATTATTTCACAATAATTGCAAAATTAATGCAATATTGAAAATAAAGTAAATTATTTACTATTTTATTTCACATTATTATGCATTTGGCCAAGATCAATATATCCCAAATTCAAGACCTTTCAAAATGTGACCTCTCCCAGACCCCATGTTACGGGATGCTTAGGCGTTGCCGTTAGCATCATTTCTTGTGATGCCATGCCATCCCACTACTTTTTTCAGTGTTTTTCATAAAATATTCAAAAAATATTATGAATTATTTTTTACTACTTAATTCATAAGTTATTATTTAAAACATATCAAAATAAATTATAATCAAAGGTAATAATTAAAAACAGTAGATAAAGGAAGCATATTTTTCACCATATGTATATATAAGCTATTAGCACATAATTAAAAAAATTGAACAATATTAGATGAATATGAATAAAACATAACACTCATAAGATAAGAGTTGCCGACATTAAAAAAAGAATATATTAAAATTTTGATAAATAATTGATAAGGGAGATACGGCATTGGTCTTTTTTTTTTTTTTTTTTTTTTGTAAATTAGAATTGCTTGAAAAAAACATCATTTGCGAAATAATGGGATAATTTTTTTTATTATTAAGAATAAAGAAATTATATTAGAATTATTTAATGAAAACATTAAATAAAATGGAGAAAAGAATAGCATTCACTATATAATAGATAATCAACAAAATTAAAGTAATAATATTTAAAAAAAATTAATACTCAATGATAAAAAATACATAACTCAATCTTCATATAATTAATAAAAGTGATTGAGGCAGTATACAGGTTGGGTGCTCTCATCAGAAAAAAAATATAAAAACCATAATATTTCATGTCAAATTGATACATACTAGCTAACAACACTCATTTTTAAAAAAATGTAAATTATGACATTTTCAAAGTCATCAAAATATATTTCTATTAGATGTTCTATGGTTTAAATGTATGATGTAATAAAAATATTATCCTGAATGTTTTGTCTGGATAAAAAATAGTTCATATCTATATGTATCGTCTGCTAGTAAAACACTGAATTACATATTACATGTCTCATTGTCTTACTATCACAATAATAAGATAATAAAAAATATACCCAACCTAATCTTTCGAGCAAAAAATTTACTCTAAATTCTACTCTAAATTTAGAGTAAAATTTACTCTAAACCATTCTATATGGTTTAGAGTATCTCACAAGCAATTATCATATTTACTCTAAATTTTATTTTTATACTATATCACAAAATAATTATCTATCTCTTAATTTTTCAAGAGATACTCCATCGTAGTTCTCCTCTTAGAGAATGTTGATGCTCAATTCAAATCTAATACCCGACAAAATACAAATGCCTATAATCCCTGAAAAAAATAACTCTTGGAGACTTTTTCAGATATCTCAATATGCAAAAAATGATAATAAGGTAAACATGATGAGTAGAATCTAATAAGTGACTATTTTTACTGAGTGTGTATGATATATCTAGTCTAATTAAGTCAGATAACTAATTTTTTTGACGATTCTCATGTAAGTGGCAGAATCAATTGGATGGATCACATCAAAAATGAAGTTAATACCTATAAGCTATATCAATAAAAGTTCTTCTAAAACACAATCCAAAATAAAAGTGGCTGAATCAATTGGATTGATCACATGAAAATTTTTTTGACGATTCTCCTACATGGATCATAGGATTAAGATAGGTGTAGAGAATATTTTGATATATATATCCTCATGCATGAGATAGAAATACCAACCTAAAGATTTCATTCACAAAAAATTAACTGGGCTATTTATATACTACAATACTAGGTATAGTGATAGTAATAGTCATACTCAGTATGAACATTGATATCATATTCAAAGATAATGACTTCTTCATTCAGTTTGCTAGTGAAAGACATTGATATCACATGAAAAACGAGTTATCTCAGTACTTAAATACTGATTACTACTCAATCCTATCATATACTGATTACTGCTTAATTTTATCATATACCGATACCAAAAATATTAATTTTTTACCGTGATAAAAATCAAATGAGTTCATCTATCTCATGCTGTATAAGATGATACAGGATCTACTGACTCATTTGGTGTCAAACGTAATACCGGAGTTTATTTTTTATGTTATAGTGAATATCATTTTAGGTATAAAATTAAGATTGCAACCAAATATTATTAAGCCATTAGCATGCATGAAGAATTGGAAGGATTTGAATTGAGACATCTAGAATCATACTGCAACTGCGGCAAAAATAAAAAAATTAATAACAGATAATTATTCGTGAAACTTTAATGAGGACTGAGATTGAACATACAACTAGTGATATCATCAGATACTTATAGAATTGATCATTAATGTATTATTTATTGATTTTTATCTTTTGATCTTACATTATTTTTTTTTTCTTGTATTAATTCAAATGCTTACGAAATTAATTTTTGATATATTAATATTAATTTTTGAGCTTACTTTATTATTTTATATTTGTATTACATTAGAAAATGAAATGATTGAAATTTATAATGTTAATATTATATTTTTTTGAGTTGTGAGTTGTGCCTTACCCGATATATGCCCCGAGCCAAACCCACCCAGCTTGATGCCCCGACACAAACCTAACTACGTGAGGCCCATGCATGACGAATCTAAAAGTTTTGTCGGGCCAGAACACGACCCACAGTCTTTTTCGAACCGAGTCTGAGGCCTGATTCCATATTTGCACACTTATTCAAGAAGTAGAAGCTACTAAAATGAGAACCATTAGTGTTAGTTCAATAGCCAAATCGACCCAATGGTAAAAAAAAAGACAATCTAAGATGTAAGATTTCGTCTCCAACGACTATGCAACAAAATCTGATGGCCCTAATAATTATATCCATTTTTTAATTATTAAAAGTTAAAAAATAAAAAAAAATATTTTTTTAACAATTCTTTTAATAATCTATAATATCATCCCCTCCTGATTCTAAGATTTATGATTTTTAAAAACATAAATCCCTTGGATCTTGCTCTTCTCTCTCTCTCTCTCTCATTTTTTCTCTCTCAGGATTTTAGTATTTCGACCTTCGGAACTTGGCTTTGACCTTTGGTGTGGATTGTTGTGCGCATGCGGTGTGAAAATAAAAAAACTAAAATTTATGCATTTTGAATTACGAGTATTTTTTTTATTAATTAGTTTTTTATGTTTTAAAGTTATATATTTAAAAAATTGTTCTCTCTAATCTAGTCTCTCTCTCCCTCTCTCTCTCTCTCTACACTGTAGTCTTTAAAAAATAAAAAATACCTAATAGTATTTTAATTACAAAATGGAATGAATTTTAATTTAGAAAATAAAAATTCTATGGAAAAGTCAAAGGCTGTCAAACATTAGTTTCTCGGATCTTATTCACTCAAACATCTAAAAAACAAAAACTAAAATGCCTTTAGTAGTTTGAATTCACATTTATATAATAAAATAAAAAAATTTTAGGGGTACCGAATAAGAATCAACATAGTATAAATATTATAAAAACATTTTAAACTGTAAGAATTTATATGTGACTGTGCACTTTAAGATGCATGTCAATCTATTCACCAAAAAATATAATAAATTAGATCACAAACAAACTCAACTCAACAATAAGTTTTTTGAGACTAGATCTAATTCAATCTCAAAGTTTACCTCCTTCATATATTACAAGTTGGAGAGGAAATGAATGGTCAAACTGATAATCATGATAAATCTTCCGATTATATTTTCAGAGGATGCAAGAATAGTCAGTATCATGCAAACATATTTTCAACTTGCATATCATATGATTCCAAGGTCTATATCTAGAAATAACATACTAAAATATTATAAATTAGAAAAATAAATAATAAATAATAAATTTAAAAAATATAGTGGAGTCGTATCCGTAACATCCAATATTTGGACTAGTCATGATGATGAATCTTATGTATGTCTCACCGTCCACTATGTAGATTATAAATAGATACTAAATAAAAAGAATTTATGATTTTCTGAAATTCTCCATTCTCATGATGGTCCAACTATTTTTGAGTACATGATAAAAATCTTTAAAGAATATAAAATTCTAAATTAAATTTTTAATATCACATTCGATAATACATCTAATAATAGAGTAGTAATTAACATATTTATTAGAAATATTAGAAATTAATAATTATAATAGATTTTCCATGTTAGATCATGTATCATGTGATTAGCCTAATTATACTAGCAAGGATGAAAGTCTTTACCCATACTTTAGAATATATATATATAACTCACTAAAATATATTCACACGCTTTACAAACAATATGAATTTGATTCTCTATTTGTCTGCAAATCTTAAGAAAAAATTACAATCAAATGTGAGACACCATTTGAATTATACTTACCTGATATTAGAGTCATGTGTTGAATACGAACATGTGATATCTGACTATATCAATAGTAAGAGTAATAAACTTATTATTAACGATATTGACTGAGCAACAAAAATTTCATTTATGAAATTCCTGAAAATTTTATATAACACGACAAACATGTGTTCGTCAGTTTATATTCTAATGACTTGCATTGCACTCGGGTGCATATGCAACATTAGTGGCATATTTAGAAAGTATCTAGATAACCAAACACTTGGCGATATGGTTGTAAAGGTGAAAATTTAATATTTAAAATATGGGTCCACCATTTTATCTCTTTATTATCTGACTATCTGCATGGATCCCATGATTAAGGTGGATGTGGATAGAGAACTTTTTGGCTAATATTTCCTTGTGCATGAACTTAAAAGATCCACCTGAATAATTTATTCACGAGAAATTAACTGAACTCTTTACATACTATGATACTAGGTATGATGGTAGTAGTAGTAGTGAGACTCCAAGAATAGATATGAATATCATATTCAGAGATAATTTTTCTATTCAGTTAGGGATGAGAAACGACGAGGTGAACCATCGAATAGAAACGAGCTATCTCGGTACTTAGATACCAATTACTATTTAATCTTATCATATTCTAATATTAAGAATCTTGATATATTACAGTGATAAAAATCATAAGTGATAAAAATCATAGTAGTAGTATCGAATATGAATATCACGAGATCTACCGACTCCTCCAATATTGAGCGTAGTATTGGAGTCTATTTTTTCTATTGTAATAAATATGATTTCAGATAAGAGATTAATATTACATCCAGATATTATTGAAACTTTAGCATAGATGAAGGATTTGGAAAATTCTAACTTTGACATAGAGGATTGGGCTGGGAGTGTAGTAAAAGTGAAGGATTTGATTGCTAACGAAAATCCATGTGATATTGATATTGAGGATGATATGACGATTGATAACATTAATAGTTGAAGATTGTCGGATTGTGACAGTTATGACTTATGTCTAATTCTGATATTTGATTTTAATTTACTCATTTATACTATATTTGTGTTTGTGTAATTTTTGTTTGTGATATTACTTTGAACATTAAGTTTGTGTCTTTGTGGATTGATGAATTTGATGCTTGAAACTTGAATATTTATTTTTTTAAAATTCTCGTTTTGCATTGGTTTTTAATTTATATTCATATTTAATTTTTAATTATTATTAATTCATACACTTAAACTGATACATATTTAATTTTAAAATTTATATTGTTTATCTTTATTATAATAAATAAACTTAATATTTTATTAAGTTTAATAAAATAAAAATTTTAAATTTAATTATTTATTTATAGTTAACAATTAATATTAACTAATTTCTAAAAATAATTAAAAAAAACTTTTAAAATTTTAAAAACATATAAATATAAACTATATACTAATATGAAAAAAAAAATTATTAAAAATTAAAAACTGGCTCGTACGAGCTCAACCCGGCACAGTTTCTTCACCTGTCATGCCAATCATGACACGGTGGTCCAGTTGGGCAACCTAAAACCGGGTAGGGCCAGCCAGCTTGACCCATTTGACATCTCTAGAAATCTCCAAGATTTGACATAACCCAGCATGAAATCACCAAGGCCGAGCACAAACCAAAAAATGCATGCCTGTCAGGCTTTCCCTTTTTGAGTCGTGTCGTGTTTGGCACGACACGACTCTTGAACCGTGTCGTGCTTGGCACAACATTTTGGCGTGAGTGATCCATTAAAATTGATTTGTGTCGACCCAGCACAGCCCGTTTGACATCCCTACATAGACTATAAAAAATTTGTAATTTACTAAATATTCTAATATATTTTAATACATATCATAATTATTCTAATGTTTAAGATATTTTTAAGTTGACTTTTTTATGAGATTTATTATGTGACACAAACATTTAATTTAAAAAATTTTAACTAAAGAAATATATCTAATAGTTCTTTAGAAAATACTTGTTATACTATTATTTAAAATGTTATCAAATATTATAATATATATATATATATATATATATATATATCATATTCTCTAAAGATTCATGACATATACTCGTATATGATATGATCAATATGATAAAATAAAATATATTATAAAATTAAAATATTTTTTATTTAATTTTTACTTAAAATTAATTAATTATATTATAACACATTTAAATGCATTGCCATCATGACTAATCCAAATATTGAACATCACTAATAATACTCAACATTATTTGCTAAGTTTATTAATTAGTAATTATTTTTTATTTTTAAATTTTCTATTAGATCATTTTAATAAGTTAACTTAAAAATCTTATGATAGGAAGTTAAAATATTTTTACATATAATAAACCAGTCTAAGATTTTCATCAAATTTAAACTGAAGACAAATCCTAATAATAAATATTTTCATATCTTTACTTACAAACTCATAATTGTAAATAAAATGATCAATGAACATAAAATTAATCCAAATTCAAATATCTCACTGCTTAGTTGAATTCTCTTAGATTCAATGCACCATATTTTTTAGTATATTGTTTAACATATCTTTTAAGGTATTCAATCTCAGCATTAGTCTTACAAATATATATTTTTTTATAATACATATATTGTGTCAAATCTTCTAACTCACACAATTTTTATTTTTAATAATCATAAATCAAATTTATACTAAATATGTTTATTTATTAATTCTAGATTTTAGGTGTATTGCCTCATGCCGACCAATAACTAAGATATAACTCAATCTTGAATCATTCGGTTGGATTGTGATAATCTAAATTAATATTTAATTTATTTTCATAATAATCATTATTTTTCATTTTTAAATTTTTTTATAGCATTATAAAAAGACAAGAATAGAGATTTTTGTAGTTATTACATCAAAGAAACAAAATTACTATGGAATAAAGAAACCTTGTATCTTGGCATGATTTCAATTGTGTCGGGTCATGCCATGGGCATACTTTTTGTGGGAAACACCATGAACTAGCTTTTGAGGGTCATGTCTGAGCGACCTAACCCATTGGACACATCTAATAACTTTGTAAAATTGAGAATTTAATATGAAGCTGATCAACCACATGTTTGCAACTTTAATTTAATTTCTATAGATCATTGATAGAGGTGTCAACCGGGCCGGGCCGGCAAGGTTCGGCCGTGCTAGGTCCAGCCCTGGACGGGAAAATCTTGTGCCCGGGTAAGGCACGAGCCGTGCTGTGCCTGACCCGGCACGATTCGGTGCCCGTGGTACGGCACACCGGCACGGGTTCATCCCGTGTGGTGTCCTGTGTCCGGTGTCCCCCTTGCTTCGGCCCTCCCACCAAAAAAGACCACGGGTCGGGTCTGATTGGACCCGACCAGGGGTCCCGCGAACCGACCCAATTCCCCCCCCCCCCCCCCCAACAGGAAAAAAAAATTTAAATTTGAGTCGTTGGATCTTGCCTCCAACGTCTATGGGGCAGAATCCAACGACCCTCATGATTCTGCCGCCGAAAAAATTAAAAAAAAATTACTTTTTTTAAAAAAAAAATATTTTCTTTAATCTATAAATTTCACCCCTCATCTCTATAATATTTATGTTTTTCATAAATATTTTTTCTCACAAATTACTCATTTTCTTTCTCAAAAATCTTGCTCATCTCTCTCTGGACTCGGGATTTCGGCATTCGACTTGGATTTTCGGGAATCTCAACTTGAGTTTTAAATTTTGAGCTTGATTGTGGTGCACCGTGCACGTGACCGACCTCACTGCTTTTACCGGATAATTTATTTTGAGTTTTTTTACTTTCTCTCTCTAGACCAAAAATAGAAAATATTAAAATCAGTCATCTAGTCTCTAAATAAATATTCTGAATAACAAAAATTCTAAAAAATGACAAATACTAATTAAACATATTTAAATTTAAAAAATAAAAATATTACACAGAGGTCCGAGACTGCTGAAAATTTGGTTTCTCCAGTCGTCTCAACCAAACTTCTAAAAAACAAAAAACTAGGAGGACTTTTGTAGTTTGGACTCATTTTAATATAATAAAACAAAAAAATATCAGGGGTGAAGAAGAAAAAATGACACAGTGTAAATATTGTATGAGACTTCTAACATGTAAGAGTTCATTTGAGACTGGGCACCTTAAGAGGCATGCCGAATTATGCACCAAAAAACATGGTCCATTAGATCATAGGCAAACTCAACTTAGCACTGCATTTTTTGAGACTGGATCGAGTTCAGTCTCAAAGTTTACTCCCTTCATATACTCCAGCGAGTTGGGTAGGGACGGCATGGCAAGACTTATCAAATTGATGAGTCTTCCGATCAGATTTTCGAAAGATCAAAGAGTATTGCGCATCATGCAGATATATTTTCAGCCTGCTTATTGTAGAAATCCTAGGTCCACATCTAGGAATGACATACAAAAGATATATAAGTTAGAAAAATAAAAAATAATTAATTAATTTATGACATATAGTAGAATGATGTGAGTGACGTCCGATATCTGGACAAGTCACGATGAATCATCTTATGCGTGTCTCACTAGCCACTATGTAGATTCTAACTGGACTATGAATAAAAAAATTTTAGGATTCTCTGAGATTCTTTATCTTCATGATGGCCCGGCCATTTTTGAGAGTATGATGAAAAGCTTTAGAAAATATAAAATTCAAAATAAAATTTTTAGTGTCACATTTGATAACGCATCTAATAATGGAGTAGCAATTAACATGTTTGTTAGGAATATTAGAGACGCACCATTAGGAGAGATCTTTCATGTCAGATGCATGTGTCACGTGATTAACCTGATTGTTCAAGCGGGTATGAAGGTATGTACCCCCGCATTGGATAATATACGTAATGTACTAAAATATATTTGCACTCCTCACAGACAACAAGAGTTTGATAGTCTCTGTTTGTCTGGGAATCTTAAGAAGAAGAAATTCCAATCGGATGTGAGATATCATTGGAATTACACGTACATGATGTTTAAATCATGTGTTGGATATGAACGTGTGAAACCTGACTACGTCAATAGTAAGAGTGACGAACTTATTATTGACGACACTGATTGTACTTAAGAAATTTTATTTATGAAATTCCTGAATATTTTTTATGACACGATGAACATGTGTTCGTCGATTTATACGCCCACGACTTGCATTGGACTCCGGTGCATATGCAACATTAGTAACATGTTTAGTAAATATCGAGCTGACCCGACACTTAGCCATGTGGTTGCAGAGATGGATACTAAGTACTTGAAATACTGATCCACCGTTCCATCTCTTTATTGTCTCGCTGCATGCATGGACCCTAGGGTTAAAATGGAAAGGGTAGAAAACACCATGACTTACATTTTCTCGTGCATGAACCTGAAAGAGCCACTTGAAGGGTTCATTCACGAGAAATTGACTGACTTGTTCACATTCTACGATACTAGGTATGATGGTGGTAGTAGTGAGACTGTGATTATGGACATTGATACCTTGTTCGGAGATGATAATTTTTTCATTCAGCTAGCGAGGTGTAAACGTAGGGGTGGACCATCACATAGGAACGAACTTTCTCGGTACTTAGATACCGATTACTGCTCAACTCAATCACATTCTGATACTTAGAATCTTGATATATTACAGTGGTGGAAATCATATGAGTCCACTTTTTCCCGTACTATATAGGATGATACGGGATCTACTAACTCCTCCGGTGTTGAGCATAGCATCGAAGTCTACTTTTTCTATTGCGGTGAACGTGATTTTGGATAGGAGATCGAGATTACGTCCAAATATTATTGAGGCCTTGGATTGTTTGAAGGATTGAGAAGATTCGAGGTTTAGCATTCATGATCGTGTTAGAGCTAAGACTGGGACAGGGACTGCAGCCGCATCCATTGCGATAGTGGAGGAGTTGATTGCTGATGATGATGATCCATATTATACTGATCTTGATGTTACGGCTGATGATGCTCATGATATGCCTATTGACGATTGATGATAATATATTATTTTTTAATTTCGATATTTTATTTTTTATTGATTGTATGTTTTATTTATACGTTACATTGAAACTGTAATTTGCTTGATTCGGACATTGGTATCTAATGGCTGATTGATCATTTTTCATTTGGTCTGCTTATGTTTTTTTTAATTTTTAATTTTTTTTAACATTATTTATTAATTTATTTATTTTTTTTGTTTTAATTTTTCATTTATTAATTTTTAACTATATTATATAATTCTAATAAATTTTAAACTAATTTTATATTACATTATAAAAAAAATTTTAACTTTGTAATTTTAATAAATTTTAACATTTTTCATATTATAAATATATAATATAATACATTATCTATAATTTTATATATAATTTAATAATTTATATACATAAAATAAAAATTAAAACAAAATAATTTTAAAAAAAAAAATTTTACTGGCCTGTATGCCTGGCTGGCCCGTACGGCCATGCCGGGCCCGGCATTTTTAAACCGTGCCTGGCCCATCACGGAAGCACGCCCGTGCTCAAAAAATGGGTCGGGCCTTCCCATTTGACACCTCTAATCATTGATAGGTAACTTTGCTCACCAATAATAATTTATTCAATATTAATATTATACTATTGAAATTAAAAAAATATATACTTCGTAAGATAGTTTTGAGATTTTAAAAGAATTAGAGAGACAAAACATTATAATTTAAGTGTAAAAAACCATAAATATTAATTATCGATTTATAAAATAATTTTAAAATTAAAATATTATTTTTTTTTGTTTTCTTTCTATTTTTGGGTAAAAACTAAACAATTATTAGATTAAAATAATTTGGCATCTTACATAAAGCCTTAAAGAATCACATCATTTGATCTCACATGTTTCTCTATAATTTAATCAGTCAACATATAAATCATTGGATGAACATTGATATTGAATCATGGATATTATAATTACAAGTCCATAGCAACTTTTCTCACACAACCCATTACACATCCTCTTATAATTCTTTAGTAAAATTTGCTCAAGCAAAACTCTCAAGAATTATTTGCTCTTAATAAGACACATACCAAAGTTCACTTAGAATCATTGTGAGCCACAAAAATATTTACCACGTTAGGACATAGCATCGCTTCATCATGTTACCATGATAGCACCTGAATATTTGTTCTCTCAAACCGAACTTACACTTTCAATAGGTAATGCTTTCATGCATTACTAGAATATCAAATGATACCACCCAATTGGCTACAATTAATCACAGATCTTTTGAATACAATGTTGATCTACAAGGCATCGACCATATTTCAATTTCTATTACGCAAGCTTCAATGAAGACTTGTACTATCATTTGAAAAGAATACCCATCAACCATCAGGATTACAAGAAGAGTCATCACCTTTGCATTGAAACTTTCCATTTCTGATACCACTTTCCACAGGTAAAGAGTTTCAACATAATAATACAGCTCTTCTGACACTCCATGAGCATTCCATCATAAGTTTAATCTTCACACAATATCAAATATTTTCTCTAATTGAAATGATTTCGCCATATAATAAGCACATAGAGAGAATGACTCTACATTTTAATCGATCTTAGACGCCCCTCTAGAATTCTCTCATATTTTTTATATTTTAATTAATTGATATATTAATTATTAGAATAATATTTATATTAAGTCATGAATACTACAATTATAAATTAATGATAACAACATACATTTATTTTATTTCTAAAGTATGATTGAGCATATTTGTTCATTTAGATTTCTTGTAGATGATCTCAATGGAACAATTGTACTAAAACATAAAAAAATAATAGTTTTAAAAAAATAAGGCAATTTTTCATCTCATAACTGATTAACTAAATTCGTGGGTTTTTCACTAAATTTATGAAATCTATTACATGAATACTCAAAACTATCAAATTTTGATTCCTAGTAGGATCATGATATATAGGTAATTTTTCTATGACCTAAATTTATTGCTAATATATTTTAAATTTGATAGACCCAATAAGATCTTGAGAAACTTAAATATTTTTTTAGTATAAAAATAATATATAATAAAAAAAGTATTGCATTATCACAAAAAATATATATATAATTAATATTCTACTAAGTTGGACTTCAATAGGATACAAATAAATGACTTTTAATTAGTCATTTACGCACGACAAGCTCCTAAACTCAACAGATTCAGCCTACATGAACTATTAAATAATCACACTTATCGATTTTACACACCCCTCTAGAGTTCTCATATTTTTTATATTGTATTTAGTCGGCATATTAATCATTATAACAATATTTGCATAAAGTCGTGGATACTATAATTACGACTTCATGACAATAGCATACATATTTTAAATTCTAGAGTAAGAATTAGCATATTCGTTCATTTAGATTTCTTGCAAATGGTCTCAATGGATCAATTTCAACAAAAAATATAAAATTAGTTTTTAGAAAATTTAGATCAACCTCATAACCGAATAACTAAATTCATTAATCCTTTACTAGATTTATGAAATTTGTTACATTAATACTCAAAATTACCAAATTTTAATTCATAATATGATCATGATTTATATCTAAATAGGCAATTTTTAGCCAAACTAATTTATTGCTAAGAATATTTTTAATTCGATAAACTCAATAAGATCTTAAAAAACAAAAATATTTTTTTAGATAAAAAATAATATACAAAATAAAAATTATTGTGTAATCACAAAAATAATATATAGTTGATATTCTCCTAAGTTGGATTCTAGTGAATAGATCTAATGAATCATATACTAATTTATTGTCTGATATCAACTTCTAATTAACTCGAGTACAAACAAAAATATTAAATTAAAAATCAACTATCTGATTATAGCCAAATCATATAGAACTTGTAAAGCTAATATAGTTAGTTTTTTTAATTCTCAATAATATATTCTCCTAGATATAATTCTTCACATGATAAGATATGTGAAAAAATTTTTACGTTTCTATACCACTTTCAGTGATTATAAATATTTTTAGCTAGTCAATTTTTTACATATTAATCATTAGTTTGCATGCCGAGGAGGTTTACAAAATATTTTTATAATTTTCTTTTACGTAATATTACTTGTTGAAAAAATAATAAATTTTAATTTCACAATCAAGTGATAGAGTTTAAGATGATGACAAAAGTCACTTGTTAGATACTTTGAATTAGATAAATCAATGAAAAAATTAGATACGCACTTATTTCTCTTATTACTTTCTATTATAATAATCAATCAATGATATAGATAACTTTTAATCAAATATTTTACGAATATATCGAATAAATAGAGATAAATTACTTTTTTTTGATAAAAAATTTATGATAAGACTATTACGATAATTTATGTTCTTATTTTAAATCTACTAATTGATATTTTCATAAAAACTTCAAAAAAATTTCAGCTTATTTTGTTTGCTCTAAACTTTATGTTATGCATAATGTATTTCTATGCGCTAACTTAGAGAGAAATTTTATAAATTATCTATGATTTTTGTCAATTATGATTTTTATTTTTTTATTTTATAAATAAGAGCACTCAACATGTGAGCTGTGTCAATCATACCAGCTTATATTTATAGGTGATTCTTTGCATACATTATTAAGAGTCAAGTTTCTATAAGTTTTTTGATATGTAAGTTTACTTTTAATCACAATAATATGCAACAATTTTAGTTACAAATATTTTAACATTGAATGAAATATAGCTCTAGTTACACATAAGCCATTTATAAAACTAGTTAATTTTACCTTTCTGGTAGAGCTTAACTAGCAAATCCTGTACTCCAGGATCCTCAAAGATTACCCATACAGTTTGACGCACAGCCACCTAGTATCAAACAGAGATGCGCTGATTTCAATTATCATTTCCATGAAAAAAAAGAGTGCGCCAAAAAAGCAAATGCATGGTTGTTAAATTGCCTAATGTGATTCCAACCATCTACTTACTTCAAAATAAACAAAGTATAAAAGATGCAGACTAATATCAATTATCTTCATTCTGTACTTTACCCATTCCTCATAAATTAAGAAAACATTTAAGGGCAAAGGAAGTCCACATGATTTAATCAAGTGACTGATATCAAATATCATCTTCATCCTCAGAGAAAGAAGGCGGAGAAAAGAGTTGAGTGACCAATTTAACTATCTCCCCTACTGTAAACAATGAGATTCAGAAAAAAGACAGAGCCAAACAGAGAAATTTTTTTCTCGTGGACACAAGCAGAATGATTCTTTGTATATAGCATAGGCATCATGATTTGCAATATGAACTTTAACAAGGCTCGGGATTTTGAATAGCTATCCCATTCCATTTCCCTGGGATGTCCTCAACTCAATACGCAGAGCACAGTCAGCTTGGTTTTGTGGCGAGTGAACCAAAATCAATCACAATTAAAAGAATTGCAATAACAATATCAAATCAGGCACCTATAAAAAATAAATATGAGAGCAATTTTCATTTGAATTGCAAGAAAAAAGCTAAGAAGAAGTACAAAGCTAATGGTTTATATTATTTGAAAAATTCAAGAATATTATAAAAATAATAATACTCGGCAAGAATAACATATATCAAATGTTCTTATATACTGAATACAAATAACTGAGAGAACCAACATATCAGATATTCAAATCAAAGATATAAAAAAAATTAAAAAATAAGAAAAGTATAATATACCATATCAAACTTGTGCATACAAGTCTATAACATCAAGCTTAAAAAAATAAAAAAAATAAAAATAAGATTTCTTCAAGGCACTCATAAAGATGTTCACTAGATATTTTGATACATGAATATTTATAGTAGTGATACTCTCATAATTAATTTTTAGCCATATGAAGAAGCAATTCACATCTTTATGCTTCATTCGTTCATGAAATATCAGATTAAAAATTATATATCTTGCTGACTAATTATCACAGTAAAGAATAATGGGGCAATAAAGTATAAATCGGTTAGGATTGACTCTTACCTATGAAGTTACAACTAAGGTTCGATATCACAATTTGAATTATGGAGTCAATACATAAATGAATTTACAACTTGTATTCTATAGTTTCAACTAGAAGACTATGTATTCAATATTGTGACATGACTTATGGAGTCACAACCCAAATCAAATCACGATCCTATTTTTTGATATCACAACTTAAACGATGTTGTAACATATGCTTTGTAATTACATGTATTTATGAAGTCGTGACTCAACTAAAATTATATCATATTTCTTGGTATTACAATCTTATTATATGATATCACGACATAAATTAAGTTGCAATTATGTTTTGTGATGTCACAACATCATTGTAATCACAACAAAACTTATATTATTGTGATTGATCAACTTAAGAATTAAAGTCACAACTATAATTTTTGCATGAATGAAGCCATGACATGAATTTTAATATTGTGATTATGATTATAAGTTTATAGAATTTTTTATTTTTATTTAAATATTTTATAAATATAATAGAATGTAGACAACATAAAAACATTGTGATGTACACAAACAATCTAAAAGTATAGTAACAATTTTAATCTTGCAATTGCATATTCTCCCTGCTTGATTATTATGTATGTGTGCTAGTAATTTCTTCTGTAAGAATTTTCTTCCCCCTTCTTGAGACCTTGAAATCACCATCTCTTTGACACTCAAATTTCTAAATTTTATATCAAGGTATACTTGATATCAAGTGCTACCAAATACCTAATATCTAAGGAGATCCACGATTTGAAATTTAGTATCAAAACCAAATTGCAAAGGTCATATATTTGATTCTCTTCCCCAATATTTGATATTAGTGATTGATTGAAATCTAGTTTATTTCCTTAGAATTGATATCACACCTAAGGAGGCCACAAGATTATATCATTTTATTTTAACATTTGATATTCAAGCCAAGGATAAATTTTAATATTTAGTATCAAAGCTTAAGATTACTGAGCCAAATTTGAGTGTAGAATTGAGAATGATAAATGTTGAGATATTTAGGATGAAAATCAATAAGTTATTACTTTTTAGAGAAATATTTTGAATTATGAAAATTATATATTGGGGATCTGTTAGTTGATAAAGATTATTAATCTATCATCGAAATATAAAAGCCAACTATAATTAATCAGAAACAAAAGACAATATTAACGGAGGTTACCTACTAGGATAAGTTGGATCAAATAAAATAAAATTTGATCAGATTGTGCTTGATAGATGAGATTTTAGTAAATATTTCTTGTAAGAGAAAAGTGAAAAATCTATGAAAGAATCTTAAGATGATCAATTAAAACAAGAACTTGGTCAATAAGCATTTTCAAAGAAATGAGCTGTATAAATTATAATTAAACATGGAAGAGAGTGAGGTGAGTCGTAGCCCATGGGTCTTTGGTGGCTACTATCATTATGGCACTTGGGAGTGCCAAATGCCAGAGTGTCACTATCCCACTACGAGTAATCAGCCTCATCCCACAGCCAGCCACTAGCAACTGCCTAGTGGCCACTAAGCTAGGCCCAGGCACTTCCCACTACCACTGGGCACGGGCATAGCAGCTTGGCCACTAGCAGTGGCATGCCTGTGTCGGCCATGTCTAGCATGCCCCAGTCCAACCTAGCATGCTTGGTTCAGAAATACATGCCATCGGACTGTATCAGGCTCGCCAACAATGTGGCCATTAACACGGCATGGGCACCCCTTCCATGTGGTGTCCAAAAAGGCACAACTTGACACAGGGACCCATTCCATTACGTGACCGACACGACGCGATGGTCTGACAAGGCGACCAAATTTCAGTCGCATGGCATGGCACATAATGTTGGACACCTCTAGGTAATATATGTGTTGAATGGCTGACTACATTACATAGATTTAATGATCAAATTCATAGTAGTTTGTACTTGCAATCATTGAGGGAGCAATACTTCATTTTGCAGACCCAACAAAAGCAAGAAATTGGAAAGCTGAAGAAATCTAAATAACATTTTTCTTAATCACAAAAGTTTCATAATGCAACATGGATCAGCCACTACCCGACAGATTATAAAGAAAATGTATTATTTGACCCAAACGTGAAATAAAAAGGCATCAACTCTATATAAGCTCCTTATAAAAACTACAAGTCTGATCATGACAATTTAGCATGCAAAAGAATTAGAAAAGCTGAAAAATAATTGAAAAGAGGTAAAAGGAATGGGCATGAACCAACATACCTTTGCAACATCGAGAAAGCCTTTGCAAGAATCTTCAAAGTTAATCTATTAAACATAAAATAATAAGGATTCTATTAAACTAAAGAACATGCAGATGAAGCTATTATATAAAAAACAAATCCTGTTTGGGCAGCCTATAGATTGTTGGGAGCACCCATTAATATAAAATATAAAAAAAAAATACAATAAAAACTAAAAAAAATTGTAACAGTATTGAAGAGATGACCAATTATTTTTTTTGTTACCATTATTAAAAATGCAATTTTAGCTAATAATAAATGATATATTTTGAAAGGTTCTGTAGGAAAATATTTCTTATCAAATATTGTCAATTTGAAAATAGTTAGGTTGGTTTTTTTTTGACTCTAAGTTTCAATGGCAGCCATTCTTCTTACAAATGATCGAGATTTCGACTATGCTTCAAGCCAACAAAAAGAAAGTTTCAAGAATGCAAAAACAAAAACATACAAATTATTGTTGTCTATGATTTTTTGTTATTTTTTCTTTTGTTGTATCGTGGATGGGAGCAAAGAGGTGTCAAAAGAGTCGGGCGTACCGGTATGGCATTATCCAGAACAGTGCCTGGATCCGGGGCATGACACGAAGGCATAGGTATCATGCCCCGAAACTCGGATCAGGTATCGGGTGGGATCCAATTGGACCACACAATCCCCACCGAATTTTTTTAAAAAAAATTATTATTTTATTCATAAAAACTAGCCCACTCTGCCTGGTACACATAGTGGTTTTTTTTAATTAACCCGTCATGTGGCATGTTTTTTTAATTAAGCTATCATGTGGTTGATTTTTTTAATTAGCCAGGCACATTGTTGGATGAGCATGTCTGCGTGGCATGACCCGGGTGCACCTCGCACGTAGACATGCTTCCCCATCAGGGCCCAGCCCAACCAAGTCCACGCTGAGGCGAAGGCTGAGCCTTGACTCAGAACCTAAGCCGAAGCTTCTGGACTATCCAGAAGATTAGGTTCTCAATTCTAAAAAGCGACTAACAGTAATAAAAAATAAAAATATGTGAAGATTCAGGCCATTGAATTCACTTCCAACGGCTAGAGCAGAAGATCTGATTACTATTGGGTGTTTATGCCTTATTAAAATTTAAAAAAACATTAAGAAATTTAAATATATATATTTTTTTAAAAAATAAATCTATATAAATGAGATTAAAGATTTGAATTTTTTATTCAAATCTCTCCCTCTCACTCTCCTTTCTCTCTCTGTCGTCTCTATTCTCGGTCTCGATTTTCACCCTCTCTAATGCTGAAATTATAAATTTTAGTTTTAGCAATTTTTTTATAAAGCTTAAGGAATGTAGATCATAGACGTGAAGGACAAAAAATTCATGTGCGAGCTGTAACTTTCTCTCTCCTCTCCATAAGCCTGACACTAACCGAGTATTATTTTTTAAATTTTATTTAGTTTTTAAATTTTTTTAATATCAATTAATTTTTATTTAGAAATTAGAATATAATTCAAAAACTAAAAAAAATTAAAAATGACAAATAATGGATTTAATGATATCGAAATTAATATTAATGTAGGCGTAGATAATATTAATAATAATAGTGTTATAGAAAGGTCCCAGACCGAAATCATATTTTCTCCCATGGGCTCGACCCAAGCTTAGTCATCTAAAAATCAAAAAATTAGAAGAATAATTATAGTTTAAACTCACTTTAACATAATACACTAAAAATACTATGAATATTAATGAAAAATTAGTACAATACAAGTATTATAAAAAAATAAATACATATACGAGTTCATATGGGAGTAGTCACCTAAAAAGGCATGCTGATCATTATATTAAAAAATATGATACAATAGTTTCTAGGCAAATTCAACTAAATGATAAAATATTTGAGGTTGAATCTAGTTCAACTTTGATGCCTCAGTAACAAATTAGGGAGGAAAGACGTCAAACTGATCACCACAATAAATCTTTTGATTAAATTTTGGGAAGATTAAAATTTAGTCAATATCATACCGACCTATTTTTAAACTACATATCGTAAGATTTCTAGGTCCACGTGTAGGAATGACAAACTAAAATATTATAAGTTATAAAAATAAATAATAACTAAAAAATTTAGATAATATAATGGTATGGTATTCATATCTAATATATGGACTAGTCATGATGATATATATTGTTAATGCCTCAGAAACCACAATGTAGATTCTAAATTGATACTTAATAAAAAAGTTTTAGGATTTTCAAAAATTCTCATTCCTCATTATAGTCCTGCAATATATGAGTGAATGATAAAAATCATTAAAAATTATTATATTCAAAATAAAATATTTAGTATAATATTTGATGACGCATCTAATAATGAAATAGTAATTAACATATTTATTAAAATCATTAAAGATAGACCAACAGAAGAGAATTTTTACATAGATGTAATTTTATATCATTAACCTGATAGTATAAGTAGAAATAAAATTTTTTTTCCTCACTTTAAAAAAAATAAATAACTCATAAAAATATCTTCAGATGAATAGCAGACAACAAGAATTTGATAGTCTATGTTTGTCTATGAATCTAAAGAAAAAAAAATTCTAAACAAATATAAAACACCATTAGAATTATACTTACATCATATTGGTGTCATGTATTAAATAAGAATACGTAATATTCAAATTTGTTAAAAGTAAGAGTGAGAAACTTATTATCACCAACAAAGACAATATTACAAAAATTTTATATATAAAATTCCTGAAAATTTTTATGACATGACGAATATATGTTCATTAGTTTATATTCTCATCACTTTCATTGCACTAAGATGCATATGCAATATTAGTAACATGTTTAAAAAATTTAAAGATGATCTAATATTTAATAATATGATTATTAAAATGAAAATCAAAACACGAGCCTTGTTGGCATGACATGACCCTTGTACTTCTCTTATACAAGTACTTCTCTTATACATTTAATACATCGAAATCAACCCCTAGTAAATAAAATAAAAAAATAAGGATTTGCTATAGGAGGCATAAACTAAAGAGCATAGTGCACGCATAGACATATGTATAACAAAACAAGTGTGTATTGTTTGTGCAAGCATGGTGGATGTGCGATACAAATGAATGTTCATGCATTACTAACATCAAAACCCATTACATCAACGTCTAAGGTGCTTATACAAGTGTGGGTGTTTTGTGGAAGGTAGACGGTAGCGGGCAGAAAGTGCACAGTGAGTGACCGTGGTGCAATGTTGTGCACAATGAGTAGAGAGTGTTCCATAATAGGTTCAATGTGGTGCGCCATGAGTGTGGTGCAGTGCACAATGGGTGCTGTGTGGTGCAACAAAAGTTCAGTAATCATTAGTTGACTCATTCTAAAGTACGGCCCCATATTTATTGACATATGAAGGCAATAAAATTTCAGAAACTAATTTATGGGGACTCAAGCATATGAATTACTCACAAATATCCACACAGAGGTGTCAACCAAGCAGGGCCGGGTCATCCCAAGGCACGGCACGATTAGACCGTGCCTGGGCCAGGCCGGCACGAGAATTTCCCGTGCCCGAGCCCGTGAATGGCACCATTCGTGCCCTCTCGAGGCCAACCGGGCCTCGTGACATGCCTGGCCCGGCAAGGTGGCCCATGGCAAAGGTCGGGGTGAGACGCAGACCTGCACCCCATCCCTACCCCACGAGCCATGACCCCCAACTCGGCACTCAGCCAGTCACCACCAGCCTATGTTGCACGGATACGCCTAGGAACTGCCGTGTCGCCGTGTCCGACCCGTGTCGCCGTGTCCACGTGTCCGACACGTGGACACGGGTCGGATATTCGTCAGAGACATATCTGATGCGTTGTTCGGAAATAGTCGTTGTTAACAACAGACGTGTCGTTTACCTACAGACGCGTCGTTTACCAACTGACGTGTTTTTACGATTCTAACGTGTCGGAAATACACTATATATTAATTATTACTCCTACATCTCCAACAAATTGAGGAGCACACCACCGATAGTGAGTTTCCGACAAGCCGATTGTGAGAAATAGTTGTCAATTATCATTGCGTCAAACGGAGAGGGGAGGAGCACACCGTCGAGGCGCTGACAATACCTAAGGTAACCTAATTCTATAAAGGGAATGGGAGTTTTAAAATTTGTATCGGGAGGGGGGAGAGTTCGAATATTGAAACTGTAAAGGGAGGGTGGTGTGGGAGGGTGTTAGAGGGATTAAATTTTTTTTATATTATTTTAAAATACAGAATTTTAAATTATTTTAAAATACAGTATTTTAAATTATTTTAAAATACCTAATATTTATAATTAATAATTTTTATTTTTAATTTAATTTTTTTTATCATGACGTATCTTAGTCGTATCCGTATCCTAGTTTTTTAGAATTTGTCGTATCCCCGTATCCTGCCGTATCGTATCTCCGTGTCCGTATCCGTGTCCGTGCAACATAGCCACCAGCACCGCAGGCTGCACCCCATCTCCATGCCCGCGCCAGTCCAATCAGACCCGACCCGCGGTCCCGCCCAACCCGTACATCTAAAAAACAAAAAACTCGGAGGACTTCTTTAGTTTTGAATTATTTTAATATAATAAAACAAAAAAATATTAGGGGTGAGAAAGAAGAAATGGCAGTGTAAATAATAATGAAAAATTTAACGTGTAAGAATTCGTTTGGGATTGGGTATCATAAGAAACATACCGAATAATGCACCAAAAAATATGGTCCATTAGATCCTAGGCAAACCCAATTTAACACAACATTTTTTGAGACTGGATCGAGTTTAGTCTCAAAGTTTACTCTCTTCATATACACCAGCAAGTTGGGTAGGGACGGCATTGCCAAACTTATCACATTGATAGGTCTTCCGATCAGATTTTTGGAAAATCCAAGGGTAGTGCGCATCATGCAGACATATTTTCAGTCTGCTTATCATAGGATTTCTATGTTCACATCTAGGAATGACATACTAAAATTTTATAAGTTAGAAAAACATAAAATAATTAATGAATTTATGACATATAGTAGAGTGGTGTCCGTGACGTCTGATATCTGGACAAGTCACGATGAATCATCTTATGCATGTCTTACCAGTCAGTGTATAGATTCTAACTGGACAATGAATAAAAAAATTTTAGGATTATCTGAGATTCTTCATCCTCGTGATGACCCGACCATTTTTGAGTGTATGATAAATCTTTAGAAAATATAAAATTCAAAATAAAATTTTTAGTATCACATTCGATAATACATCTAATAATGGAGTAGCACTTAACATATTTATTAGGAATATTATAGATGCACTATTAGGAAAAATCTATCATGTCAGATCTATATGTCACGTGATTAACCTGATTGTTAAAGTGGATATGAAAGTGTGTTCTCTCATGTTGGATAATATACGTAATGCACTAAAATATATTCATACTTCTCGTAGACAACAAGAGTTTGGTAGTCTCTGTTTGTCTACGAATCTTAAGAAAAAGAAATTTCAATCGGATGTGAGACACCATTGGAATTACATGTACCTGATGTTGGAGTCATGTGTTGGATACGAACACATGATATCCGACTACGTCAATAATAAGAGTGACGAACTTATTATTGACAACACAGATTGGGCTTCAAGAATTTCATTTATGAAATTCCTAGATATGTTTTATGACACAACAAACATGTGTTCGTCGGTTTATACTCTCACGACTTACATTGCACTCAGGTGCATATGCAATATTAGTAGCATGTTTAGGAAGTATCGAGCTGACCCGACGCTTAGTCATATGGTTGCAGAGATGAAAATCAAATACTTAAAGTACTGGTCGACCATTCCATTTTTTTATTGCCTCACTGCATGCATGGACCCTATGGTTAAGGTGGAAGGGGTAAAAAATACTATAACTTACATTTCCTCATGCATGAACCTGAAAACCCACTTAAAGTGTTCATTCACGAGAAGTTGACTGACATGTTCACATACTAGGATACTAGGTATGGTGGTGGTGGTGATAGTAGTGAGACTGTGATTACGGACATAGATACCTTATTCGGAGATGACGATTTTTCCATTCAGTTAGCAATGGGAAAACGTCGGGGTGGACCATCACATAAGAACAAGCTTTCTCGATACTTAGATACCGATTATTATTCAATCCTATCACATTCTGATACTAAGAATATTGATTTATTACAGTGATGAAAATCATATGAGTTCACCTTTCCCGTGCTATCTAGGATGACACGGGATCTACTAACTCCTACGGTGTCGAGCATAGCATAGGAGTCTGCTTTTTCTATTACAGTGAACGTGATTTCGGATAAAAGATTGAGATTACGTCCAAATATTGTTGAGGTATTTGCATGTTTGAAGGATTGGGAAGATTCGAGGTTTAGCAATTAGGATTGTACTGTAGCTGGGACAGAAATTGCATCTGCTGCAAAAGCGGATGAGTTGATTGCTAATGATGATGATGATCCATATGATAGTGATCATTATGTTGTGGTTGATGATGCTCATGATATATCGATTGACGATTTACGTGGTAGCCGGTTTCCCCTGCCCGTTGCCAGACACCAGTTGCCAGTGCCACGCCATCGCCACGCTATCGCCACACCAATATGTCACGCTACATTCTATTTGTCATTGCCAGTTGATTTTGATTTTTGATGTCTCACGGTCACGGACACAATTGATTTTTGGGATTTATTATTGATTCTGCTTTTTGATTTTGATGTTTTATTTTTTATTAATTATACGTTTTTTTTACGTTACGTTGAAACTTATATTTGTTTGGCTTGATATCTATTGGATGATTAGTCATTTCTCATTTGGTTTGCTTTTGTTTTTTTGACTTTGTAATTTTTTTTAATAAAATTTTTTGTTTAATTTATTTTTTTGTTTAAAATTTTAATTTAAATATTAAAACTTTATAATTTAATTTTAATAAATTATAATCTAAATTTAGTTTTAATTATAAATAAATTTAAATTTTATTAATATTTTCAAGTTACAAATTTATATTAATTATCAATTTCCTAATTTAAATATTAAACTTTATAATTTATTTATATTATATTTTTAATAGAAAAATTTAAACTTTATAATTTATTAAATTTTTAACAATTTTTATTTTATAAATTAAATATATTATATATTATCTATATTTTATATAATATATATTTTATATAAATTAAAATAAAATATTTTAAATTTAAAAAAAAAAGAATTTAAATCAGGCCCGTATGGGCCTGACTCGGCATGGCAAGGCCCGCCAGCATGGCACAACCCGCCGACAAGGCACGGCTCGTCGTGCCGGGCCAGGCATTGATAAACCGGGCCGGGCACGGTATGGTACAGTAAGCATGTAGTGCTCGGCCCGACACGAAAGCACGACCATGCTCAAAAAAAAAGATCGAGCCGGCCCGGCACATCCCATTTGACACCTCTATATCCACATGAACTAGCAAGTTATTTTTAGTCAGAATATAATTGACCACAAATTACCTAACAAATGAACTATCCAAGGATAAAATAAATAAGAAATAATTATAGACTGAATCTCACTTATTTAATATTATGTGGCTATTCATCAAGTTAAAGTTGACCTCAATTTTCTTATTTTACACGATATGCAAGATTGTATGTGAATTATCAACATCATTATACTCATCTCAGATAAAATATATATATGATATAATTTTACAACTTATCATATTGAGATTAGAAATCCCACATAGTTTGATCATATCACTAATCATTTTATTCGTTTCACTTAGCTAGTTAGATATTACATGAAATTTTTTCTAGCAAAAATTAATGTATCATATAGATTGAGCCAAATGAAAGAACTTTTTGGCATGATACTCATCCTCATAAACAAATAAATTTTTAGCATTCAACAACCAAATTTTCAATGATCATGAGTTTTCCATCAAACCAAAGTTATATCACTAAGCATTTTAATGTATACGAAATTAACTTAGAACTACTAAAAAGACATCAAGATAGAGTTATATCACTTAGCTAGCTACAAGAAGACCTCACTAGTAGGCCATCATCATTATCTTCTTAGTCTTAAGGTACGACATCCATTGAAACTTGTTCATCATCTACTTCAAACTCAAATTTTCAACTCAATTTTTCACTAGTTTACTCAGTATTATAATAACTAATAGTAAATCCTCAATTATCATTAGTTATTATAATATTTGATTTGGTTATTTATTTCATTTTCATGCTATGTTTATTCCTAATTATCTTGTTATCCTCGTTTCTATGAGTTATACTTTCAGACAATTCAAATCTTTCTTTGAGAATGAGCATAATAGAAAATCTGACTTTTATTTAATGATATGATATCTCACTAGATATTTGTGTATTTTTCAAATATTACTAATAAATTCTCAACTTGATTATTCATTATTGATCAAACTGAAATGTTATATCTTAATATTAAAGGTATCTTTATACTTGAGTATAAAATGAGTTAGAAAAATATATCAAAATTATACATTTTATCTATCAATTAGTGTAAGGAATAAATCATTCAATTTAATATAAATATTTATATGTGAACTGAAGAGAATTAAGACTAAAAATAAACATAGATATTGTGTTAGCATGAAATTGTGTGACATACTTTGTGTTAGCATGAAATTATATAACATACTTTATGTGTTAGCATACTCCACTTATATAACATAGATATTGTCAAACGGGATGTGTCGAGCCAGCCTGACCCATTTTTAGCCGGTCCGACCGTGCTTTCATGTCAGGCCAGGCACTGCAACTGTGTCGTGTCATGCCTGGCCTTGCATGGTTATGTGGAGATTAGCCCGGCACGAGCCCACGGCACGAATCCGCCAGATTCGACCACAGCACCATTATCGCACCGTCGCATTGCCAAAACCCTAATTTTAAAAATTAGGGTTTCTAGGCTCATGCCTAAGTACCGTACCAACGAATCACGGTACCGTGTCGAGCCAGACACGGCACGAGGCCCGGTTGGTGTCGGCATGGCACGGCACTGCACGACACTGCACGGGCACGGGCAAGGGAAATTCTCGTGCCGTGCAGGCCTAGGCACGGATGAATCATGTCGTGCCTCGTGTCAGACAAGCCGGCCCAGCCCAGCCCAGTTGACACTTCTAACTCCACTATTAGCTAACTCGGAATTGTGTTAGACTATATTTGAATAGATAAATAGCATTCACTATAATAAAACTTTAGAACTAATGTTTATATTGAGAATAGAGGTGTCAACCGGGATGGGTTAGCCTGGCCAGGCATGAGGCACGGCACGATTCGGTCGAGCCTGGGCCAGAACGCCATGGGAATTTCTCATACTCGTGCCCGTGTTGTGCCTGTCCACGGCACCAACCGTGTTGTATCATGCCAAGGCCAACCGGGCCTCATGTCGTGCCTGGCCCGGCACAGTACCGTGGCTCGTTGGTATGGTATCTCGGCACAAGTCAAAAAACCCTAATTTTTTTTAATTAGAATTTCTGCGGTGCTACGGCACGACGGCACGCACCAAAACCCTAATATTTTTTAAAGTTAGTGATTCGGCCCGGGTATGGCAGAGTTGTGGCGCACGACAAAACCCTTATTTTTAAAAAGTTAGAAGTTCGACCCGACAAGGCCGAACCCAGCAGACTCGTGTAGTGGGCCCCTGCCGGGCTGACCTCCACAAAACCGTGTCGGGCCAGGCATTAAGGTGTCAACCTAATCGGTCCAGCACGATGCAGGGCACAGCTCGGGCGTGCCAGGGGTGGCCCGGCAAGAAAATTTCTCATGTCCAGGCTCGTGTCGTGCCCGACAACGGCACCAATCGTGTCGTGTCGTGCCGAGGCCAACCGAGCATCTTGTCGTGTCAGGCACGGCATGGTACCATGGCCCGTTGGCACGGTACCTCGGCACAAGCAAAAAAAATTTTTTAAAATTAGGATTTCGAGCAAAGCGACAGCGCACCGGTGCACGCCGAAACCCTAATTTTTTTTAATTAGGAGTTGGGTGTGCGGCGGGGCGACGGCGCACAGCCGAACCCCTTATTTTTTTTATATTAGGGGTTTGGGCTAACCGGGCCTAACCCGGCCAATTCGTGTCGCGGGCCCGTTCAGGGGTAACATCCACAGAACCATGCAGTGGCAAGCACGGCATAGTATAATAACCGTGCCGTGCCTGGCCCAGCACGTAAGCATGGTTGGACCAGCTAAAAATGGGTCAGGCTGGCTCGGCACATCCCATTTGATACCTCTAGCCAGGCACGGCAAGGTAGAGTAACCGTGACGTGCCTGGTCCGGCGCAAAAGCACGGTCGGACATGCTAAAAATGG
The DNA here is from genome assembly GCA_029783825.1 of Sapria himalayana. Taxonomy (NCBI): domain Eukaryota; kingdom Viridiplantae; phylum Streptophyta; class Magnoliopsida; order Malpighiales; family Rafflesiaceae; genus Sapria; species Sapria himalayana. Next base: position 1,410,081 of record JAREIK010000357.1, on the reverse strand, counting down.
GCCGAGTCGGCCCAGTACATCCTTTTTGACACCTCGAATTGAGAAGATTTATTAGTAGATGGAGATAGATATTCATTGTGAAGACAAGTTCAGATGGATAGGTAGATCACTTTAAGATTAGACTTATTACTTAAAAATTCACTTATTTATTTGATATGAATTATCAAAATATTTGCTCTCAAAAAATAAAGATGATCTTCATAAAGATTATTAGATTATTAACATCATCTCACAAATAAAAGATACACTAGTTAGACTTAATGAATACTATTCTTTGTGATAAATTTGAGGAAGTTTAATGGAACAGTCACAAAACTTTTAAGCAATAGAATTAGATTTAATTTATAAATTATTGAAAGATATTGTATGCCAAACGCAATCATCAAAACTTAGTTTACACTATTTTTATAGACAATTACACCTTTTTTTTAAAAAAAAATTATTTTTTTTGGAGAAATTATGATGATAGGTTGATCTTACTTATTGTATAGTAGATAATATTCTTATTACGAAACAATGAATTGGGAATTAACCAATTGAAAAAATACATTCAATTACACTTCCCGATAAAAAACATTGAATGACTCAGATATTTTCTTAAGATATTGATAATCTACTCAAAAAAAAAATTATATTATCATAGAGAATATATGTGGTTGATACTCTTATAAATATTAATCTTGTCTACTAACAAATACTGCAAAAACTCAAATACTAATTACTTATTGGATGTGACTTATCCAGTTGATTCAATAGGTATTTGAGTCGTAAAAAATATTGAGGTATAAAACACACTTGAGATACAAAAGTATTCTGGAGCCTAAAGGTGCAAAACATAATTAAGGCATTATTTTTCATAATAAAATACACTTTAATATATATATATATATATATTCACTAAATATTATTTATAAGTTTTATCTTTTAATAAAATATGATAAAGTAAATTATAGCAAATATTAAAATTAATCATTATTCATATTTCTTATTATCACAAGTATTTTAATAATCCAACATACAATATTCTAAATATTAACTTTAATTTTTAAGAGTTAAATGGTGTGAAATTTTTGAATAACATAATTTGTATGAAAACTTTGAGAATAATTAATTTGAGAGCAATGGGACTTAGGAAATAATATATTTTGTGGAGGGAGACTTTGAAAATAATTAATTTAGAAATATATGACAAATTAACCTAAACAGAACTCTTCATATACTAAATTATGTGAAGTAATCTCTGGGACTTGGGATTTTTTTGTCGATCATGAATATTTGTAGTTTGTCAAGCATTCATATTCAAATTGAATGTCATTGTCAACTTGTACCAAAAAAAATTTATTATTACTTTTTGTACTTTTATTTGAGATAATCTTATCTCATAGAAAAAGAAAAACTAAATAATTATTTCAAGATTAAAAATAAAATTCAAGATGATAGTCAATCAACTGTGAGATATTTTAGATATGGCATATGCTTGATGAGATTGTAAACACCCTTTCTCCTCCGGCTACACTTAATTATGATAGCTAAGTAACAAGATATATTATCACAAATTTAATATTTTACGAACAGATAGTATATAAACATAAATTCCTTCTCTTTCAAAAATAAAATTATGATTTAACTATTATTATAATTTACATTCTTGCAATACATCAATCAACAATATTTTCATGAAAATATTACAGAGACCTCAACTCACTTTTTTCGTCAATTTTGTATTATGCATCTTTGCACGCCAACAAAGAGAGTGTGTTGCAATATATAATTTATTATTTTTCTTTATTTTTTCTTTTATTACATTATGAATTGCAGAATCCAACATGTGGCATGTCTCAATCTGCTTCATCCATTGTATAAAGGGATCTCTTATACATGACATTTTCATTGAGTTGTACATGACATTTACTAGGAAAATATTATTGATCACGTCAACACTCTCTAATCCAATATCATTTGCCAATTTGAAGAATAGTTAGGATGGATGTCTTCGACTATGTGCTTCAATAGGAGCCATTGTGTTTACAAATGATATAAAATCCAACTATGCTTCAAATCAACGAAAATATAATTTGAAGAATGCAAAAACAAAGACAAAAAAACAAAACAAAAATAACATAATATTCACCTGCTCGGCATAGTTTTGAGGCAGAGCTTCAATGGTATTGCTGCTCAACTCCATGGCAAGTTCATAACAGCGCAAATTGTTGTTCATCTGTTAATGTTCATAGTAAATAAAAAGAATAGTAAACTAAAGAAGGCAACAAGCAAAAAAAAAAAAAATCCCACAAGGCTCCAATCAAAAGGATCAACAAACCATGGCACACAAAGATTCCAACCCAATTTCAGAGGCCGACTCTTCAAGCCACTTCCTTTGAGCTGATTGAAACTCTATCATTACCTAGTGGCATAGTCATACAAAAGAAACTCATAATAATAGCTTCATGACATCATTAATGCACTACCAGATATAAGCTCTCCAAAGATTGGTGGGCATGCCTGAATAATAGCCAAACAAATCCTGTAGAGCATTACTTCAGTGCTATTTTCTCTAACAATTTGGACTTGCTCCCCTAAGATCCTGAACACATCAACAGCAGCTGGAGTGTATAACTTTCCATCATCTGTTTTCTTGGGTGGTTTTACCTTATCATTTTCCAGAATAGTTTGATACCATTTCTAAATAAGTTGGGATCAATAAAAAATGATTAGGAAAAAAAAAAGATGCTCTAAAAACTTCATACAAACATTAAATCACCAAGCCATTACCCTCATGGTAACCTGCATTCGCTCTACATACGAATTCATGAGAGGGTCCATGGCACCACTCTCAGAGCAAACTTGAGCAAGTGAGTCATCAACACCAAGCCCAATGAGATTATCATGGTATTCAACAACCCAACCAGTTACCTACTTTCAAGAAATCAAAACAAATGAAAATTCACACTTTTTAAAAGAGATATAATCTTGTAGAACTACTACACAGTAAACACACGGGCAAAAATCATTTATAATATTTTAGTTCTTATGCTGGGGAAAATGCCTATTAACAAAAGCTTCATTAAATTATACCTTTAAAATCTCTATGTTTGATAATTCATTCGCCCTGTTGCTAAGCAATCTAAGCATCTGAACAAACCTCTCTGTGTACAGATTTACCATAAGCTGGAATATTTCATATCTGCAACAACAAAGATCAAGGAAATTGATAAAGCAGGCCTAGTTGGACTATTCAACCCATTAAATGCGCAGCACAAATGAATAAGCACAGCATGACAACATGACATGATAGAAAACCAAGATAAGATAATTACTGGCTAGCAGATTGCAAAATTTAATGCAGATCCTAATGTGAAGAACCAATAAAGGTGATGTGCTCAAATCAAAATATATATGACAACAAACCCAATGAGTTCATAGCACCAAAAACACCATAACGGCGATAGTTTTTTTTTTTTGCAAAGCGGTAGTTAGTCTTCAACGTTGTAAGATAGAAAATAACTGAAAAACAGAAAATAATGATTAAGTATAATTACCTAATTTTTCTCTGCATTACAAATGGTTAAATACAAATAGAAACGAGGAGGAAATAGCCACATATATAAAGATGTATGATATCCTTTTCAGATTTTCCATACCAACATTCAGTATAATTAAAGTCAATAATCCAAATTTTTAAAACAATAATTCACTTTTACCTAATCAAAATAATTGTATCATATCCTTCTAGTTAGCATGTAAATGTCAAGGACTTTCAAAGTGCTTATAAAATATTTAAATATATGCATAAATAAAATATAATAAGAACATCATTTATTTTTTATGCAATTGAAAAATTGGATAAAGAAATAATTCGATAATAAATAGTTTCCATTATTAAATATAAGTTTGTTGGAGTTTATAGCATTTTTTGTTTTCTTTTTTTTTTTCATTGTATTTTGGATAAGATCACCCAATATGTGAGTTGTCTCAGCCAAATGAGTACCTTATAAATGAGCACCTCATGCACTTTTTTCACAAGAGTTTTATTGGAATTTTTGTTGTGATTTAAATTGTTTCAGTTTTTACATGACATCAAAGGCAAAATTCTATGAAGCATAAATCCTAAAGGGCAAGTAATGCCAAGGTATGTGACGAAAAGAAACATGCAAGGGCACACTCACCTTCTTCTTTTCTCTACTCCATCACACACCCATCATGTACCATACAAAGTAACATTCAGGCACGTCAAACCCTAAACACATCAATTTCTACCTTTCTATAAGTGCAAAAACATTAGCACAATAATGTTTACTATGCACAAAAATAAATGAACAATAGATAGAAGATAAAAATACAGAAATAGAAGAAAACAAAAATTCTGGAGCAGTGATTGTAAGTAACGCCAACCCATTATTAGTGTCAGAACATTTGTGTGTGACACTAACTACTTATGTCAATTAGGAGAGTCGTGATATGTTGTCGATATATAAATGTAAAAGATTCTTCCAACAATGCATGCATTATAAGAAAATTTGACATATCATAAAAAGGTATTACCAATTTTTTCCAATATGAAACAGAGATGTCAAGTGAGCCGGGCAAAAAGGAGACACAATTTAGCCGTGTCAGGTCTGGCTTGATCCAGAACCATATTTCTACATGGACCGTACTAGCCCAAGGCACGGCTCATGATGTGCTGGGCTAAAGCTGGTTGTGTCTTGTGTCGGACCAGGCACGACCAACATGTTTGGTCCAATGCCACATTCCACTGATACGATGACCCGTGATGGGCCACATATGGGTCAAAGTCATGAGTCACAGGGCACGACTATTAAAAAAACTACCCAATTGAGACGGGATATTTAAAAAAAATCCCGCCAAAGTAAGTTGGGTTTAGCTTATATGACCTGCATATTATGTTTTAATGTAACAAGTGCCAACAAGAGTGATGGGCATGACTTATCATTGTCGTCTTAAAAAATATATTAAAAAAAAATAATCGTATTGTTTGAAATGACTACATGCTAGAAATTCGATGACAGCTCAATTTTTGGCTTAAAAAACTAAAAAAATAAATAAATATATTTTTTTTAATTTTATAAAAAATTATAAATAAAAATTAAAAAATTTATGATTTTCATTTTAATTTCTTTGAATCTCGTTCTCTCTTGTCATTCGACTCTCTTTTCTCTCTTATCCTATTATACTTTTATTTTTGCATTTGTTTCTTATGGTTTTTATATTTTATGTATACATATGACAAACAAGAAACAAGTTAGAAATGAAAATTTTAGTTGATATCAAAAATGATGCAAATAAAAGTATTTTACGATAAAATAGTTGTGATTACTTTACTTTTTTTTTAATTTAATTTATTTATTTTTTTTATAAATTAATAAAATTAAAAAAATAACAAATAGTAAAAATAATAATAATAAACTTAAAATTTAACATGGATGTAGATAATAAAGATAACATGCCAAAAGGTTCAAAGTTGAACTAAGTATTTTTCAAAGACCTCGATTCAAACTCATTTGTCATCTAAAATATAAAAAATTGGTCAAACTAAAATTGTATCGACTCACTTTAAAATAATAAAAAATTTAGTGATATCGAAAAAGAATCAACACAATATATACATTATCAAGAGATATTATCATGTAGGAATGCATCTGGCACAGATCACCAAAGAAGCATAGATACGGCAATGGCATAGAGTGTTTGTGTGTTGGATATGCTGATACAAATATCAGATACGTGTCTGATATGTCACGTGACATATTATTCACCAAATAGTAGGCCAAAGTTATAGATATGTGTCGGACACGGCTCAGTCACAATTTCGATTCTGTGGGGCGGGGAGGAGGCAATTTTGATAAAATAAAATAATATATTTTTATTTTATAAAATAAAAAAAATTATAAAATAAAACAATTATAAAATATTGTTTTATGAAATAAAATAAAATATTTTTATTTTATAAAATACCTAATAATAATAAAGATATATATAAATTTTATTAAATTTTATTTTATTAATATTTTTTAAAAATAATATTTATAAAGATAATTAATTTTATTTTTATTTTATAATATCGTGTCCTAGCCATATTTATATCCTAATTTTTTGAAATTTACTATGTCTTTGTATCTCGTCATGTCGTATTCACGTATTCATATATGTGCTTCTTAGGTGATCACCTTAAGAAACATACAAATCAATACACCAAAAAATAGTGTTAGAAATGAAACAAACTCAATTGAGTAGTGAACTTTTAAGTAAGATATAATTCAATTTCAATGATCTACTTCATATACCACAATGAATTTAAGAGAGAAGTCATGACCAAACTAATTATGATAATTGATCTTCCTATTAAATTTTTAGAGAACCCTAATATGATCAGTATTATGCATACCTATTTCTAATTTGTATATTATAGGATTCTTATATATATAAGTAGGAAAAGAATAATAAAATATTATATGTTAAAAAGATAATTAATAATTAATAAATTTTAAAAATATAATTTAGCAATAAAAATGATTATCAATATCTAAAATAATCATGACAATGCCTCATTAGAATGTCTTAACAATCACTTTATAGATTTAAAATAAAAATTTAATTAAAAAAGTTTATGATTTCATAAAATCCTACATCCTCATAAAATTTTCTTGCAATATATGAGTATATGATAGAAATTTTTAGAAAATATTATATTTATAATAAAATATTTAATATTACTTTCAAAAATAATTCTAATAACATAAAATTATTTGGTATGCATGTTAGAATCATTAGAGACAAGCTGTTAAGTAATATTTTTATATTGAGTATATATGTCACGTAATTAACCTGATAATATAAGTCAAAATAAAAGTTATTTCTTATATATTAAAAAAATTAAGAAATTCACTAAAATATAGAGTTGTCAAATAGGCCATGTCGGGATGGCCCGGGCCATTTTTAATGAGCCCGACTGTGCTTCTGTGTCGTGCCAGTTACTGTTACGTGTCGTGCCTGGCCCAGCACGGTTTCTTCAGGCCAGGCCCGGCATGGCTTGCTGGCACGGCCGATTATTTTACCGTTCCGGGTCAAGCACGTAAGGGCCGGTTTAAAAAAATTAAATTTTTTTTTGTTTTTTATATTTATGTATTTATAAAATATATATTAGATTAGATAATGTTTAAAATTATTTAAATTGTAACTTTAAAATTATTGAATAGTTATAAAGTTTATATTTTTTTTAATTATATTTTAATTAGATTCATTAATAGATTTAGATTATAATTTATTAGAATTAAATTATTTAATTTTAAATAAAATTTTTAAACACAACAAAAAAATTAAACACAATTTTTTTAACAAAAATTACAAAATCACAAAGTCAAATGCAAACCCAACGTCCAATCGGGCAATCCCAAACCAAAGCAAATACAACGTAACATAAATAAAAAAATGTACAAAAAAAATATCAAAATCAAAAATCAAAATCAAAAATAACATAAAACTCATAAGCATAAATGTAACATAAGTGTCGTGGTCAGGTGTCACATGTCGGCATGTCACAATCTCACAATCATCAATAGTGAGTCATCAAAATCAAGTGGCAATGGCATGTGGCATGGGAACAGGCAACCTCATAAATCATCCATAGGCATATCATGATCATTATCAACCGCAATATCAAAATTAAAATCATATATATTATCATCATCATCAATCAACTTCTCTTTTACTGTGGCTATAGTCTCTATCCTAGTACGATCCTAGATGTTAAATCTCAAACTCTCTCAATCCTTCATGCATGCTAAGACCTCAACAATATCTAGATGTAATCTTAATCTTCTATCTGAAATCACATTTACTGTAACAGAAAAAATAGTCTTCGATGCAATGCTCGATACCAGAGAAATCAGTAGATCATATATCATCCTAGATAGGACAAAAAAGATGGACTCATAATTTTCATCACTGTAATATATCAAGATACTTAGTATCAGAATATGATAGGATTGAACTGTTATCAGTATCTAAGAACCAAGAAAACTCGCTCCTATGCAATGGTTCACCCCGTCATTTCCCCCTCATTAAATAAATGTAAAAATCATCTCCGAATATGATATTTATGTCCGTACTCACAATCTCACTACTACTATCACCATACCTAGTATCGTAGTATGTGAAAAAAGTAGTCAACTTCTCGTGAATGAACCCTTCAGATTGAACTTACAAGTTCAAGTACGAACAAATATAGGTCAAGATATTATCTGCTCCTTCCACTTTAACCGTATGTCTTATTCATGCAGCAAGATAATAAAGAGATGAAATAGTGAACTAATAATATAAGTAATTAGTTTCCATCTATGCAAACATATGACTAAGTGTTGGGTCAGCTCGATATTTCCTAAAAATACTACTAATGTTGCATATGCACATGAGTGCAATACAAGTCGTGAAAGTATAAACCGACAAATACATATACATCGTGTCATAATAAATCTTCAGGAATTTCATAAATAAAATTTCTGTAGTCCAGTCACTGTCGTCAATAATAAGTTCATCACTTTTATTATTAACGTAATCAAATATCATGTGTTCATATCCAATACATGACTTCAACATCAGGTACGTATATTTCTAATAATATCTCACATCCGATTGGAATTTCTTTTTCTTAAGATTCACAGATAAACAGAGACTACAAAACTCATATTGTCTATGAGACATACGAATATATTTTAGTGCATTACGTATATTATCCAAAGCAGAAAAACACACATTCATACCCGCTTGTATAATCATGTTAATCACGTGATACATGCATCTGACATGAAAAATCTCTCATAATGGTACGTCTCTAATATTCCTAACAAACATATTAATTACTACTATATTATTAGATGCGTTATCAAATATTATAATAAAAAATCTCAGAGAATCCTAAAATTTTTTTATTCAAATGAATCTACATCGTGAGTAGTAAGACATACATAAGATAAATCATTGTGACTTGTCCAAATATCGGACTTCATAGACATCACTCCACTATATGCCATAAATTCATTAATTATTATTTATTTTTCTAACTTATAAGATTTGAGTATGTGTTTCCTAGATGTGAACCTATGAATCCTATGATAAGCAGACTGAAAATATATCTGTATTATGTTTATTACCCTTTGATCTTCCAAAAATCTTATCAGAATACTCATTAATGTGATATGTTTGGTTATGTTTTCCCTACCCAACTCGCTACGGTATATAAATGAAATAAACTTTGAGACTGAACTCAATCCAGTCTCAAAAAATGCACAGTTGAGTTTGGTTTGCTTAGGATTTAATGCACCATATTTTTTAATGCATATTTCGGCATGCCTCTTGAGATACAGAGTCCCAAACAAACTCTTACAAATTAAAATTTTCATACAATATTTACACTGTATCATTTCTTATTCATCACCCCTAATAATTTTTTATTTTATTATATTGAAATGTGTCAAAACTATAGAAATTCTCATAGTTTTTTATTTTTTTTGGTGTTTGGGTTGAGACGACTGGAAAAACCAAAGTTTCAGCAGCCTCGGACTTTTGTGTAAGATTTTCATTTTCTAAATTTAAATAAGTTTCATTAGTATTAATAATTTTCTTGATTTATTTTAGACAAGAGGTAGAACCTAGATGATAGAATTAGATTAAAAAGTAAAGACTAGAGAGAGAGAAAGAGAAACTAAAAAAAATACTAATTATTTTTAAATATTAATTATTAAGTAAAAAAATTTAGTTAAATAATAAATAAAAATTAAAAATACTCATAAAGCAGTAAGGTAGATCACGTGCACCATAGTCTACACCAAGATTTAAACTTTCAAAGTCGAGCCGAATGACAAAATCATGATAGAGATAAGAGAGTTGAAAGAGTGAGAATATATGTTTTTGAAAAACATAAAAATTATAGAGGATGAGTTATTTATAGATTATAGGAATGATTTTTTTAAAAAAATATTGTTTATATCTTTTTTTAATTTTTTATTGATAATTAGGGAGTAACATTATGAGGATCATTGGATTCTGCCTCTTAGCTATTGAAGGCGAAATCCAACGACTAAAATTCAAATTATTTTATTTTTTTTAATATCATACCGTTAGGGGTGGTGGATTGGAAGCAAGCCCAAGGGCTAGGCCGGGTGGATTCAGACCCAGGCCTGAGCAATTTCCGGAAGGCAGTGCAGAGTTGCTGGTGGTGCTAGGTGGGACAGTGTCTCGAGTAGTGCGGAGTTACCGTGCCAATGGGCCATGGAACAATGTTGGATCAGGCACGGGGAGGCCCGGTTGGTGCCATGGACAGGCACGGCACGACATGGGCACGGGCACAAAAAATTTCCGTGTCAGGCGACCCAAGCACGACCAAATCATGTCGTGCTCGTGCTGGGTCGGGCCAGCCCGACCCGATTGACACCTCTACTAAAATATCTTAAGATGCTAATAAACCAAAGAAGTTTAACCGTCTCTATTTGTCTATAAAACTTGAAAAAATTTTAAAAAAAATATAAAAAACTATTGAAATTGAAACCTATCAAAAAGAACTAAGGAAGCAAATTCAACCTATTTAGACCAAGAGCTCCAACCAGACTAGCGGCAGAGAATCTTGCAAATTACACTCATATTATGTTAGAGTTATGTTTTAACTATTAATATGTAATACTCAACTACGTCAATAATAAAAATAATAAACTTGTTATTTATGATTCAAACTAAAAAATATAAATTTCTTTTATAAAATTCCTAAAAATTTTTTATAACGCGGCAAATATATATTCGTCTGTGTATACTCACAACTTGTATTGCACCTAGTTGCATATACAATATTAGTAATATGTTAAGCAAATATAGAGGTCATTCTAGATTTAATGTCATAGATATTGATATGAAAAATAAGTATTTAAAATATTAATTTTTCATTCCAACTGTGTATTATTTGATTATCTATATAAATCCTAGGATTAAAATAAAAAAGATAAAAAATATTGACATATATATCCACGAATATAAACCAAAAACACTACCTTTAATATTTCATTCATAAAAAATTAAATAACTTATTTATATATTACAATACTGGATATGAAAATTATTTCTAAACTCCGAGTATGAACATAGAGACCATATTCAAAGATGATGGCTTCTCTATTCAGTTAATCAATGACAAAATATGAGATAGTCCATCAAATAAGAGAGAGAAATCTTTGTACTTGGATACCAATTAGTATTTCATCCTATCACGTAATAATAATAATAATAATTTAAACATTTTACTTGGATAAAAATCATATAAATTTATTTATATTTACTATCTAAGATGACACATAATCTACTAATTTATCATGCATATAATAGATGTGTCAACAGTGTCGGGCCGGCATGAGGCACGGTTCAGTCGTGCATGGGACGGCCCGGCACGAGAATTTCCCGTACCCTGGTAAGGCACGGCCCGTGCCATGCCGTGCCGTGCCGAGGCCAACCGGGCCTCGTGTCGTGCCTGACCCGGCACAGGTCGGTGGCCCGTGGCATGGCCCATAGGCACGGGTCGGAGTCACACGCAGTCCCGCACCCACAGACCTGGGATCCCGGCTTCCCGCACCCTCACGACTCACCCTCTTGTGACTCGGGAGTCAGACCTAGCTTCCCACACAAAAGGCCGTGGGTCGGGTCCAATCAGACCCGACCCGAGGTCCCTCCCGACAAGATCGGGCGGGGCCGAACCCAACAGATCATGTCGTGGACCCGTGCTAGGTTGAACTCCACTTAACCATGTCGGGCCAGGCATGGCACGGTACAGTAACCGTGTCATGCCTGGCCCGGCACAAAAGCACGGGTGGGCCTGAAAAAAATTGGTCGGGCCGGCCCGGCACATCCCGCTTGACACCTCTAACATTATTATTGATTTTTGGTTTCAATCATTTGTTTATGAATTATATCATTATGATTTAAGCACTATTATACTTAATTATCTTATGAGTTATATTTTATTTAATCGTATGTTATAACTATATATTAGTGTATGTATCACATTCTATTTTTGATTATGAAATTAAATAAATTTTTTATTTGAGATGGACTTGAATGTCATATTTTTTGTAATTATTTATTTCATTATAATTTTTTGAAAAATAATATTTTTAAAAAATAATTTAATAAAAAATTAAAATTTATAAATATTTTAAATTTTATTTGAATTTATATTCTTTGCCCAAAACCAAAACTAACATGATCTGGCACGTAGAAATACGGCCCGACACGACCCAACATAGCCATCCTCTATTGCAAACCAAATATATCATTTCAAACATATTGTTTGGTAGCATGTTGTGGCCGGCACTCCACAATGACACTATTGTGTCACACAATAATGAGTTGTACCAGTATGGCACGGTCATTTGACACCTCTAATATGAAAGTAAGAGTACCGAAAAGTACTAAGATAGACAAATTGACTACCAAAGTCATACACCAATTTTCACATAGCTTTAACAAGGATGATATTTACCAAAGAGAAATATATAAAATTCATTTAAATATTCATTATGTCACTTTAAATACTATTATATTTATTACTTATTATGTCACTTTAGACACTTATATTGTCAACACAATAATTAATACTCATATTATTAGTAATTATTTTTTTATTAGTATTTTTTTCCTATTTTTTAAATATTTGGAGAATCAATGACAAACTCTCAAAAATGTTAGATATGATAGTGTGCAACTTGATTATATATTTCTTTTTTTGTATTTTACGTATTCCTAATTATTCTATTAATATTATTTCTGAGTTCTCTGTCTAAACAATTCTATTCTAACATTATTTTTTAATAATATTTATTTAGAGGATCATAATGTTAAAAAATACTTTTTTTGAGTTTGAGCGGGATAAATTATGAAATCTCTATTATAATAAGATTTCATACTAAAAAATTTGAGTGCATTTAACTAATTACTTGTGTATTCTCAACTTAGTCACACGTCACTATCCAAATTAAAAATATTTTACATAACTCTTACAAGCATTTTTACCCTGAAATGTGAGACATGCCAATTAGAAAAAGATACTATATAATTTGAGTATATGTCAAATAATTTAAAATTGTATTATATGAATCATAATATGATACATCATACTTCATATGTCGATATACTCTCGCAAAGATAGAAAAAATAATTCAGAGATGGTTCACAAAAAGAAAAAATAATTATGTGATGAAAACAGCATAGACACTCCTATTTAATAATATTCTGAAGTATTTTTAGTGAGAGAATATTAGCTACAAACTAACTCATCAACTAAATATTTTTACCTATCATTTCTAAGCTTGTGCCCTTTCAATTCCTACATCATAAAAAAAAATTAGTTTCTCATTATGATTTAAGAGTATTTACTTTGTTCATCATCTTTTTCTAAGAAGTCTTGTCACTTCTTGGAAAAAGATGAGACATAGAACTCTGAAATATGTCTTTCTCAATTATGTTATTACTCAAAATGAATACTAATATATCTAGACTAGTTGGTTTTCCATACTTCTTTATAGTCTAACTTAAACCTCCAAATATGAGAGAAAAATACTAGTAGATTACATTTTAACTTGTTCATTCAAATTATGATAACATTCCTATAAAGTAGTCATATATATTAATAAGTACAAATAATATGAATTCTGAATAAAATGAAATTTCTCAAGAGAGATAATTTATATCAAGGTCAAACAACAAAGTAGTTCACAAGTATATTCTAGTTCAGTCTCATGATGAGTTTAAGACTATGAGACTTGATCACTGATAACTTAGAGTATATCCTAGCAAAATGAGATATACATAGTCAACTCAAATAAGAGAAGAGTCTACTGAAGAGCCATATTATCTCACAACTGATCCCTCTAAACTTGATCTTTCGAACAATATCCAGAAAGAACTAAGAAGTTTTACTCAATAGTCAATCTCACAGACTTTATATATTCATGTCCTTTCTATTTTTTTACTTCATTTACTACTTCTCTCATTTATACTAATATACTTGAAACTCCTTCTGAGATAATCAATATTATGATGTCAAGCCATGGTTTCGATCTCACTAGTATGATGTCGGGTCATGTTGGAAGAGATGAATACAGTTCACTCAAAAAATTTTTGAGAATTAGTAAAATGATTTTCGAGATGTCTTGATGTTAGTTGTAGATTAGTATTTATTGAGAAAACATGTTGAGATCAGAAAGTATTTTACCATAAAACAAAATTTATTATGATGAAATTCACTCAAACATTTAGTATGAATTATTAATAAAGTTTCACTCAAATAACCAATATGATTTATATATAAATTCTCTATTCATTAATAATACATCTTATATTGAGAAAACAATAGCTAGATATGAAAAATATCTTTCTTTATAGTGACATTAAAAATAATATGCATACAGAGCAGTCATCTAAATTTCAAGCAACACAATTTAATATAATGTATAAATTATAAAAAATATTATATGTCATAAAACAATCATTGAAAACCTAATTTACAAGTAGGCAGATACTACATTTGATTTAAACAAGTCCATTAAGGATTTTTTCTAAAAAACAAGGTTGCCTCCAACAAAAATATATTACTCTATTGCAAATCTTCTCTCAGTACATATTAATGTTTAACTCGAATCTAAATATTTAATTAACTATAAGTACTCATGATTCTTCTGAACATGACTTTTAGATCACTCTTCAAAAGGGACATAAGAGTCATGTTGAGCACTCGATCTCACAGGTATTGTCATATACATGACTATGACATTATTTTACTTCTTTTACCACTTAATATAATTTATAATCAAATTGTTTTATATGCACTCAATCTCACATGGTATTCCATTATCAAGTCTTTGTTTTATAATCATCCCTCTCTTTTGTCTCCTACCTAATATTTCTTGCTAATTAAATTTACCCCGAGTTAAAAAATATGTATACTATTTATTTTATCTTCATATCCAGCATATTTATAATTATCTACAATTGATTAACAATCAAAGATCAATTTTAAAATTCATGACATATTTCTCCCCTTAATGACCACCATTTAATTTTAAATATAATTTATTTTTAAGTGACAGAAGAAATTTAAATCAACACTTAGCTTTCATACCACATGGTAGTATCGAATGAAAACATCAAAGTATACAACTGATGACATTTCATTTCAATCAATTTAAATAAAATAATTTTAAACCATTAAAAATATAAATCGATTGTCATCAAATGTGAGATCCAATCTGCTATAGATTATAAAATTTTTAAAAACATAACTATCAAAATAATAATTTCGTAGCTAACAGATGTGAAGGATATTTGTATAATGCTCAAAGATGAGTATGATATCTCTTAACATTAGCAGTCTTTTCATCAAAAATTTCAAGCAAAGAATTTCAAATACTCAATCTAAAATATACCAACTCTCAATCTACTTTGTTCTTGAACAACATAATGGATTGTAATTACCTCTAAGCATTTTTACCTCAACAATATTAAAAAAAAAATTAAAATCTACAATTCAAGCAATGACTATATAACTTATTTCCAATTATAAAATTTTTTATCAACATCGTTCACAAAAAATAAAATGTCACTAGCATATACAAATAATATTTGTATTATGGATGACGAGTTACATATCTCTCAACCTAAACAATTTTTTCAACAAGAATTTAAAGCAAAGCATCTCAAATAACTCAACCTAAATTACGCTTAATTATTAATTTTATTTGTTCTTGACAACATAAGGAATTTTAATTGATATTTCAATCCAACCTATAAACATTCAAACCCACACATGAATAAATACAATCACACTCAATAAAACACAAAATAAAGTATAAAAAATCATTACATAATGAGATAGAAAATAAGATTAACCCACACATCAAGTGCTCATATTAAAAGTGCAAGAAAGAAAAAATACTAAAAAGCTAAAAAATTATGAGGCTACAAATTGCAACAACTCCCTCCTAGCATGTAAAATTATGTATACGGAAAACTCTTATATAATAAACAAAAATAATTACATTTGCCAACATATCAATACTCCTATCAAAAGTGCAATAAATAAAAATACACTAAAAAGAAAAAAAAAATTGTATGAATTTAAGTTGCAACCCAACCGTTTCAAATGATACAATTTTAAATCATTACAAAATACAAATCATTTGTCATTATAGATGAGATCTAATCCCTTATCACATATATTTACAATGAATTTCATTTCTCTTAGAATTTAAAGATACATTTCATATAACTATTTTATTGATATTAAACAAAATAATGCATAAAATATGAGTATCATTTAATTGATTCTTAGATTTTTTTTTTTTTTTGCATATATTGACATTGATAAATTTCTCTATTTAAATTTTTTTCAATAAACACGAACATCCTCGATTAGTTTATTTTTCTAAATTTGAGTTAATCATCAATTATACCTACAAAAATTATATGTTACAAATTTTACATTTTTTAAGAAAATCATAATTCCTTAAAAGTTAAAAAATAAAAGAATGATAATAATTTTCATATGTAATCAAGCAAGGTTGCAGTCATAGCTAAATATGATCTTCTTTAAATTAGATATTTAAAGAGAAATTGAAAATGCAATTTCACGTGTCATCACTCTTCATCATAACAATCAAGTAATAACATATAGTACTTCAAATCCAACTTCTCATGAGTTAACAGAATTTATTAAATATTTATGAGAGTACTTCAAATCAAACAACAAGGCAAGGCTCAATTTATGTGGCTTATGTGCGTAATAATGTTTAGCAAGTAAAATACTTGCAAAAAAAACTGAGACACTGACACAACTAATTTTTTAAAATTTTGATCTTAATGTACTAAGTATTTATAGAACATAATAAAAATATTGAGCTTACTATATTTATTAGATATATTATTTATTTTTTGTATAATTTGTGTATTACTTATGTCAAATGATACATGTATGAAGTGGTCATACCATAAAGATGAACCTATCAATTACTTCTTTTTATATATATGGGTAACATGCTTGTAAATTTCATAATGAAGTTTTATATTTATTTATTTATTTAAATTTTATTATATTAAATTCAATAGTTTCAAATCAATCAATAAAATAAAAAATTATGTCATATTTTCTAATATTTTAAAAAAATTGACAAATAAAAAAATAAGCCACGGGTACAACAAGTTGACACCCAATATGTAAACATGAAATGTTAAGCATACACAAAAAAAGGATATATAATCTTAATGTAATAGCTAAGGTAGTCAATATTCCAAGCTTATCCTGTAAGAAGTGTAGTATGCTTGCAAAAAATATGCAATTGCAACTTTCTTTTTATGTAGTATCAACATGTTCAATCTAAAACAAACAATTATGTCAAAAACAGTTGAACTGTGGAAATTGGGGCAATGCTCAGCTATATGGGATAACACCTTTATCTTATAAGGAATTGGGGCAACGCTCAGCTACAATGCTCAGCTATATGTAAATAACAAATAAAAAGATGCTAAAAACTTTCTAGCTTCCTTTTTCTATATAAATCAGCCTCATTCCCTAAAAAAAGAAAAGTTTGAATTTTTGCATAAGACAAACCTTGGTGGGAAGCACGGGGCAACATAATCATAAATATCTCCAAGCTCTTCTCCAATCTAATATAACAGAAAAGACATTAATACAGTAAAAAACATATAAAATTAGAATTCATAATAACAGAAAAAAATCAACTTAGAGAAAATAACTACTGCATGAGAAATCCAATAGATAACAAAGTACACCTCATGGTTGTTTAAAATTTTTTTAAAAAAAGGTAGTTTTAAATACATAAATATTAGAGGTCATTTTTAGGATTTTTTGGTGTGCCTTCTATGTGATGACCATCAACTCTTGCCAAGTACCAATTCAAGCTGAAATTTTTTTCCATATTTTTAAAATATTACATTATTTTTTTATTGTGAAGTTAACCAAGTGTTTTGAACAAAAAAAAGAGAAAAGGAAGAAGAAACAATAAAAACATTAAAAAAAAGTTTTTTTATGAGAAAAAGTATATTTTTGAATACACTAAATCCTCTATATATATATATATATATATATATATATAGGTAGCTCGCAAGTCAAGTGTTCCAAAACAATAAAATAAAATAAAATAATAAATTAAAACTCAATATTTTTCCCTTCAAACTGAGATATACATGTCACTGATCATTAGCATAAAAGAAATGAAGGCAAATTATGGTCCAATGAAAAACTTCGTGAATATATCTACAATTAACTTATTGTTAGGTAAGTAAATTTTAGCAATTAAATCAGTCTTGACCTTCTTGTGAATAAAATAATAATCGACTTTAATATGTTTCATTTGCTCGTGAAACACCTTATTTGCAGAAATATATAAGATTGTATAATTATCACAATAAAATATCTTATGCATTAGAACTCACAAATAAGTAAAGACATAACTTTATATTCTACATATGTATTAGATCTCAAAAAAGGTATCTACTAAATTTTTCTAAGAGATGAGGTACGAGTAAAAAATATCTAAATTTTAAATATGCATATACATGATAATACCCAAAATCTATAAACATAATCACACATTTTGTGTTTTTTTCACATACCCAAGAATCCAAGATATTATATCTATATGAATTTATTTTGGAAAACCTAAAAAATGACTAATCATATTAATAATCTAGATAATATCAAATCTAATTATTATCAAATAATTGAGCTTTTTTATAATTTTTATATATCTAGTTTAACCAATTAATATAAAATTAATAAATAAGTATATATCTAGATCAAGTAGTATACTATAAGGTGCACATCTCAACAAGCTGATGTCAAATAAAATAATCAAAATATATTTCATTTATGAAAAAAATATTATACATCATGAATATCCAACCTTAAAACTAAAAAAGTACCTAACATATCTAAAATTATTCATCTAAAACTAAATATATAGAAATAATTTCAATTGAGATATATCAAATTGATCATTCCTTTTGATTAGAATCTTATAATTATATACAACTAGCATCACATACAATTCATGGTCCATGTCAAAATAGGTAGAAATAGTCTGACATGAATCTCCTAATACCAAATATAAAAAATACTACAAAATAAATTATTAAATCATGCACTAGGAGACTATTATAGGTCATAAAAGATTTTGTATAATCTATATGTCATATATGTGCTCTTAAAATAATGAATTCGTGTAACCATTGCATAAACACTATTTTTTCTCTAGATCATTATGAATAAATATATTTCTTAAATTGAACAGATACATAGATCACATATATAATCATGCAATAAAAAATAACCTAATTATGATCAATTCCCTCACAGTAGATAAAGCGTCCCAATAGTCCATCTCATAAATCTTCACTACCAGCCTAGTCTTGAGACAATCAATATTTCACTCAAGTCTCATCTTCATGGCATACATTCATTTACATCTGACAACTAGCTTGCCTACTAGTTTTGGCACAAACTCCCATGTATGATTAGATAGAATATCACTTAATTCTTTCAACATAATCTATCATTATCATAGGATCTAAATGATAAGTGACGAGTAAATAATATCTTTAATCATACAACTATCAAGTTAGAATAAAAAAATTTATATATGCAATATCAAAACGACAATATAAAAATATTTGAGATAAAAGGTGATAAGTAGAACAAGTCAATCATTTTATAATACAATCAAAAAATTCAAATCATTCATCAATTTAGATCAACTGATATGACAAATAACTCAAGTAGGAGAGATTATAGATATATTTGCCTAGTATATATTTTTATATTAGGATTATTGAGATTTTCAATGGGACATTCACATTATGCTCATCCCCTAAGGCATTGCCCATGAAAAGGTGTCGCTACCCTTCTCAAAATCAATCATGCTCATCATATCATATATAAACATATGGGCAAGGTTATTCATTACTCATTCATCAAAACTAACCACAAGATAGTAAAATAAGTCTATTATTATAATATATGAAAATATATTCAATTGTATCAAGTCCTTACAGAAAAATTTGTCATCGGAGAATATAACATCAACACTTATAATTACTCATTTAATCTCTAGTGAATAACACGTATGCCCTTTCCTAAATACTAGAGTGTCCAATAAAAAAAGCACTTAATAGCACATGTTGACATCTTCTCTTTACCTGAAAAAAAATCTTAAACAAAATATTTACATTCAAAAATCAAGAGCAAAAGATGAAAGAGTATCTCCTAAATATGTATGTTGGTACCAAATACAACCTGAGAGAACATAAAATAATATTCGATTAATAAGAAAGTAAGCTAACTAACATTTATTCTCCCTAAAATTATTTAGGCACAATCATGTGAAATAAGAGTGTCCTTGTCTTCTCAATGATACAGTAAATGTCAGTATTTTTTTCATTATTATATATAATAAATTATCTCATGCTTCTCGAAGAAATAAAATAATTATTTAGAAGTGTATTCTAATGCATTATTATTTTTTAATATTTTTTAATGTCACATCTAAAATAAGTTTTAATATTTCATAAAATTAGATAAAAATATAAGAAATTCAAAATTTTTCAGTAAATACTAATAATCAAGTAGATTAAATATAAGCATTAATAAAAATAATAAAATATTTCAAATTATCATATGTGAACGTCTTACAAGATCATCACATATTTGAGTGAATCAGATGACTGGATCTCTCCACATGCCCTCTTGACATGTCAAATAAAAAACATTAGTATATTTTTCTAACTAGCATGTATCATAATCAATAGACATCACTCATCTCATGCTCGTCTCTAAATTTTCATCTTCTTCAAGGAAAGATATTAATATCAATAGTGAATCACTAGTATATTAATAATAAATACATAGCTAGAAGAACTTGCGTGAAACATGGACAATTTTTAAAAGATAAAATGTTAGGCAAGATGTTAGTATTCATGAGGTGAAGCATAAATTTTTTTAGTCTCATATTATATAATTAAATAATATTTTAAAATATATAAAATAAAATAATATAAATAAAAACATGAAACTAATTTATTAAAATTTTTAAAAATAACAAACTAGTTCATTATTACCACAAAAAAATCATAACAAAATCATAAAATAAAAAATATCTTCAATAATATTTATTATTTTAAAATTTAACAAAAAATTATAACCAAGCAAAAAAATAGAACTAGAATAAATTATTTTTATTTATATTCTCCCCTTCAAAGTTATCATCATCATCATCCAATATATCAAAAATAAGAAATATTAACTAATATATATCACCAAATCAAAAATAGAATAATATTAACTATAATAAAAATTTTTATTTTTATCAATTAGTGTTAAATTAAACTCTCTCATTATCTTTATCTCCACTTTTACCTAGTATAAGATATTAATTAAGAATAAATTATTATAAGTTTTTATATTAAATTTTATCAAATTTATGACTCTCTAAAATTTATTATATATCTGAATCAATCTGCTCAACTAAAATCAGATCAACATTTTATCCCATCTATATACTTCTTTCTCAATCGAGTATTCTAACTTACATACACTAGAGCATTCAATATTTAATATTCAAGTCTTCTTTTTTTTTTTGTAAAGATAGACAAATAATAAATAAAAATAATATGCTAAAATAAAATAAAATTTTCTAATATTGGAATAGAAACATATATATATATATATTTACAAAGATAAGAATATTATCAAATATACTCCAATTTCTTTCACATTTTAAAGTACTACAAGTAAAGCTAAAGTCTTGAAAATTATACTTTTGTAACTTCAATTTTGAACTCCCAAAATATATCCACCAACTTGTAAAACTTATTAATGTTCTACTAAAATTTGAATGAGTCCAAATGCATCCCACGAAATGCTTTACTTTTTAATATTGCAATATAACACCCAAATTCACTCATGTATGATCAAATAAGTCCAAATAAATATAACTTTTAAATATTCTTGATAATCCATCATCTTATCCATACATTCAAATAATTCATTCCTCATCTCATTAACATTAGAGAACTTATACCCTTATCAAAATAAAAATTAAGATAATAACTTAATACATGTAAAGGTTAATAAAATTGGAGTCTATTTTATATTATTTTTTCTCCACATTGGATCATATTTTTTCTGAACACTCCTACAAATATATATAATCTTTTTCTTAGTTGAATCAATCAACACATAAATATAACTTATGGTTGATTTTTTCTCTATATTAACCTCTCTCATATCTAATTAATGAAATTGTGATTTTTATACAGAAAACAACACGACACCACAAATCTAAATAAAATAATAATATACTTTAAGTTTGCACACCTTTTACTTTTTTAGTCAATAAGATTGAATGACATTTTTCTAAAGAGAATATGAGCTTGCTTTTGCTTATAAAAACTTTAGAGAATAAGAAATGAAATAGCAAATCATGTAATTGTTAGACGATAAAGTTTATGATTTTTGTAAATATTATCATCAAACTATAAACCCAATTATGCTTATATATGAACTTGACTACTTACCTAACTCAGGCTAGTAGCATAAATATTTACATTTTCAATATCATCTAACATTTAATCAATATAATGTGCAGTATATTAAGTCCACAACAATATTCTCTTTTTTTCTATAAGCCGCATCTAGTATTCACATTAATATAATCATTATCAATAATAATATGCACAATATTTTCTTTACCAATTTTTTCAACCATATAATCAAGATATTTGAACTATCTATTTTTTATTGTATCAAAAATATCAATTAATTTCATAAACTAAATGTCAGCAAGACTATTCACCAAAAAATTGATAAGAGACTTATTATTTTCATTTGTTAAACCATCTGACATAATTGAACATACATATAATTTCCAAACTTTTTTATGATTTTTCGTAATGATATTTAGAACATTTATCTCTTCTTTAAGAATTCATATCCTCAATTTATGCAAGGATTGAAACTTCAAGGCAAACTCAAATTTTACAAAAGACATCAATCATAGGAATCCAATAAGAATCGTTTAGAATATTAAATAGGAAGTCGTTTGAATACATAAACTTACTAATATTTTTAGGCGCTTACTTCATTTCTTATTGTTTTCACCTTGAATTCAAAAAATTTTAATATGATTGTAAAGTAATAAATTTTCACATAGGTCTCCAACTCCGACTTACATATCCACTTCCATTCTCACCCTCACTCTCACTCTAAAAGGCACCTTTTATTTTGGAATAGACATTGACGTAGTATTGAAATTGTACTCATACTAATTTCTTGGAGTAATTTATTTCTACTTATTTTTTTGATCTTTAAAATTGTTAAATTTATCTTTGCATTTTAATCTTGAATTTTTACTAACTTTAGTACATGATTTCATACCATAACAAATTTTAACTAAGTGATATTTGAGTCTATTCGCCCCTCCCATGCATTTTTTTTGTAAAATTTAATCTCAAATATTATTTCCCAAAGATTTCAATAATATATTTTTACATAATTTTTTCTTAAATTATTTGAACCAAGAAAACTCATTCTAAAAAAACAACCAAGAATAAAATTCAGTGAATATTAAAAATATTTAGAAAATATTAAATTTTTGAAAGATATTTAAAAATAAAATTCATATTTTAATTTGTTTACACTTTTAAATTTATAAAAAACTAATATTTTGAGAGGTAAATTAAAATATATATATTTTTTAAAGATGTTGAAATTTTAAACATTAATGATAAGTAGACACAACTCGCTCCAAGAACCTGTGGACACAACTCGTTCTAAGAACGAGGGAACACAACTCGTTGGGGAACAAACGGTCCAAGCCCATTCCAAGAACGAGCTGCATCAGCTTATTCAACAAATGAGCTTGGATAGAAATGAAGAGGAGATTGCGTGATACTTGGTGCCAAAGGTGCCAAAGGTGCCAATCGGGACAAATACTTTTTAAAGTTTTTTCTTCTCAAAATATTGAAAAACTACAAAATGTTTTTTTTAATGCATCATGATGTTTTCTTCATGCCTCACCTTGAGGCACGTATCTAGGCACGCCTTGATAACAACTATTTAAACATTGGTCATGAAAAATATTTATAATTCATCTAGCTCATTCACCAAAGAAATCATATGCCTATTCAAAAGGTTCTGCATAAGAATATCAGAAAAAAATAAAGACTCATCCTCCTTATTTTTTAAAGTAATTAACAAAAAATAAAATATTATAAAATCCAAGTACAAATAAAACACATGTCAAAAAAAAATAGTTAACATTAAAATTGTCATGTTTCATGATCCAATCAAAAGTATCATTAGCCATGATAATATCTAAGTCCCTAGATTCTACAAAAAATAATAAAACTTGCATGATTGCCTGTTGCATAAATATATTAGCTCTTAAATCAACTATACAATAATCTAGAGTGTGATCATGAACAAAAAATATAGCAAATGTAAATGTATCAAATTCAATGGCACTTAGAACAAAGTCTAGAGTAGAGCTCTTGATAATAATCAATATAGTATTAATTGATGTAGTCGTGGAAGAAGCAACTTGTGTGACATATTTCTCAAGTATGTTTCGTCCTCTCATTGAAAAAACATATCACTATTATCTTATTACCTCCCGATGCAACATTGTCATGTCTCTCAGCTCTCTCATAATTATTGTGTGACAAAGATATCTTAGTATTATGCATAATCATACTAACTCCACTTAATCTAGGTATAGTTTTAGCCAACTGGGTCACTCTCAGATAAATTTCTGAGAGAAATTAAAGTAGCTTCGCTCTAAGAAATAATATCTACAAACTAATATATCTTTCTCTTGATGAATTAATGTAATAAATATTATAAATATACTCGTCAAATTTTTTTAAAAAGTCATTTGATTTGTCAATATCAAAACCACACCAAAAATTATCATTCATGGATATGTCCAACTCGCATAATACGTCATCTCGTCCTAGTCAATCAATTTGTAATTCCACGACTAATTATTAAAATCATGTAAATATATTATCATATTTAAAATCTCTTGTAAGTGACACATGCACTATCTATAAATAGTTAATCTTTCATATGATTTTTTTGAAAGTAATATAATTAACTACATGAATAATATCAAGCAAGAAATCAATAGATAGATCAATTGAAATATCAATTAGAACATAATCAAACAAATAAAATTTTATAAGTGTATCAACTATACACCACATTTATAACAACATTATGTCTCTCATAGAATATATTATTTCCAATCTAAGAAAGTATTAGAGCATTGCAATGTTCTTTTAAAATTTGACTAGAACTATTAGTTGAGTTTGATGATTCTAAATTTATCATCTTTGGTAATCAAAATACCATCTAATTGCACAATAACCAAAATAAGTCTTCCATTAAAACTATATAAAAATAAAAAAAAAATTATAATATACATGTGAAAACCAAAATTAGTCTTCCATCAAAAAAATATCATCTAATTCCACCAAAATATCATCTCCAATTATGAGATGTCAATAAAATATAAATTTATACAAAAATCATATTAGCTATTAGAAAGGATATTCTAATAATTTGTACAACATACCTTCTAGAAGGTCCTGCTATTAATTCTTGAGTCATATTGGAATTGAGAGTATTTATTTCTTTCAACACAATATAACATTATTTTAGTTTAAAAAATGTCTCAAAAAAAATAATATCCTAATACCATCAATAAAAAAAAAATTAAGAAAATAAAAGAAAAAATGATGTATAAGAACAAAACCTACAAGATGAAGTATAGAGTGTACCTCATTTGTTCCTTTTAAGGGATAATCAGAAAGTGAAGAGCAAATAGATTAGCTATAGGATAATTTGGCTACTTGACAGATTTGTCTCTAGGATGAGCAAATTGTATAAATCTCATTCTTCTAGTATCAACTCTAAGTCATAAATTATCAAGTCTCTTAATCTCTGACATATCATGAGCCTCAAACTAGAATAGATTAGTAGACTAATGTGTAATCTAGACTCAAGAAAACTTATCTCTCTTGTAAAATCTGACTCTCTTTAAAATCAATTGAATTGTATATAATACATATAATGACTTCATAAAAATATCATCATAATATAAACTAATCATAATTATTTAAAACATAAGGTGCAAAAAGATACAATAATTTTTTGAGACCTTGAAACATGAAGTGCAATTAAGGAGTAAGTTTTTTTTGTAAGACACACTCTACCTAATATACATACATACAAACATACATATATATATGTTCATTAAATATTATCTATAATTTTTATTTATTAATAAAATATAATTAATTAAAAATATAAAATATAAAAATTAAATATTATTAGTATTTTTAAACATCACAAACATCCAAAATTTTGAAACAAAATAATAAAATTTTAATAATCTAACACACAAAATTCTAAGACATCAAACATAAAAATTGAGGGTTAGTAGTATTTCTCATCATTATAAATATCTAAAATTAAAATAAAATAATAAAATTATAATAATAAAATATATAAAATTCTAAGAAATCAAATATATTAAATATAATTTTTTGTTTATGAGAAAGATGAAACCTTTGAGAATAATATGATTTGTGGAAAGAGCTTCAGAAATAATATGTTTTGTGGAAAGTGTCTAAAGAGGCAAGACATGGCAAGGCACTATTGCATGGACCTGGTTGAGCATGGGCTTTAGGCACACTTGAGACATGCCTTTAATAACTATGGAATTAATATGTTTAAATGTAATCTATAGGTAACTCTCTTTCCTCACTAGAGATACATGTCAAATACAAAGTAAAAAAAATAATTTGGTCTACAATGTATCTTATGAACTCTCATTCTTCCTAGACTCCTTAAAAAATAAGTCATACTCAAAAAATAATAATATATAAATCAACTAAACCAAACTAGACTCATAAAAAAAATGCTTATATCAATTTTTAATTACTAAAGTAACCAAGAAAAGAATATACCAAGTCTTTAGGTGTCATCTTATCTCATCTTAGAAAAGATTTTAAATATTTTTTTCTCTAAGATTCAAGATTTAAAATATCACGTGTAAAAGAAAAATAAAATAAAATATCTTATTGATGAGATGGTTTATTATTAATATTGTATTTTCTTAGAAATATTTTGGAATACTCCTGCCAAACAGAAAAATATCAGTTATGTCATTCAAATATTAATTTCTTTTTCACAACTTTATTCTATAGAGGTGTTATAGCACATGAAATATATATATATATATAAATATAATCTTATAATTCATATATTAAATAATGAAGCTGTTTGACATATATAATAAAGTATTATAACTTATTCTTTTTTTAATAATTTTATTAAATTGATTTTTTATGATTTACTAAAATAACTAAAAAAAGATATCTAAAAAAACTCATGTAAATCAATAAAATTCATCAGTAAAAATAACAAAATACTTGAATATCTGAGTCTCATCTTTATTTTATCCTCATATGTCTGAGTATAATAGATCTAGGAAGTGACAAATGATTATTCAAGCTGCCAAAGCTTATTTTTTAGCCCAAACCAACCATCATTTTATGCCAGCACAACCCAATTTGGACGTCGAAACTTGTTAATTAGGCAAGCCTATAAAAAAGGCATAAGGCATGACCCAATGACATGCTATACAAACCAACTCATGCTCGTTCATGTCAAGTGGTGCTAAGTCAGATAAGTCTTTAACCAAGTGAGGTGATGATTAACTCTTATCTGGATATATTCATTGACATAGTCAAATCTCAAACTTTCATATATGTATCACAAGACAAAATTATATTGCACACTCAAATCAATTAGCTGTCATAAATATGCTAGTAATTATACATTGAGAACCAATCACTGATCTGATTCAACCTAATATGGTTCATTAAATAGGTATTGCATGTATTCTTGACCTAATAACTAAATTGTCACTAAATTAAACAACTATAATATATGTTCCCCCTCAATTTTGATTGAATTATGTCCAGTGATCTCATATTAATTATAATCATTCTTTTTTTCTTTTTGAGACAATCACACAACAAAGAATAAAATGAAAATATGGGCAAAGACAATAAATCCACACAAAATCAAGGATAAATATGGCAATTTGAGTAAACAATATCAATCATATAGTATCACCAAAGAAAATTCTCAAAAACATCAAACATAGAGATAACATCACACAAAATGACGGCTCCACGCCAAATTTCCAAAACAAATGCCCAAAACAATTTTAACCACAAAAAATATATTGCATCAAAGTAGTACCAGTGTCACCATACAAACTACCATGACAGCCACAGTAATGATCACCATAGCTTTGCTAGACCACCAAAGATCGATCGTTGCATGTCCAATAACTATCATTACTCAACCATGTACACCAAGCAACTCAAAATTAACATTGCCAAAATTTTCCAAAATTCAATGACATCATTACTAGATGCAGGCAAAAAAACCTCATTGTGTCATCCTTTCTTCACCTTCAAGCATTCTATGGTATCATATTATGACCAAAACATCATTAGGATTCTGATAACAATCAGGAGAAGTCTTATGATATTTATATTTTTTTCATTTAAATTAAAAATGAGAATCGCATTCATATATATATATATATACACACATACATACATACATATATATATATATATATATCTTACTTATACACTAAAACAAACCTCAACAACTTATAATATTTAAATCATTATATTGTTATTTAATGATGATGAATAAACTAAAGAAGAATTATAGAAAGAAATTGATATAAAAAAACACACAAATTTTATTGGATCACTATAATTTCATGATACTCAAACTCTAAAGAGATAAAAAAATAAAATGAAAGTTTAAACCCACCCAAAATGAGAACTTAAAACAAAAGGGAAGAAGAATCATGAAAATAAAAAAATAATTTGCATTTCTTAATGTCTATAAAGGCAACACAAAATTTGCACCTTCACCAGATACTTTGCTTCTTATAAAAACTCAACCCATCCTACCACATAAAGTTCACTCACACTTCAATCAAGAGCCACATAAAAGGGTGGAGATTAAAAAATAATATGGAAAAGAAAAATAAATCTGCAGCATGTTCTTCAATTTTTAAGAGTCCCCTTGGGCCATGCCACAACCATTGGCAAACTTGAAGCAACACATACCTTCCAAGAAGAAACAACACCTAGTAATGAAGATGAATTGTAGATAGATGTGTTAATCAGGCCGGAAGAGTCGGGCACGACCTACGGCACAGCCCGGTTCAGCCATGCATGGCCTTGCACAGCAAGGTCCGGAAACACGCCTGATCCTGAGCAGTGCGGCCCCACGGCATTGTTTGTGTCGTGGTGGACCAACACGAGCCATGCCTTGTGACGGGCTAAACGCGTGTGTCTGGCCCAGTAGGACAATCCACCAACACAAAAACCCGCGACCGGCTAAAAGTCAAAGATTAAGTCAAGTCATCTTGCTTAGGTGGCCGATTGAAATTAGCCAGCCACGTAAGCCCTCTACCTGTTGCATTTTCATGCAACGGGTTTCGCAGAGACGGTCCAGCACAGTCCAGCATGGCCCTGTACTCGGCCGTGCCACCCTGCAATGTCTGGCAAGGCACACCCCGTTTGACACCTCTAATTGTAGATGGGTAGCTCGGCTCAATTACGGCATAAGTTGAAAACTCCATTTAAGATCAACCTTGCTATGCATGTTTCTCAAAATTCTCAACTTTTTACTATTGATAATTATGTGATATTTCTTAACAACCATATTTTCTCACTATATGCAATTTCTAACAAGTTAATTTTCTTGTTGAGCACGTATAATTTAAATACAAACAAAATTCTCTTGTTGCACTTTCCACCTAAAAGATCATGAAACACAATTTTACAGAAAAAAATGAGAAAAAAAACAAAAAATAAATTATACATACCAGACGTGCTTCATTTAATGCAGCTTTGAGATCTTGTAAAACCAGCTAAGACAGCCAAGAATGCTAATAAGAAAATAATCCAATGAAGTTGAAGCTGAAGATGATTAAAAAAAAAATAACCTCTGATAATAGCTTATTGAAGCGCCCTTCAACTGACTTTCCTATTATTTCATAGCATTTATCCTTGTATCTTTTCCCTTCAATCTTCATCCTTTGTTGTCTGAGATTCTTAGGAGACTCTGTTGCGATATTGGATCTGTCATTCATTAAAGAAACAAACATATCAGCCAAGTAATGACATATACACCTTTAAACATTCCAGGAGAAGTTATAGAAAAGTTACTTAGCAATTCTTCGTAGATTTGCAATCTTGGCCATTGCACCATCTCCTTCAGCTTCAGCAGCCTCTTCAGCAAGTTGTTCATCAAAAATTTCTTGCATTTCCACAACCCTAAAGTTATATACCTAAAAAATAGTTGGAACGTGTATGTCGAAACTAAACATGAGAACACCAATAAAAAAAATTACAAAATGTACCCCAAACAAGAATATCAAAAAGAAAAACACAAACAGCTTTAAAGAAAACAGAATAAATCTAAGCTATCTAATTGCAATCATACAAATTAATATCTTAACATATAATGTAATTACGTTTCAAGCAAAATCAACTTTTAGATTAATTAGTTGTTAATTTTGAGTTTTTTCGACCATTTATTAGAAACTATATTAAAGTCAAAACACAAACACAAATTAGAGCATATGGCTTAAATTGTCAAAATATAAGTAATCTCTATATTATTTAAACATATTACTAATATTACATATATACATACGTACAATCCAAGATATGAGAATATATAGAGGAAACACAAATTCATTAAATCATATAAAATTTTAAAAAAAAATTAAAATAAGAAAACATCTCTCTCAACTATATTCAATTATTAAAACTATTGGTTTTACATTTACTTTTATTTCACAAAATCATATATAATACATCAATAGTCAACAGGTAATTCGAACATAAAGTATGTTTGATTTCAACAATATTATACAAAAGTTATTAAATTTTTCAGGCCTAATGAATTACCTTAAGTTATTAAATTCTTAAATTTTGTTAGATAAATTAATAAATTTTATAAAATTCTTAATATATTCGATAAGTTGCAGACTAATTTTAAATTGATTTTTATTATTATGTTTATAATACAACATATATATCTAACAAAAAATATTTCAGCTATAAGACCTCTTTTGGTTCTTACGAATAAATTTATTATTACTCATTATTTATCACACAATCAAATAAGATCCCAAATATTTTAACGTGAATTTCATATTTCATTAAGATAGTTGTCAAACACTAATATATGAAAAAAATTATAATGAAGATGTAATATCTAGCAAAACCTTAATATTTTCTGTTTTCATATAAAATCAACATTACAAACAATGACTCATATAAAATGTATGTTATTCTAGGCAGTTAATAGAATAAATATCATTGATACTATAATATTATGTTTTCTAAAATCCTAAATTATTAAATATTTATTAAATTTAAAAAAATATATATAATATCAAATCTACACGTCGATATGGGAATTCTTTGATATATAGATTTGACATATTTTTTCATGAAATATAGCAATTGCATATCTTCTGCAAATTTATATAGATAACTCAAACTAACAATCAATTTAATTATTCTTTTTCTTACAAAATCATAGTAATAAATAAAAAATATCACTAACTTAAAATAGATCCATATTGATTGATTTCACAACTATGCTAGACGATTCTAAAATTTTAAGTCATGTTTTTGGTGTATTACTTAGTGTGCTAATGATATAGACATTTCACAGAATTTTTTTTATTCATCTAATATTTTTATTTTTAATTATATTAAAATAAATATATGCTATTTAATTTCATCCATAAAGCTTAAGTTTTTTAAATACAAAGAAAAATATTAACATTTAAAATTAAATCAATTTCATACCTTTGGGTTGGATTATTATTATTTTAAAAATCATCTAAGATATTAATTTCAATCTCATTCTATTAATTAGGATCTATTTAATTAAAATGAAAAGGAAAAAAAGAATATCTTAATCTATCTTATAATATAATATAAAAAATATATTTTTTTTTTGCAAAATAAAGAAATAGCCAATTGGCCCAGCACAACACTTTCATTGTTTTATTGTTCATCAGACATCATTGATCAGTTGGGAGTTGATATAATATTAAAATTTTTAAAAATTAAATTTTTTAGATTACTATGAATTTAATAGTAAAAATAATAATTTATTAAAAAAAATTCAAAAGATTAGAATTTTTTAAAAAAGTTATAATTTTTCTAATTATTAAAAAAAAAAGTTTTGAAGAAATTGAACTATTAGTTGGACAAAATCCAGCCAGGAATTGAATGTTGCCCAACAATCGATCAAAGTCACTGTTTGTGATGGCTGATTACTGATATGACACAATAGCTAGAATAGTCATTGCATCATAAGATCATAGATCAGGTTGGGCTGGTTCAGGTCAGTGGCACAAATGACATGGTTCACATACCAAACTCGAGTCACAAGTTCAGCCCAGCCTGTGGCCAACAGAAGCACAAATTGTGACTTGAGACATTTAGCACATGCATGTCAACATTTCGAGTTGTGCTATGCCACTTGGTCTTAAGGCACACAAGCAACCTTCTAGGACCGGCATGATTTCGATCATGTCGAGCCATGTCATGCCTAGCTTTTCCTAGGTAGTGTTATATGTTGAGTCGTCAAACCCATTTTCCACCTCTAAGAATAAATTTTACATCAATATTTTCATGAAATTATCCTTCAAATATCTTGTGTTATTACTCTTGCACATAATTAAATAATTACAATAAATAATAATTATTTAATTGACATAGTTATGATACTTCTCTTGCATAAGGGCATTATATGATATTTTTAAGAAAAAATAATATAAATCATTAATAAGTTGATCAACCAGTTATTGTCTTATGTCCTTTGTAAGTATTTACATATTTCATACTAATGCATTTTTTTTTAGTTTTATGATTATTTTCTTTTTTTTTTATTTTAGTGATGTTTTTATCGAAAAATCAACATGTGGGGGCTGTCCCGATTACCTTTGCCTAGTATATAAGAGTAACATTTGTATTGTATTTATTATCGGCTATTTACATTGAGCATGAACAACCATGGAGGCCCAACCATCTCGAATTGTGGTGGGATGTGGGTGTGGCAAATGTGCCACAATAGCATGCAGCATGGCATGACCCAAGAAACCGGCCAAAACATGCCCAAATCATTCTAGGTTGACAGAACATTCTCGGGTCATGACCCGAATCAGGCAGAAATCCTGACCCAAGTAGGTGGGTAAATCTCATTTGCCTTTTTTTAAAAATAGATGGCAATCGAGTCAGGCATAGTCACGAACAATCATTAGTCCATACCCAGGCTTACCTAGCCCTGAGTCATGCTTGCTTGTTTAAAACCCAGGCCAGTATGGCCAGGGTCTATTGCCTGCGTCATGAAAAGTTTCCATTGGGCCTATCATGCCCCAAGTTGCCAGAGAAGCACTAGTTCATGTAGAGTTTATATTTTAATAGTTGTTCAGAACTATTATCTTTCAAAAATGTGCCAAGCTAATATCTTTAATAGAGGTGGCAAGCCGGCATGGCTCAATTTCCAAACTAGGCCATTACTAATTTGCACTAAGCAGAGTGGAATATAGATAATCTCCTATGGCAAAATTTCATAATACGTACTTATATATATTAAAATTTTTTCTTGATAATTTTCAACTTAATCATACATTAAAAATTAAATTAAACTTATTTTATCATAATTTTAAATGTATCATTACTTTAGAATATAGGACATCAATTAAAAAATATACTTTAGTTTCCTATCATGCTTGTTAAACTAATATGAGAAATAATTCATTTAATCTTATACACTCAAAAGTATTTGGAACTAGAAGAGATGTAACTACAAAATACTTAAGGTATATAATTATCCTTATCGAAAACTAGTAATGATATACATAGATTTTTTTTTTGTTATATCAGATATATTTTATATTTTTCAGATATTTTATAAAATAATAAAAAATCAATTTATTAAAAAAAATAAAAAGAAATATGATGTGACAATAAATTATAATATGTATTAGTGATTCAATATATTCTATAATAATCATATGATTATACATCAGACTTCATTTGAGGACACACCGCATAGAATAAAGATGAACTAAAAAAAAATAGATTTTGATTGACATAACTTAGAAACTCATATTTGAGAAGTTTTTCAAATTATTTTTAGAAAGAAATAATTTAAATCACAAATAATCTTATTAATTGGATTGTCCCGTCTTTTTGAGAATATTTTTTTTCAATAATATCTTCCTACAACAAGACAAGTTGGCAGCTAATACCTTGAGATGACTCTTTCTTGGAAACTATAGTTTTCAATGAGTACACAAGTATTTTTTTTTTTATTATAGATTGATAAAATTTTAGTTAGAGCTAATATTATTTTTTTGAGACATCTTGTTTTTTTGGTTCATATAATGATTTACTCTTATTTACCAATCAGGTTAACTTTAAAGAGCGTGAGATTTCTCATTAAAAGAAATTCTTATTAGAGTTCAAATAACACGGTAGCTCAAAAGTCTGCACCATACTGAGATGAGACATGCACAATATGCATAAATCTAAGCAAAGTCTACCAAGAAGTTAAATAATCTTACAAAAAATCATTTTAATCTGAACCTTTCAATTATCATCCTAAAGGTACAAAGAAATTGTATTCAATACTTGATCTCACATGTATTATCGTATACATGTCTCCTAACTTTTTTTACAACTTTTACAATTTCTCTTGAATGTATTAAGATACTTCAATCTTCTTCTAAGATATTAACTCACATAGAATAGTATTAGGTCATGCTAAAAAAAATGAATATCATCTACTTTGATAAAACTTGAGAACTAGTATCATGATATGTATGAAAATATGTTGTTGGATGCAATTAGGTTTCCACAATTAATATAGACTGAAATGAAAAAATAAATCATTTTTAAGACAAGACTTATAATAAAGAGTATCGCTTGGATACATGACATAGAATATCAAGATATTTTCTCCCATATGACTATAATAACCTTCATATAAATTTTTATTTCACTGTCACCATCACACAAATTAATAATATATCAGCTAGACATAAATAATATTTTTTTATAATAATTTTAATGAAAATATGTATATGAAATAGTCACTTAAGCTTCAAACATTATTGTTAGACATAGTTTATAAATTATAAAAGATATTATATAACCTAAAATTTAAACTTATTTTATGATATTTTCATAATCAATTACTTTTTTCAAGCTAATCATATATGTTATGAATTTTTTTTCATTATTTTTTAGGAGTTTTAATAGTAGAATAGTTTTTCTTCTTATGTATATGCCTAATATTCTCATTATGAGAGAAAATGAGCTATCAAATACTTAATTCCATCAATTACTTAATTCCATTAATATCTTCAATCATAATTACAAATAAAAAACCTTAGAAAACTCAATTTTTTTAATATAAATGTAACTTATTTCAGCAAAAAAATTATCTTTTCATAGAAGAGATATTTAATTAATACTCTTACAAAACTTTGTCTGTTGGGTTGTGCTCCAGAAAAGACTCATATTGATCCAAGTACATATTTCTTATCCAATACGACTCATCTAGTTGAAAGTTGCCACTTATAGAAAAATCAAAAAAAAAGATTAACTATCAAAATACTATTTGACGAGATTTAATCTATACAATCAATATAATTAATTATTTTTTTATTCTATTCGATATATTCACTCAATTGTTATTTTTCGCATACTCAGACATGATAATACAGAAATAAAATTCAATATGATAATAAATATTACTTGCGAGATATGTTGAATCTGACACCAACTTGCTGAGGTTGAATTTCCACTTTCATTTCTCATTACTCTTTTCATTATTGTAAAAAAAAAATACAAGATGAGATAATTGATATAACTTATATTCATATAATAGAGTAACCAGCAAATATTTTCATCAAATGATAGAAAAGGTATTGATTATTTTTTTTTTCATTCAAAGTTAATTTTTCAAATCTCTAAGCACCAGCTTGAAGGGTGTTATTGAGATTTATTATTATTATTATTTTATTTATTTTCTTTTATTTTTGTATTATGAATGACATCAATCAACTTGTGAGATCCAACTCGACTATTCCCATATATAAGAAGAAGATTGTATAAATTTATTAAAAGTGTGATTTTTTTAATTTTCTATTTTATTTTCAATACTTACAAAATAGAATATTAAATGCAACACTTATGTTCTTTCAGAGAGTAAAGGAAAGATAAATATCAAAAAATAAGTTGTTGAATCTTCTTAATTCTCTAAAGATGTTTCTTCATTATAAAATCAGAGAAATTGATGACAGATAATGACTTGTGTGACTTTGAGGATGTTGAGGCTACAGCTAGTGATACCATTAGATACTTATGCAAAGATGATTAGTTGTATACTTAAATTAAATGGTGTTGGGATAGCACTTAATTATAATTAACAATTGTTATGATTTGTACTTGAGTATTTGTATTATTTTATTTTTAGTTGAATTAGATGATTAATTTTTTTTCTTTATAAAAATTTTTGTTAAAAATTTTATTTTATTATGATTTGCGATTTATGTGTATTATAAAATAATGTCATAGTGGTAATTCTAACTCATAATAGATAACTTAATATTTTTAATTTACAAAATTAATATTTTAAAATTAAAATCATAAACAGGTGACATCGACCAAGCTAGCAGTGGGCTACGTACTGCTTCCGGGCAGAACCCAAAAAGTCCAGGCATGACCTGGCACATCCCAGCACGACCCAACCCAAATCATCCCACAACATGGCCGTGCCAAGTTAGCATTAAACAAGTTGTGTCGTGACCAGCATGGCAAGGCACGATAGCCCGATTGGGCCATCAAAAATTGGACCGTGTCAACATAGCATGGCTTATTTGACACCTCTAATGGCATAGCTCATTTTTTGAAAAAGCAGCCTCTTTTAAAATGACTACATCTCTCTTCACGAATGTTCATCATCATAAATAGGAGAGTCCTTGTCAATGTCCTATTGAGTTTAATTAAAAAAAAAAAATTAAGTTTTTTTTTTGAGCCGTCAATTGCATCTAACGACTTCATGATAAAAATCCAAAGGATAGTAGAGTTTAACCTTAAAAAATTTAAGAATAAAAAATATATATTTAAAAAGAATTCTTTAATAACATATTAATATATTTTATTTTTCATAATTAATTTATAATCTCCTCTCATCTTCTCTCCAAATCTGATACTGACATAGTACTTTATTTGTGTCCATTTAATTTCATTTAAATTTGCATTTTTAATTTGATGAAACATATGTGTTAGTTTAGTGATGAGCTACATCGTACAAGTGGGAGAAATGAAGTAGAGCATCCAAAATATATATTGCACACAAAATTAAGATAAACTATGTTGGAATTATTTTTTTATTTAATAATTTTAGATAAATTAAGAAAAACAATTTGAAAGTTAAAAAATAATTCTCTCATTCACATATGTTCAATCTAATATCATATATTAAAATAATAATAAATGATAAAAATTATAAAAATAAATTAAACATAAACATAGATAATAATTACAATTCAACTAAAAAATCCAAGATTAAAACTATATTTTAGCATATTGTCTCCACTCATATGCCTAAAAAAATTTATAATAAATTAACTTCAATAGTATGAACAAATTTAACATAATTAAAAATAAAAATATTTAGGATATTAAGAAAAATCCGGCAGAATTTATATATATTTTTGTGTGTGTGTACGTGTGTGTGCGTGTGTACATATATATTTAAGAGTACTAGTAGCACTAGCAACCTTAAAAGAATTATCGATCAATAAATCAAAAATATAATATATTAGATCTCAGACAAATATAACTTAGCGATGCGATCTTTAAAATTGAATCAACTTCAGATTCATTAACCCCCTTCGATTATCATAATAAGTTTAGAATAAAATATATGGTGAAATTAATTACTAATATATGTCATATGATTAGTATTTTAGGAAAACCTTGAATAATTTATGTTATGGAAACCTATTATCAGCATGATTATCATAAAATTCCTAAGTTGACCACTATAAATAAAAGAATAAAATATTTTAAATTAAAAAAAATTAGAAATTTAATGAACTTAGAAAATATAGTGATATAATCTCTGTGATATATGACATCTAGAATTATTATGACAATGCTACATTCGCATTCATCATTCATTATGTCAATTTTAAGTGAAAATTATAATAAAGAAAATTTAAAATTTTCTGAAATATTCTATCCCCATTATAACATTGTCATATATGAGTGTCTCATAAGTATCTTTAAGAAATAAGATATTCAAGATAAAATTTTTATTATTTAATTAATAACTTTTCAAATAATAGTGTCGTAATTAATATATTAAACAAAATCATTAGTGATGAACCCTTGATTGATATTTTTCACGTTAGTTAAATAAGTTACATAATTAATCTAACAAAAGGGAATAAAAATAATTACTTACATGTTAAAAAAAATTAAAAAATTTACTAAAATATCTTATGATATTTAACGGACAATATAAATTTTATACTATATGTTTGTCAATAAGTCTAAAAAAACAATTCAAACAAATACCAAATAATATTGAAAT
Source organism: Sapria himalayana (assembly GCA_029783825.1). Lineage (NCBI taxonomy): Eukaryota > Viridiplantae > Streptophyta > Magnoliopsida > Malpighiales > Rafflesiaceae > Sapria > Sapria himalayana. The sequence goes on along the minus strand of JAREIK010000357.1, from coordinate 1,371,212 downwards.
CATACCTACATTATATTAAATTCATGTCCTTGATACCAATACGTGATATCTGGCTATATCAAAAATAAAAATAATTAATTTATTATTGATGATTCAAAATGTGAAATAAAAATTTTATTTAGAAATTCATAAAAAAATTTATTATGAATATATTTATTAAAATATATTTAACAAGTATATAAAACACTCTAATGTTATGGCCCGTTTAATAAAACTGAAAAAATTAAATACTAAAAAATAAATACTAAATTTTATAAATATTGAATTTGTATTAAAAAACTAGTTGATAAAATACTGTTTATTAAATACTGAAGATAAATATATTATTTGATAATATAAAAGTTGAATACTGAAAATGATGTATTTTATTTATTTATATTTTTTATCATCATATTACATATTATTCAACATAAACAAAATTTTTGATGAAATTTTTTTGAACTACAATTATTAATTATTAAAAAAATAAAATTCCTAAAAACATATCCATAAAAAATTCAAAAAAAAAAAAAAAAAATTTTTAAAAATAATCAATAAAATCTAAACACTTAAAAATTATCCAAATTTATAATATAAATATAAAAATTAATGAATAACTACTTGATTTACTATTTCCTCTCTTAAATTAATCATGAAAGAGGTTTAGGATTAGATTTATGATGACTGAGAAAAAATAAGAAAAAGACAAATTCACAAACTGGACTGTTGTGTGAATAAGAAAACAAAAAAAAAACAAAATAATAATTTAAAAAAATAATTGTCAAAAATTTTCAGCATTCAAGATTAAGTAGGTCTCTATCCACTTAATATGTTCAATATTTTTTCACCTAAAATTTTAAATTTTCAGCTCTCAATATATTTTTATTAAACACATTTAAAATTTCAAACCATTAAAAATTTTAATTTTCAAAGATTTGAATATTTTAAGTATTTTATCAAACTGTCCCTTAATACTATAATTTTTAAAATAAAAAATATTTAAAATATTAGTCTTTGATTACATCTATTTATTATTTGATTGTCTGTATAAATTATTGGGTAAAAAAAAATGGTTAAAAACTTATTGAAATATATATTCATTTATATGAACTAAGCAAAAGAACTAGATAAAAAGATTCACAAATAATTAAATAATATATTTAAATATTATAATACTGAGTATGATAATTTTAGCAAACTTACAAATACAAACATAAATATCATATTCAAAAATAATAATATTTTCTTTTAGTTAGCTCAGAACAAATAACAAAGTAATTTGTTAAACATGATGATAATATGAATTTAAACATATTTAATTGATTGAAATCATATGAATCCAAATATTCATTATTATCAAATATGGAATGAGATTTACTAGTTCTATCTTACATAACATTGACGTTTACTTTTTTTATGAATGTAAATTTTATTTCAGATAGAAGATCTAAATTAAAACCAAGTATTATATAAATATTTTTATGCTCAAAAAACTAATAAAATTCAAGGATGAGTATTCGATATAAAATAAAAAAGTTAATAATTGATGATATCATCAATAAATTTAAACTACCATCCATGTTGCTAATTATTATTCATTAGCGAAGGCATGTTGCACTATGCTGCAAAAATTATTCAATTTATTATTATTTATAGAGATGTCAAACGGGTCGGGCCGACCCGGGCACAACACAGTTCAGCAGTGCATATGCTCGGCACGGCTCCTTACAGTGTCGTGCCGGCACATGAGCACAACATGCATAATCACGCACCAAACATGGTCAATACGAGCAGATGCCCGACAAGCGAGACTCTCCGAACTCCCGAAAGGGCAAAGATGTGCACGACACGATGATGTGCTGCTAAAATCCTAATTTTAAAAAAATTAGGGTCTTGTCCTACCCAAACATGGTAGAACATGGCATTTTTCAAGTCTCATTTCCATGTTGGATCCAGCACTGTAGCCTGGTTGAGCAACCAAAAACCGGGCTAGGATGTGCTGGGTCGGCCCATATGACACCTCTAGCTGACAGAACATCATGGGATGATAGCTCGACTACCTTCCTCAACTAGACGTGCTTGGCTGTGTTGGATCGGGCTGGAAGTGGCATGCATGAATTTTTACTTGCTAGTGGGCATTGGCCAACGCAAACTACACATTATAGTAGCAATACCCATTGTCTAGTTGTAGCATATACGGCAATGGCAAGTGCCATGCACTATGCCACTAGGCAGTGAACACTATGGAGTGTAGGTAGTCGGTGCGGCAATAGCTTAATCTTAATCTTAAAAATTAAAATTTACTTTTTTTAAATACAAATATTAAAAATAAACTATATTGCACATTAAATTAAAATAAATAAAACGCAAGGACTTAATAAAAAAATATATATATTTCGCTTTCGTAGTTTTGATTTATTAATGATATTATAAATAAATTATTTATAATATCATTAATAAATCAGCACACCTAGTTGAGGAAAAAGTAATAGTACCATGTCGAGCAATCATCCCATAATGTTGTGTCAGCTCATCCCGAGTATTTATAACGTGCCATGTCTGGCAAGGCATGGCAGCTCAACTTGGAGACATGCCAACTCGGCATAGCCTAGGTAAATAGAGTAGCCCATAAGTTAGGTTCTCTCATCCATAATAAAATAAAATAAAAATAAATGAAAACAACAATAATATCCAACCAAAAAATTGAGTTTAAATTAATTTTAAGGTACCAATGTTTATTAGAGTTATGCATGTCTTATCTGAATAGATGCACCACCATCATTTACCCAATAATCCTTACCTTATTTGCTACATTTAAAAATTTTAAAAAAAGATTTATAATATCATGAAAAAAATTATAATATAATTTCATGTATAATATCATGAAAAAAATTAAAAAAAAAAATTCTGTCAATCACAGAAAAAAAATTATTCATAAACTCAGCACGTCAGCATCAACATGAGCAACTTAAATAGCCTAGAAAAAGTTTTAAACCAACATACCTTAAAGCACGAACCAGAGTTTGAGGGCTGCACAAATAGAAATACAAACTTAAACAAGGTTGGCTAACGAGAAGTTCAGACTTCAGAGCAATAAAGTGCAAATAAAACTATTTAAAATATTTATCAAAGAAAAATTTATCAAAGAAATAGGAAGAACATCAAGCCAAAAATATTTGCAAACTCCAGATATAATAAAACTATTTAAAATGATAATGCACCAGAATATGTGGGAATATTTTCAAGAAAGATATAAACAAATAAAATTGCTCATGAGATAATTGAAACCCAACATGAAAAATGAACCAACCAAATTAAAATTACATTTGTCGTGTATCATGTGAACACATTTGGGCATGAGGGTTTTACTTGAACATTAGGATTCAGATTATACACTTCAGTAACTTGAACTGATTTCATTATTATAAGAAATCACATAGTCATTATAATAATGCAAATTATTTAAAAAAAAATGAACACATTTGGGCATGAGAAGTTGCATCTCACTTTGTATCTTTAGGAACTCTATTTTCTTTTTCATTTTTATTTTCCTCAACAATCTCTATTTCATTATTCTTTTCCTTAACAATCTCTATTTTATCATTCTTTTCCTTAATAATTATTTTTTCATTAATTTTTTTTCAACTCCTTTACTATCTTTATCATTCTCTTTTTTACCTTTTCTATCTCTTCTATCTTTAATGAACACATTGAGCATGAAACACATTTATCTGTATTTGTCTTCATCATCTTAGTAATTCACTCTGTTCTATTTGACAAGTATCTCTTCATTAGTAGTGTTATTTTCTATCTTAAATCACCTTTCAAACCTTTCATAATAAGCATCTACATCTTTCTTTCTCTGGATATTAACGTTCATATTTAGGTCATTCTATGACCGATTTAAATAATTATACTCAATGTGATCCAATCGTTCACAAACATGTTTAACTTTAATCTCATCATTTGTCTCATCACACTCATCATTTATTTCATTATTAGGTTACAATGTGTAAATTGGATGATGATATTTTTTTGTATTAAGAGACAATTTCAGAAGAGAAAAATGATATTTTTAATTTTAAAAAAATGAAAAAAACCAAATTTAAGATTAAAGTTGAGTTTTGATACCAAATGATATGGAATATCACTAAAATTAACAAGACTCGCAATCATATCCAATGACCAAGATCATTCTACAATCAGATCTAAAGAAAATGTATTAATTTGTTGCTTTTACAAAAACAAGAACCTCAAAATATGGATGATGCCACAAATAATTATTTATAATTAATTAAAGTAGCAGATGAATGTCACAGAAAAATTATTATAAATTCATAATATTCTCAAAAAATAAAAGAATTTAATCTCACTATAAAACATATCTCTTATTTCAAACATCAAAATGATATATATATAGTATTTGAGACATCCTCTTAAACTAGGAACTAATTACAAATCTCATTAATTATAATTATATAATAAAATAAACAAAATAAAATATACAAATAAAAGCTTTAATGATTATACCTCATAATCATTACTATCACTCAAAATATAAATAAAATATTTATATTTCTTGAAGTACTCACACATATTTTTACTCATAACTCATAATCATCAAAGACTATTATGATATAGAATTAGCCTCTTCAAACTATGAAATGATCCAAGTATACGTGATCCAGTCCTTTCAATTTCACAATCCTATAATGATATGCGGCTAGAATGATTTACAATTTGATTCATTCCAACGTTGCATGCTCAGAGTGCGAGGAGCTTTAAGATACTAAAGAAGATTATAAATAATATCTTGCCTAGAACTCTCATAAGAGTTCAATAATAACTCAACTTACAGTATATTAGATTTGATTGAGTATAAATACACTGCAATTGAACCAAATAATCGCTTGGTAAATTGTGATTATATTGAGCACGCATGTGAACGTATGCCCGTACCCCCTCAATCAAAAACTAGTAGTCCCAGCTCAGCCAATAAAAGCAGTGAAATCTTGATATAGAGATGGTCCCAAGAAATAGTAATTTTGTTTACATGTACCTTATTCGATGGCATTGATGCCAAAAATGGGCAACAGTTGGATTTCACAAAATGAAGTGCAACGAATCAATATCAACCTTGTTAAGCTTAAGAACTATGAAAACAATTCATCTATTTTTGCAGTGGATGTAAGACATCTTTCACCCAGAGAGAAAGATGAAGATATCTATTTTTATAATGTATACCAGCGATGACACCATCTAGAGACAACCAGGATCAAAGTCTGGAATAAAATTTCCGAGGAATTTAGGAAAAAAATCTCACAATGTATGAAGCATATTTTTGTAGTTTTATTTTTTTTTTTTTTTGTTATTTTGTTATTTTGTATTGTTATGAGTCAATCAAACATTATTCATAGGCTGAACAAACCCCTACCCCCTTGTTTGTTCTATCTTGTCATTACCCTCCACCTTTTTGTATCATTCGAGTTGCATAAAAATAACATGAATACTATTTATGAGAAAAAAGAAAAAACTTGAATGGCTGCATTTGTGATGCCGGAACTTGCTCTTGAAATCTTGGTAAGCACTTAGAAGGGTATGTGAATCCCCACATCTTGTATTTTTGTTTTTATCTAAGCATTATGGTGGGGAATTGGGTGTCCATTAGGGCTGATGCCACGTTGGGAGTGTGAAAGCACCTCTTTTTTTCTGAACAAAAGTTTCTCTCTCTATTTATCGCCTATCATTAAAACTTATTTGGGTATAATAAATAATATTCGATTTGCTTGAAATCAAAAACCCTATTTTGGACAGTTGAAATTCCAAATTAAAAAATGTTCAAATCCTTACAAAAAATAAATCTCAAAATCCTACATTTCCAAAATCCTAATTTAAAAAAATTGAATTTTAGAATTCAATTCTCCTCATCATGTCACTGATAACCATAATTTCATATTTTTCCCCAAAATTAAATAATTCCAATTTGTAACCTAACAAAAACCTCAAATACACAATTCCTAAAATCCTTATTTGGATTTAAATTTCAAGTTGGATTAACTTTTTTGTTCTCATTAGAAAATTCTTCATTTTACCATTTCATCTCATAGAAAATCTTTACTCTTAATCTTAACTAAGTCTCATAAAAATCATTAAACTTCATCTCATTTTCAAATCTCAAAATGGAGGGAAGAATCCAAAAATCAATCCAGGCAATAAAATCAGACCAACACCATCCCTTGCTGATGAAAAGATCATCATATATAAGTCATATAAACTCTCCACGAATATGATACTAAGTTCTAATTTGTGCACTTAGATTTTTCTAATTAATTAAATTCTATTAAAAATGAACAGAAGCATAGTCTTAACAATGGGATATCTAATTTATTCTCTCAATACTCTTTTTATAACCATCAAACAATGAGGTATATAATATATAATATTAGTATTTCATGAATAGACAAACCACAAAGTAAAATATATTCTTCTTCATGAAGTAAACTCATGATAAAACTATTATTATAATTTATGTTCAAACAATAGTTTAGCTAGCATATATTTTCTCAAATACTTTTTGAAGAAATCTCAGTTTATTATTCTTTCCTCCAAGCTTAGTCTTTTGAATCTTTACAGATCAACTTGAGTGGGAAGTTAGAATTTCAGCTTGTTTTGTAGTTTAATTTTTTTATTTTATATTTGTGTTTACTTTATTCAGGATAAGAGTGTCATACATGTGAGTTATCCTCGCCCATTTTGCACTTTATATAAGGGCACACTTTATACATATGTTATATGAGTTTAATTGCCATTGAGTATAGCATTTTCAACAATAATAACTGTTGAAAACTTCTTATTTCAAAAAAAAAAGATGTCATATGTTGAATGATAAAAAGGGTTCTCTTCCCTCGCCCTCAAGCATTAATCCCACGTAAAATGGGATTTGTTATGTGAATTAATTTTTTCTGCTCAACTATATCTTTGGAAAATCAAAATCATTTGATAAATGAAGCAAATATAAAATCCCAAATATATAAAATCCCACGTAATTTGGCAACAAAATATACATAATTAATATAAAAAATAATCATATTATAATACAAAATGAAAATGTCCAATATTCATTCATTGGACATGTTTCTTGAGAAATACGTAATTAACATCTTTGTATTTTATATACTAATAAAATCCCAAATTACAGACAATATATTTTATTATCTGGTTATCAAAGTAAAATTAAAAATAATTAAAGAAGCAAAAGGATATCTAATCTCATAAAAAAGATGGTTGATTTAAAGTAACTCATGGATAACTATCATTATTGTGATAAATTTTATTTTTATACTAATCTCAAAATACTCATCTACCTTTTATTTTTTTAAAAGAAAAAATTTATCTTTTTTCATAACAAATTGATGCCCAATATAATTTTGAATATCTGACTAATTATTTGTGTTCATGTCATTAAAATAAATCATAAATCCTAGAAATTTTATTTATACATCAATATGTGGAAAATTGGTCAGATGAAAGTTAGAGAACTAATCTTTTATATGCTTCTCTTATATGCGATAAAATCAATTAAAATGAGCCACATCAAATAAAAAATCAATATTTATCTCAATTGACGTATTAACTACAAAATAACTCAAAAGACCAATATTTTTGAGAGTCTCAATTATATATATCCTCTATAATAATAGAACTCACATGGAGTGAAGAATCTCTATATCAAAAAAGTACGAGTCATCGAATATCCTTTAACTGAAATATACCTAAAAGTACTGCTTAAATTTGACAATTCACAAATTTCTCATAATAAAAATAGCATTCACATATATAATCAATACGATCAACTTGTTATATAAATTCATTATAATATATATACATAACACACTTGTACAACCCAAAAAAAGCAAATGTCAAAGAAAACCTCATAAATTAACTTATCAATAATTTTTTCAAGTCATACAATATCTTCAATAATATATAAATCAAATATGTTGATATTGCTCAAAATTTAAATAATTGCTCAACATATATCTACTCCTTGTGATCATCATGAAGAAAAACATCTAGCACATCAAATTAATACATTTTGCATTTGTGAGGTATTAACTACAATATCAAAATTCATACCAAGACTATTTTAGACACTAAAAATAATCATTTAGATTGGTCTTTATCATGAACATTCAACAAAAACCAATAAGAAATTTTCTTATAAGTCATGACTCATGAGTTTAGTTCTTTGATCTCATTTAAGTAAAAGATATTTATCTTTAGCATAGTCTAACATTATTTTGGATAAGATAATATCTCAAAAATATATATAAATATCTTAATATTTTCAAATTAAATAGTACAAAAAATAAAAGAAAAGAAAAATTATGAATACAATAATATTTGTGAAATATAATGTTAAATATAATTTTTTTATTTATTCCAAAAAATAATCAAAAGATGAAAATCAAAAAAGTCAGCTACAAAATTATTTGACATCTTAGGAGACTCTCATTCATCTTGAACAAGATATGTATGTACCCTTCTAAATAGCAATCATAAGTCTTGGGTGATCTAGTCTTTATTTTTCAGAATCATCTAGAGTCGAAAGCATAGTAAACTCGGAAGCTACTAAATCGTTTGTACTAAAGAGATTCTCTTTCAAGTAAAAATTCACTCTCTCTAGAGTCAACATGTAATGTACTTGTTAGAATATATGATAATTTCATAAAAGTATTATCATATTATAAGCTAACAAAGTTAAATATAATAAAGGATAACTATCTCTCCTAATTGAAGCCTCAAGTGAAACTATAGAGGAGTGCAAATAATTAACAGATTCATACATATCTCTAAACCCAAACTTTACCAAGGTTTGTTAAAAAATAAATCTTACTAAAAAAATATAACATCAATCTTCAACAAAACTATATCAATCTTAGATAGATAAATATATATTTATACATTTTCTAGGTACTTAATTATCCAAGAAATACACATTATAGCCCAAGGTATTATCTTTTAATGTCCTAGAAAAATGTCATAAATAAAGCAAGTGCTTGTTGATGAGAAATAACATTAATTGATATCTAATTAAGTTAAATTGTGATTAAGATTATATCTCCCCAAAAATACCTTAACACAATCCTATCAAAGAGGAGTATCTTAGTAATTTCAATCAAACATTTATTATTCTCTTCTACAATCTCATTCTGAAGTGTGCTAGCACTGTAAATCTTTAATATAATATCATAATTAGTGTACTAATTATTAAAACTATCGAGCATGTATTATGATGTATTATCACTTTAATTTTATATTTACATATAATTAATTTTTTATTTTTTTATGAAATATTAAACAAGAAAACAAATTATAATTAAAAAAAAAATAACAAATGAAATATGAATAATCATTTATAAAAGAGACAATGTATCTAAATATGTATTGAGTATTATCTCAATTATATCCTCATATAAATTTGGTAGACCTAATAAAAACTTTAATATATTTTCCTATTTAATATACCTTACACTCATGCATATAAATGCTTCTACCACTAAGACACAATATTCTTAATTTGACCAAAAATAAATAATCAAGAAAAAAATTAACAATACTCAAATGCTTAGCAGAATAACTTACTAAAAAAAAGAAAGATTAGGTCATCAACTATTTTCAATCCTAAATTTATTCTTCCTTTGTTTTTTGATCCTAAATGATAATATCAATAAAAAAAATAAATTCATCATTGAGTTGTCTTAAAAAACAACTCAAAAAAATACTAGTATAATCATGAATAAAAAGAACATGCAAAATATATAAAGTATCAAGTTAAACATTATTATAATCAAAGTTTTTTAATAAATTTTTATTTACTGCTATATTATTCAAAGGATGATAATAAAAAATAATAACAATAAGTGATTACATATAAAATAATTTGTTGATTCACGAGTTTATAATCAAAAAGTCATAAGTAAAACATGAATCATACGAATTATAATATTAAATTGGAAAAAAAAACTAGTTTTATATACTAATACCATGATTAAAATTTTTTAATTTGATTAAAGATGATAGACCAAGTTGAAAATAAATAAGTAATGACTTTATAATACTCAAATACCTATTAAAATAACGTATCATAAAATAAAAAATATACAATTAATTATGTCAAGTTCCAAACAAAATTTTTCTCAAATTATTTTTATCCTAAATAACAATATTAGTAAAATAAAAATAAAATCATAGTAAAATTAATTAAAAATGAAACTCAAAAAAAAACTTAATAATATAATCATGAATAAAAAGAATAACAAATTAAATATAATATAAAATTAAATATTATTTATAAATAAAAATTTTTAAAAGATTATCATTGACTATTATAATAAACAGTGAATGACAATAAAAAATAAATAAAATGAGCAATTACTAATAATATGATTATTTACTCTTGATAATACTTAATTAGCTCTGATAGCCAGTTTATCTCTATCAAAACTATGTAGCACTCCCACAATTGACAAGACTAGTAGACTGATATCATACACATATATTAACACCAATAATAAATTAGTATCAAACACACATATCAACACCAATAGTAGTTAGTATCGTACACAAGACAATTCTGCCACCTACCCTATCATTTTTTCTTTTCTCACATTCCTATTGAGCTCAACTGCTGTTGCGCGCAGTATGCACCTAAGATTTTTGTCCACAAAAAGAGCGTGCCTATTGGAGACTGTTGAGCAAAGCCTACTAGAGGCTGCTGTGCCCACTGATTGTGCATCTACCATACACAATTCACACCCTCTCTCCTTGCCTAGAGTTTACAATAATTAATGTTCTGATACCATGATAAAATATAATCCTCGCGACAGAAATAAAATACTAATAAAAAAATAAATATGAACAAGGTACATATAATCTCAACTTGGATTTTTTGCCTAGGAAAAAACAACATGTTAAGAACTCACAAACATATAATCTCCTTGCCTAGGGTTTCTTCGTATTGGATCAAATCGGACCATGTCAGTCCAACGTTTAGTGGGCCGATCCATGCCAGGTTGGCTTCTTGGCAGGCTGGGCCAATCTAGAATGGCCTTCAGGTGGATTGAGCCAAGCTGGGAGAGCCTTTTGGCAGGCCATGCAAAGCAGCACTTCCCATCAAACATCACCCTTGTGATTTCCCAATAATCATCAGTACTACCTCCCACTTTCTCATCCATCAAAGAAGTTGACAATTCTCATTGGACCTTTTCCCAAAATATGTTAGTACCAACAGTCACTAATCTATTGCCATGCAAAAAATAAATTTCAAAAAAAATGAGCAACGCAGAGGCGTCAAATGAGATGGGTGGCCCGGGCATGGCCTGCAGCACAGCATGGTTCAGTCGTGACTAGCCCAGCATGGCACAGACCGAAACCGTGTCTGGTCCTGGAACATGCCTCTCAATGGAACAAGTCATGCCGTGTGTCAGCCTGTCAGACTAAGGATGACCAATGTACCTAACCCGGTGGCAAGGTCCACCGGCCAGGGAACCCAGGACCAGCTATGGGTCATCGGTCAAGTCATGTCGGGTGACAACCTGTGGAGCAGGTTATTTTAAAAAAAAATTCAGTCACATAAGCCATATCTTACTTATGTGGCCGATTACAATTGATCAACCACGTAAGCTGACAGCCTATTGCATTTTCACTGAACTAATTACGACTTAGATAGTCCATCATGGTCCGGCACGGCCCTGCACTCGGTCAATCGACCATGCCGTGATGGGCCGGCCAGTTGGTTTACGTGCAGTGCCTGGCACGGCACATGAAACATATAGTGTCATGTCTGACACGGCACGGTGGCATGGCTGTTCCTCACTCTAACGGGCCATGCCAATACAAGATGGCCCATTAGACTGATAAAAGTTGATGTGCCCTGAATATTGCTTTCTGATATTTACATCATGGCAGACTAGTTATATTTTGGGCCACCAAGTTGGGCTAGGTAAGCTTGGTATTTTCTTCCCGGCACCAGGTCAACCCTATGAACTTAAATGCACTGTGCCAGATTTTTCACAGCTTATTTTTTTAAGGGCCTGGCTGAGTGGTTCAAACCAAAAATGGTTGAGTTTCAAGCCAGGCCAGTTGGCCCGACCAAAATTTCCAACCATACAATACATCAACATAAAAAATATAAAATATAATTAATAAAACTGTGACAATGACAATACAAGAATTAGTGACATTGATGTCATTGCTAAACTACTGTTTCAGATACACTTTGATGAAATAAGCAAAAAAAAATTAATCTCATCTTTTCATTATACACAATGTACCAAGAATATATATATATATATATATAAATACAGAACATGAATGGGCATTCATTTTCAAGGTAAATACATATACAGCATGTAATATAGAAACAACATAATTAACAAGATAAATCATTCATGGAGATAAAGAAAATCAATAATAATCCAGTTCAAAATATAAGCATTACCTTTCTTTAGATAGGGCATAGAAGTTGGAAATATGGCCCCATAATGTTTTCTCAAAGGTGTCCCACGTTTTATCAACATCTTCAAAATATTCTCTGGCATTTTTGCATTATTAACCATGCAGAAAGATCACAAATTAGACCTAAAAGGATCACACTAACGATGGCATAGAGTACATATCAAAAAATACAGCAACTTAAAAGATTCATATATCAAGTCTTTAAAAAAAAGAATAAAAGGAATTTAAATATTGTTGAGATTTGGTTTAGATTTTTGTTTTTTTTTCTTTTCATTGTTTATGAACACCCAACATGTGGATTGTCATAAATCATGCATATAGTGGTTAATGTATTTTCAAGAAAATTTTGATTTTTCAATAATACAATTTTTACTATTTTTTCTGTCTTCTCTCTCTCCCTCTTCCCGAAATCCACCAAGAGTTGAAACACTAAATAACACCGAACTCGGTTTCAGAACCTAACTCAGGAAAGTAAAGTGCAATGTTGAGTTGCATACACAATGTAATTTCTTCCACTGGTGTCAACGATGATGTATGCTTATGTTTGCAACAAGTCGCATTACTATGAAGATGTATTACGATATAGTGTTATTACTTGTTTATTTTTACCATTATATTTTCCATATTTATTTATGTACTTCTTTGTATTGTGATTTCTATGATCATGACTGATGTAAGATGTATCATACATGTAACATATATTATATTGAATATTGAATTGGATTTTATTCTCACTTGTATTTTAGCAGTTTTTCTCAATTTAAATTTTAATATTTTTTTTATTTAATTTAGATATTCATTTTTTAATTAAATTAAATTAAATTTACAAAAAAATATTAGATTTTACTCTTAGGCAATCTTAGGTCCTAGGATTTACATTGTAGAATAAGAGCAAAAAAAGACCACTTTGTGGCTCATTCCATGGCCCTTGTGCTTCCCAGCCAATTTCCAACCAGAACAAGACCAAACCAGGCAATACCAACATGGGTCACTCCATGGCCGGAATGGCTAATTACATGCCCCGAATGGTCGGACACAGACCAGCATTATGCGGGCTTGACAGGCAATGCTAAGCTGGCCAGCTGATTCCTGCGTCGTATCTGTCATGGAAGGGGAATCACACTATGTTGTGTCCAACACAGCATGATAGCACAACCATGCCACACTCAAACTGGCCATACTGGCACAGCTAGTTTGACACCTTTACTCATATGATAACTCATTTTTAATTGACAACAAAACTAAAATGCATTTTATAGTGTATGACTAAGATTTGGTTTGAATTTGATATAGCATCATGTTAAGATTCGGTATGAGAGAAGAAGCTCAAGAATTAATAATTTCAATTACTTTAAAGCTTGATTTCTATTATATAAAAAAAGATGGGATTTTGAAAACATAAAAATTTTATAAATTAAAAAAATTATTATAATCTCACCAAATAAAAGGATAATTTCATCATGTATGCAAATTAATTTGATGTTAATTTATAAATATATCATATTTCATAATAAAAAACTCATGATTGTCTTAATTAAGACTTCACCAGATAGTCTAGTTGGAAATCTAAGAGAAAGTGGTTCATACCATTAGATTTTGAGTTTTAACTTGGACAATAAATTGAGCATATCATTTGCCTTGAACTCATCAATAACTATAATCAAGAGACAAGGTCAACCTCCATATAATTAATTTGGCAAAAACTAATCAACGTGGATGCCAAAGGAGGCATTTTATTGATTAGTATTTAATAATTTCAAAATTTTACAAAGGCGTATCTTAATCTAAATTGCTCATACTTTGGTTCTTTGACATCTTGTGGAATATTAGCTTCTTTTTTTTATTTATTATTTTATTTCAAATAAATTTGTTTTTTCATCCTATGTAATACTTCAATTTATTTTTATTTTTTTTGGTTTTTTCAGTTATCTAAATCACTTCTAAATTGTCACAGATATATTTGAACTTTATCTAATGCTAATGCTTAGTTTTTGTGATTTTTTAATATATATTAAAATGTCTTATTTTGTGTTGGACAAAAAAAATTTAAGAGAATTAAGTTAAAAAGCATTTAAATTTGTGTTATAGATATTTCACATTTATACAATTTTTAAATTTGGATTATCAAAACTAAATTTTGTCAACTACATTTATAAACTTGATCTACTCGATAATTTATGTATTATATAAGCAATACTATTAAATATTAAATAAAAAATATTTTTTATTCTATGACTATTTTATTTACTTAATTTCACATAAATCTAGATAGCTTATGGCAAATATTAGAAGGATATTTGTGTATGCATTTCCTTAAATCCAATCATTTTCCAAGAAATAATTTTCATTTGAATCTTGATGTGGGACTTTTCAATTGTCAATTAGAAAATTGATAATTACAATTTTTGGTATATGCATTTCAATTAATTAAAAATTCATTTATTACCAACTAAATTACAATTTACAATTGAGATATTAAACTGAGTTACCATCATGATTAATAAGATAAATTACATATTAAAGTTATACATTAGTTTTAGAACTAAAATTTATAAGAAATAATTATAAACAAAATTATAAATTAGATTATTTATTATATTATTTACAAATTACCCTACTAGACTAGTAATAATAGAATAGAAATAATCATTTTATTTTTCCTATCCAAATAAGTAAAGATGAGATGCAAATGAATGTTTTGCCCATTTGCATCTCATCTTTACTATTAATCCCACTTAACAAGGTAGAAAGATGACTCAAATAAGATACACCTATGAAGCAACATCAAGTTTAAATATTGTCATTATAAAAGTTTAAGTAATTGCAAAAAATATAATTGACGTTGAGAATAAAAAAAAGAAATAAATCCAAGATATTAATCCCACAAGAAAGGATTAACGATTTATATACATAGTTACATTTATTGTGAGTTTAAATATGAAATTGAAAGCGTAAGATAAGATAAAACTAACAAAAAAAGGAAAACAAACAAAAATCAATCAAAAAATGTTTAATTATGAAATCATTAGGGTAGAAATTTTTACCTAGTGGATAATAAAAATAATGAAAGTATAAATAATTAATGAAAGTAGACATTTTTACCTATCGATGCATACTAAGTATACCTTACCCCTTGAGTAGTTGAATGTCAAAATTATATTTATTCATAATAAATATAAAAAAAATAATATGATCCAACTATAAAATTTTATTGAAAAATAAAAAATTATGATTTTTTTTCATTAAAGTCTTAATTATAAGAGACTAGATTTGGATCTTTAATCATACAACAAAAGGTTTAATAATGATTTCATTATTTTGTTGTTATATTTGGATGACGTATTAGTAACATGTCTAACAAATATTGTGTCTAAGAATTCACTTGATGAGTGAGTTTGATATAAAAAATTTAAGACCAATAAAATAATTTATAAGAATATAAGTTTATTGAAATAGAAACAATAAAAATATTTAGCTTTCCCAAAAAAAAAACTATTTGAATAAAATTGAGTGATACTAAGATGCAAGATTATAAGTAAATTTCTACAATTCTAACTATAAATATAATGTTATCATTGATTATGAATCATAGTAATAATGTAAATAAGATGAAAAAAAACTTGAGTACTATATGTATCAGTAGTGAAAAGTAATAAGAAGATAATGCAAATCATATCCATGTTCTAATTAGGCTGAATGATGGAGATATAATAAATAATTAGAATGTAGATTCAATTCTAATTTTAAGTAGCTAGTCAAGGGCCCGAATAAAAAAAATCAAAAAAAAAAACTCATAATATTTTAAGGATATTCAAAGAAACATGTTCATGCATGAGCATTATACATGTTCACACTAAAAGTTGACTAATACTTTAAAGATCTTCCCACATGAGTTTTCACTTATGTTCACACTCAAGGTTAATTGCTACGTTAAAAATGATCGCACATGTAGGAAATACTCCTAACAACCTATTTGAAAAAAATTGTAAATAAAATCATGTACGGTGCCAAATATATGAAACCATTTGTATTTAAATAGTTATTGGATTCATTGAATGGAAGGATCAGATTTCAATTTATTAAACTCCTTTTTAGTTCGATTAGAACTTTTGAACTTATTAGCATATTTCCATTGCATTATCTGTGATTTATCAATTAATCATTCCATAATCAATTGACATCAAGTGAAAACTTTAGAGTTTTATTCACTCAAAAATTTTCTATGCAAAATAGTCCTAATATATATATATACATATGACAATAATGGACTGCTTGATTTAAGGAATTTGTTTCCTTCTTTAAAAAATAAATTAATACCAAATCATCTATATATAAGAAATCAAAAAATAAATTATAATAGGATTCCTAGAAACTAGCAAGTAGCAACAATATCTTTAAATATTATAATATTTTCTACACTCCCCCTCAAGTTGGGTTATATATGTTTATCATACCCAACTTACTATATAACTTATCAAATTAAACTCTAAAAACGAGCTTTGTGAATATATATACAATTTGTAATGATTAGAGAATATAGTTAGGTTCAGTTATCCATCTTTCTATATTTTCCTTTATAAAATGCTTGTCAATTTCAATATATTTGATTAGGTCGTGTTGAACCAATTTCTTGGCAATGCTTATTTCTGATTGACAATTACTTAGCAGCTTGAATGAATCATTTATAAGAACATTTAACTCAACTAGCAATCATTTTAGTCATATTCCTTCACAAATCCCTTGAGCCATATCTCTAAACTCATCTGCAAGCAAAGATGTTAAACGGGCCGTGTATTGCCAGCACGGCCATTTACAGTGTGACACAATTATGTCATCGTATCGTGCAGGGCACAACCGAGGAGTCATACCATGTCATGCCCAGAACAGCCTGGAACCAGATTGGCAGTCCATCACAGCATGGTTGACCAGCAAATTGCAGGGTCTTGCCAAACCTAGAGTAGGTAGTGCTGCTTGGGCTGATGAATGCCAGCATGAACCAATTTTTTAAAAAAAAATAAAAACAGCCCAGTTGTGACTGGACACATAAGCAGTAATAGGCTTACGTGGCAAGCTTTTAAAATAAAATGCTCAGTCAGGTGATCACCTTACAAGACTAAACCCATGACCTGAAACCTGATCCGAGCCGATCCCAGGTCACCAGTAAGATGGACCGTGCTAGCAGGCCAGACACATAGGTCATGTCTGGCCCATCACGAAGCACGACTCACACCAGACCAGCACAGCACAAGTGCCATGGGCCATGCCAGTGGCCATCCAACCTAGTTGACACCTCTAGCCTCAACACTGCTTCTCGCCACAAATGATTGCTTTTTACTTCAGCTCCTATTGTTGCATTCTTCTTAAAGAATAATCCCTATCAAGTGTCATTTATAAATATCTCAATATCCTTAGAACTATTGTCGTATGTTTATTCATAGGATTATTCTTGTACTGACTTACAGCACTCACGAGAATGCAATATCAGGTTTTGTATAAGAAAGATAAATCAACTTCCTTACAAGTCTAATGATACCTCCCTTTTTCAATAGGAGCCCTATCTTGAATTGACCCAAATTTAGTAGTAGAGCCCATTAGTGTGTCAGCTTGTTTTCATTTAAGCATGTCAATGACTTTCAATATGTCTAGCACATTTTTTTTGTGAAACAGAAATTTCTTTCTTTGACCTAATTATTTTCATCCCAAGAAAGTATTTTATGTTTCATAGATCTTTGATCTCAAACTCTTTTATAAGAACATTTTAAATTCTAGCTATTTCCTCTTCATAGTCTCCTGTGAGCACGATATCATCCACCTAAACTATTAATATTGTTATTTTTCCAACCAAAGAATGCGTTATGAATATTAATTGATCTGCTTGGCCTTCAGGGTATCCATAATATTTTTTCACCTTAGAAAATCTCTCTAACCATGCACTCAAAATTTGTTT
This sequence comes from Sapria himalayana, assembly GCA_029783825.1. Taxonomy (NCBI): domain Eukaryota; kingdom Viridiplantae; phylum Streptophyta; class Magnoliopsida; order Malpighiales; family Rafflesiaceae; genus Sapria; species Sapria himalayana. Next base: position 1,352,767 of record JAREIK010000357.1, on the reverse strand, counting down.
GAGACCATACAAGTTATCTTCAACCTGCACACCTTTGCTCTTTTAGCAGCATTTTGAGTCCCTAGAGGAATCTCCGTATACACCTCTTCTTATAGATTGTCATTCAAAAATACATTACTTGACATCTAGTTGGTAGAGACACCAATCAAGACTTGCTGCTGGAGATGGAAGAACCAAGATAGAATTCAACTTTGCCACAGGTATCAAGGATTTCAGATAGTCGATGTCATATGATTGAGTGAACTCTTTAGCAACCAATCTTACTTTAAACCTCTCAGTACTACCATCAGATTAATTTTCATGGTGAATAACCATATGCAACTAAATGGCTTCTTTCCACTGGGCAAATCACATAGTTACCAAGTTTGGTTTTTCTCTAAAGCTTTCAATTTTTCTATTATAATCTTCTTTCATTCGGCAACTAACAATGCTTCTTGTACACTATTGGGAAGGTTTATATTAAAAATTTTTGTAATAAAGAACCTATATCCTTGAGACAGCACATCATAACTGGCATATTTGCTTATATGACATAACAGCCTACTTTTGAAGACTCTCGCCCCTTTTCAAATTTCAACAAGACAAATCATCATCAATTTGAGCATTTTCATAACTTGTATTGTTAGAAGAATTTTTATTTTCAACTCGTATATGAATTTCATTAGACTTGGACTCAGGTTAAGATGTTTGAAAAAGAGGTGTCAAACGGGCCGGGCCGGCCCGGCACGAAAATTTCCCGTGCCCTGGCTCGTACCATGCCCAACCACGGCACAATCGTGTCATGTCATCCCGAGGCCAACCGAGCCTTGTGTCATGCCTGGCCCAGCACTATGGCACCGTTGGCACGGTATCTCGGCACAAGCCAAAAAACCAATTTTTTTTTAAATAAGGATTATGGGGGCGCAGAAACTCTAATTTTTTTAAACTAAAGTTTCGGGCACACCGAAATCCTAATTTTTTTAAAATCAGAGTTTTGGGCACGCCAAAATCCTATTTTTTTAAAAAATTAGGGTTTCAGACATGCCAAAATCCTAATTTTTTTATATTAGAGGTTCGGCCCGATCAGACAGAACCCGGCGGGTTCGTGTCGCGGGCCCATAACGGGCTGACCTTTACAGAACCGTGCCGGACCATGCACGGCACGGTACAGTAACCGGGTCATGCAAGACTCGGCATGAAAGCACGGTGGGCCGGCTAAAAAAGGGCCGGGCATGCCCGACACGTCCCATTTGACACCTCTAGTTTAAAAAAGTATAGGTTGTGTCTAAACCTCTGTTTCCTTCTCTCTTACATGTCTCCTTTGATAAATAATTAGGCTTTGATTGAATGTAGGTTTCTTAGGATCGCTAATAGAAGGATTGTTAACTTGATCAAGATCATTGGATTAAACACTATGATGCTCTAACAAGTATGATTTTTGCCAACTCAATTGACTAGGAAGCTATTTTAGGCTGACACGAGAACTTTCAAGAAAGTCAATATCATAAAGAGTCAAAAACATATCATCCAAACTTTCAAGTGTTGAAGATGAAGGCTTCTCAAATCCCAAAAATTGATAATCACCTAAATTTGCCCCCTAAAGAGTATTTTTATAAAAATATGAGTTTGTTTCAAATAGAATGACATCCAAGCTATGATAAAACTTATTATTTATAGGGAAAAAACACTTATAACCTTTGTGGTATGAAGAATAACCAAGATATACACCTCGGATAAATCTCTTATCCAATTTACCTCTTGTGTGTTTGTGAAGATGGATAAAAATAGTACATCCAAATATCTTTCGAGATAAATCAGATATGCGACAACTGTGAGGAAAAACTTCAAGAAATTTTAAAATTGGAGTAGAAAAAATTTTAAATTTTGGAATGGAGCTTATTTATCACATAGGCTGTTATAAGAACAGCATAACTCCAAAAACATTTTGGCATGTTCATTGAAAAAAACAAAGATCAAGCAACTTCAAGAATATGTCTATTCTTTCTCTCAACAATTTCATTTTATTGTGGAGTATCAACACAACTTTGGTGAATGATATCCTCACTCAAAAAGTAATTGCCAAGTAGAATTAAAACAAATTACTATTATAATTTCTTAAAACCTGAATTTTTGAATCAAATTGGGTTTAAATCATGGTATTAAAGCTTTTGAAATGTTGAGATCTCATATTTATGTGTCATAAGTTTGTGATAATCCCCAAACATCACTATGCACCATAGTGAATGGCTGGATAGATTAATAAAGCTCATTTGGAAAACTAGTACGAGAATACTTCGAGAATTGACAAATAATACATTAAAAATCACTTGGATTTTTATTGATGAATAATGAAGGAGGCAACTTGGCGATACATAAAGTTGGATTCAATCCGTCAGTTTGCCATAAATTTTCCAACACTTATCCTTGAGGTGGCCAGGTTTTCGACAGTGATCACGCCATGGTCAGCCCCCCTTTTAATGGCTCCAGTGTACTGCAGGTTGCCAAATCTGAAGCTTCACCTCCAACTTCCTTTGGTTCTTCAGATCTGATTTCATGCCCAGCATCAATTTCCTGCAACTTTCTTCATGTCTGATTTCAGAATATACCTCTAAGATTACAGGGTGGTTTAGTCCCAAAAAAAAAACTCATACACTCTTGTTGTCTCAATAATCTTCTTATATTATTGTGAATCCTCTACAATACTCCATTTATATTCTCTTTGCCAGTATTGTTGAAGTTTATTGTAATTATCTGTCACCGAGAGATCACCCTGTCTTAGATCATCTAATGCCCCTTCGATAATTACAAGTTTAGAAGTATTATCCTTATGGGAGTTTTCTTTGTTGTTTCCCATACCTCTGCAACTGATTCAAGCGTAAGAAAATTTTCTCCAATTATTGGTATCATGGAGTTGATCCACCAAGACATTACTTGACTATTCTCCATCCAAGTTCGATATTCATCTGCCATCTCCTCTGATTTGATGACTTCATTGATGAGATAACCCTCCTCTCTAGTGCAGATATAGAAGAGTACTGATTGGGACCACAGAAGATAGTTTCAAAGGTTGAACTTGTATGAGAAGTAATAGACATGTGAAAATTTTGAAGGATCTCACCCATTGCTGCCAAAAATATTTTTCAAGGCTAGATACATCATCTTAGATTGTATCAAAACTGGTAGGTTTGGAAGTTATCATTATAGATGGGAGAAGGTATTGTCAGAAAAAGCAATAAGAGATGTATGATTGACGAGGGAGAAGCAGTATGGTTACTACCAGAAAAACAGTATGAATGAGGGTTGAAGGTGTCAGAAACATCCCTCTAGTACCAAAAAGAAATTTTAGGGTTTGATTTACTCATAAATTTTTTATACAAAGAAATATAATATATATATATATATACACACAAGACAGTAACGAACTGCTTGAATTAAGAAATTTGTTTCCTACTTAAAGAAGGAAATTAATACAAATATATACTCTAATTAAGATTCCTTGAAACTAGCAACAATATCATTAATATCTATAATATCTCCAACATATCTTTAGCATATCAAGGTTCTTGCTTCAATATAAGAAACAGGTCACCATTCTATCTAAATTTATTTCTAGAATATCTTTACTCTTTAGCATATGTTCATTATGATTTTACACGATTTAATATTACACAAGTTGTATGAGTTATTTTTAATTATATGTTAAACCTTAGAAAAGAGAATTGAATATTATAATATTATAAAGAAGACATTGAGATATGTGAACAATTCCTTAAATATTATAATATGATATGAAGTATTAAACAAAAAGGTGATATAATTGTAAGATTTCTAAGATACAAAATCAAAGGCTATATTAATTTAGATAATATACAAATAATATTGTTAAATATACATTTATCAAGAATTATATGTTTACTCTTGTTGGAGGAGCTATAAGTTGAAAAAGAATACTAATATTTCTATGATAGAGGCAGAAAACATTACAACTACACAAATTAGGAAAGAGTTGATATAATTGCAACTATTATAAAATATTGAACATAAACAAATAATATTGTATAGTCATTGTTTTAATCTTAGTAAAGAATCTAACATTTTATTTGAATACAAAACATATTAGAATACGATATTATTTTATACGAGAAACAATAAATGAAAGTATATATTTTTAAAAAATTCATATGAAATACAATATAGTAGATATACTAACAAAAACAAAGTCATTAAAATAAATAAATTAATATAGAATCGATTCACTATAAGCCTAACTAAAATGTAAGCAATATAACAAAGGCAAAGAAGACTAGATTCAAGTAGGTGAATGTTAATGAATTTCAAGTGAAAGAAATGATATGGGTGCTCACATTGTGATTTTGGTTTCCACAAAGGTGAGCAAATGTTGAAGCATGTCACCATTGATGAAAAGATAACAATGGATTTGCTTTTTGGGGATGACACAAATGCAATTTATGATGCCCATGTTTCTAAGCCCTCATGTACTTCATTCTAATTCCAACGTAAATGCCCATCTAGTTGTGAGAGTTGCCTATCTATTCTAGCATATGCATGAACATCAAGTATGATATTGGTATATATATAATCTTGTAGTCTAGCATTCAACAAATACATGGTCTAGATGCAACACTTGTAATTGAATGAGCAATGCTTTCTTGTGTGAACTTTGCTCTAATTCAAATATATAATTTTCTTTTCATTACCTAAATACATAACCAAAAGAACATAAAAACTTGAAATTTATTTAACTTAACAAAAAGAGCAATTATAAGCATTCCAATAATTGTGGTAAGTGAGAAAAAATATATACATTCTTACATTTATCATACACTCCTACACTATAGTCATTATTTTTCCTCAAACAATAAAAATAAATATTAAAATAAAAATGCTTTAAAATACCTTTTGTGTCTAGAGAAACATATGATTCTTGAGATAGTTTACTAATCATTTCATTCCTAGTTTTTTTTCTCATTAAAATGTAACAATATTTATTCAAGTAGGTTAACTAAATATGAACCATCGAGTAAGTTTGGTAACTAATACCCATAAGCTAACTTTTCACTATTATGGTAATTAATTCAGGGATTAACAATATAGACTTCCAAAATGATTGTGTTGAGATAGTAGAATTGAAAACTAAAATGATGAAATTAATAAAGATGATTGATACAATGAATAAAGAAAGATATTCAATTATTGGTCTTAATTCAGTATCAAGAAAAAATAATTGGTTTGATCCAATTAGAGGTGTCAATGGGATCGGGTGGCCAGGACATGAACCACAACATGGTACGATTCAACCATGGCTGGCACGACACAGTTCAGAAATGTGCCTAGGGGTGTTGCGGGCCAGACCATGGCATGGCTCAGGCCATGCCGAGCCATCATTTTTGTAGGGGAGGCTCGATAAGGAACAACCAGGAACAAGGCCCTTGTGGGCTAGTTTCGGCCAAACTCGCCAAACTGACTAGCCTAGTCCTGACCTAGCCTAGCATAGACTGAACCCATTGCTAACCTAGCATGCCAGGGTTATCCTAGCTAGGCCTGACCAAGCTTGGCACGACCTGCCCAAAAGTTGTGCCAGCATGCCATGCTGGGCTACCCCTTTTTTGAATTGTGATGGAATAGCCCATGATAAATACAGTGTTGGGTCAGGCACAGCATAGTGGTCTGGGCATGCCAAAAAAATGAATCATGTCGATATGTCACGATCTGTTTTACACCTCTAAATCCAATGATTTCATTTAATTTTGCTTTTTTTGTTTTATTAAATGATACGTGCATTTTTTTTCATGTATACTATTGTGTTTAATTTTGTTGCAGGAATGATCTAGATGAATGAAAAAGAAAACTCTCCTAGATTGAAAGTAATAATGCATGAGGGTTTTTTTATTTTCTGAATAGGGAATGTTTTTCTTTTCTTAACCTAAATAATCCAAATAGAGATGCTCAACCTCTCTTTCTCTCTATGATTATTTTTTTTGTTGTGTTGTTTAGGTGTGTTGCTAGACAGAGGTGGAAAGAAGATGTGTGGAACCAATTTTAGCGATGACACTTGCTATAGGGTGTATGCGTTATCAAAGTAACATCTAGATTTTATCATTTTATGCATTAGATCAAGTGATTACATGGTTCCTCATTGTATCATTGTTGAGTAATGATTTTAGTGCATATTTACGACCTACAAGTTAAACATGATTTTTCCCATGGAAAAAGTTAGATTTCTAATGTTTGATGTGTGTAATTCAGTGATGTGTATGCAGTCTGTGTTCGCCTAAGTGCATAAAAAAGGTGAGTATGATTCTGTTGTGTGCAAAAATATAAATGATCCACAAAGATTACTATTTGAATCCAATAAATTTTCATTCAATTAAATATTAACCAAATTACGAAGGAAATGGAGGCTTCTATAATTGTATTTCTTCTAGTATGTCAGAGTTCTTTTGGATACATCATCTATCAATAAAACTAACACTAAAAAATCACTACACAAACACATTTAAGTTCTCTTCTCCCGATTACCATTATTTCTGCGAGATTTTGTATAAGAATATTCTCTACAATAAAAAATATAAAAATTTTGATTTTTATGAAAGATGATGAAACAATAGATATTTAAAATTATGTTTGTGAAAATAACATATAGAAATTAATAGTAGACAAAGAATTTAAATTGAGCCATTTTGATTTATAATTCAGCCAAATAAGATCTCAATAGGCGAAAAATGATAAAATTGACTACTTCTAGTGCAACATTTACAGAGTTAAAAAATATATAAATAATACCAGCCAAGTGAACATTCATAACAAGTCATCCACATATACATAGTGAAAAAAATTAAAAGATTTTAGAAAAAATTAAAATTTTTAAATTGAAATTGTTCATTTGTCTTTTTAATGAAATATTTTTTTTTAATTTTCATTCATCATAATTAAAAAAATAAGATTTGATATTAAATATATATGTTGAGATGTTTCTACTAACTCTTCATGATAAATTGAGACATCCCCATAGGAGGATGAATGGTTTCAAAAGAAGATTGTCATGTTGGGTCAATATAAAGTCAACTATAAGGTTTCGGGCTGGCACCTCTTGAATTAGGTTATGATATAGTTGATTTGTTCTAAATCTCATCTAAAATCACATATCTACAATAAGGTATCATTGCTTCTTTGATTAGATCCATGGCCTACATAGTGGAAGAGTCATTATTACTCCAATTGATATTCCAACCTTTTTGATTAAAATAATGGTAAAATAAAGAATTTTAATAACATAAATAGTTTTCATGGAAATGCATAATAATACTACATAGAAAAAACTATTATGACAAACACTCTTTTTTAATACTGTTTTCTATAGGAAGAGTAGCTGAGTGGGAGAAACTAACTAGTAAGTGTTCATGTAACTTCGAGAATTTATAAGGGAGTTGGACTCTTTATGGAATGGGGATCAAACAACACAATAATGTTTTGCAACAAACTTGGTAGAAGAATTTCAAGATCGAACTCATTTATGGCTTCCTGCACTTTGAATGCTAAGACATAATCAATAGTGTTGTAGCTTATCACAAAAAGACAAAAATGATTTAAAATCTAGTAGACATCTACAATATACTTTTAAATATCCTACTTATACTCCAACTTAACAAATGACAAAGCTTATCTTTCATTATATATTTATTATTGGCATGTAATTGATAAATACAAATAATATAGCACTCTGACTGACAGAAAAATAAAACTATCCAACCCCAAAGGATACAAGCTTGATCCCTAGAAATGCCAAATACATACCCCAAAGTATCTTTACCAAATATCCTACTCATATTATTGGGATAGGGGACCTTACCTGCTTCAACCTCAAGGCCAAAAAGCTCATCTATTAGAGATTGAGAGATGATAGAGAAAAGATTAGGAGGTGAGGAGATAAAAAAATGATTGCTAAATAAGTGAGAGATAATATATTTTGGATAATAAAAGCAATAACCTCTACTGCAACACTTGCACTGTTCCACCCATGTTAAATGTAAAATTAAACTCAATTTTTTTTCTTTTTCTCATGCCAACTACAATTTCACGGCTAATAAAATAACTGATATTTATATATCATCTTTTATAACAATGCTTTAGTTTTATGGTTATCTTCTCTAGTCATAGTCATCACTTGCTTTACAAAAATATGAATTATAACAAAGTAACATAATTTCACTAATTGGCAAATGAGAAAATTGACTCTCAAAAAAAAATCAGAAACATAACTATTTGAGAGATATATAAAAATATAATGCCAATCATTCAAAAACATGTGTCATATCTAATGGAATTCTAGATAGAGAATGGTTGATCTCAATATTATGATATGATCCTTAACCTTAAGTGATAGCACAAATCATTTAAAATAATTGATGATTAAATGATATTAAAGATGTCAATTTGCATGTCATATTGAGGGTATGATTATCTAGAGAATACTTCGAAGATGGGTACAATACTAGTTCTTGAGTCATACCAAAAATTGAGATTCTAGTGAGTACTTTGTTAATTAGCTCAACACTAATTATTGCATGAAACTTAAGTTTAATATTTCAAAAAGTACTTTGGTGAAGCATTGGTATGTGCACCATACCGAGGGTATATAGTTCAATGAGTGCTGATAAGTGATAGGCATGATGCTAATTTGCACATCATTCCATTGATTATTGCATTAGGCCACGAAGTAACATTTCAAGAGAACACTATTTCTCATAGTTTAGTGCCTCATTTTGGTATCCAACATGTGCCACTAGCTCTAGATAGAAAAGTTTTCATCTCTACAAGTTGCATGGATGAAATTCAAATACATTAGTTAGTGGTTGACTTGCCAGTGTGATGCAGTGTTTTTTCAAAGCGCAAACAAAAACTAAACATCCAATCCAACACAATTCATCAATTAAACCATAAAAAAAAGCAACACATCTAAAAAAATGCAAATGTACATTTATGTTTCTACCCAATAAGTACTAATTGTATCATAAGTAGCTTCGCACATCTAAAAAAGCATGACATAGTGATTAACCTTATCAACTTTCTGCAAATGGCTGGGGGTGCCAAGGAAGTGGTTGTGACCTCATGGTCCCAAGTTCCATAATTGATCGATAGTCATAAAATTAGAGTGATTTCTTCTCTTGCCTCCAATTCCTCTATGAGTAAACTCAATTATCAAAAGATACTTTCCATCCTTCCTAAAACTATATAGTAAACACCCTTATCAGAGTGTATAATGTTAGGAGAAGAGGGAGTAAGAATATGCTTCAAATTTCTTAGCTCTGTCATAACATATTTTGATATTAAGAATTACAATGAACATTGTTCCCACATTTCGAAAAAATTTGCAAAAGTCCATGTCATGGCTCCTAAGTTTTTGAGGGAGTTAGAATCAAAGATAAATAAAAGAAATAAGAACTTATAGGGGTATCAAATCACTCTCTCTCTACTTTATTTTTCTTTATATCTTGTTTTTCACTAAAACTTGTGTCTTCACTCTTCTCATTATGTTTTTCCATGGATTCATTACTCACATCCATCACATGCTTCTAGCACCTTGAAGAAATCAACTCAACTTGCTTCTAGCACCTCGAAGAAATCAACTCAACTTGCTTCTAAATGTTTATCTTCTTATGGCCTGGTGATTCTTCTAGCAAGTCTCCTCTACCTCATCCATATAAATCTCAATAATTAACTTTAGTCTTGTTTTCACTATTTCAACTATTCTTTTCTTCCTTGTCACATTCCATGTAAATCAACTATAAATAATAACTGAAATTTATGTCATACAAATTGGGTGATTCTTATGGATGCGTGGATGGAAAGTCATTTCAATCTTGTCTACATGACTCCCAAGATGATACATTGTGGTTGTGCCAGACTAAGAAAAATATTAGGTTTCCTTCAATTCATGCACAATTCTTGCACCTCATATTCGGATGTAATTACCACTTTGTTTCTCTCATATTTCAATTCATCATTGCTTGAAGATTTGTTGTGACTTCAACATATTTGTGCCACCTTTGTTTAGTCAACATTGAAACTAAAAGTATGCAATATAGTTTATTAAAACATGCCTCTACCTTAATAGGTATCCAAGTCATTCCTTTTTTGAAAAATAATACTTATAAACACTTTCTTCTCGCATTTTATTGATCCACTAGTGTCATACTCTTAAATGGAAAATTCATCATTAAATAATTTAGAGATTTTGAAGTCGAGCATCAAAGAAATAATATTTATTAACTACGAGATATGTCAGTTAGAAAAATAAATTACAACTTTATATCCACTAAATTAGAAGGGTACTAAATGATATATATTCATCTGATTCACTCAAACATTTGAAAACTATTTAACACGATCACATATAAAAATTTAAAATTATTTATTTTTTTATTTATTATTGTAGTCAATATATATGATTATAAATTTTAAAAAAATATTTCTTTTCTATTTTTATGAATTTAAAAAAAAAACTTATTTTATTGTGGTATTAAAATGTTGATAAGAAACAATATTTTAGAATATATTTTTTATTAATCTACATATTTCTTTGATAGATACAAGATTATTCAATAGATATCATATGCTAGCATGCATACAATGCATGGAATAGTTGAAAGGATGAATTAATATCTAGTTGACAGCTTGAATATTCATATTACATAAGAGTGTGCTTATCTAATTTTTTGGAGAAGCAATGACAACCATTAATTTTTAAATTAATTTGATGTAATTTTTTATTCTCTCAAATCATATCCCATATTAATATTTATACTATAGATAAAGATTTTTTATTTTCTACCCAAGACTTTTTGGATGTGCTTGTTTTGTACAGAATATCTCATCTGGCAAAGAGGGAATAATTATACATATCATCAAGTGTTTTTATTATATACACTAATATTCAGGAGGAATATAAGTATTACTCACTAGAGACCATCCAAATTATTATAAGTAGTAACGAGATTTTTTGAAGTAAAATTCATTTCAAAGACTCAATCCAAAAAAATACACCTTCAAACACCAAAGTTGTTAATTTATTATCATGTCCAATTAATTATCCCCATTGAGAGATTATTGGTGGACTCTGCTCCTATGTCTATACATGATACTCTTAGTATTGCTAATTTTAAAGAGAATAATGAGACATTTCTTAGAGTTTTATGCTAGTAAAATGAATCTTAGTGAAAACGTCTCACTAGACACATGATGTATGTCCTCCCATGAATGTGAAATAAATGTTAAAAGACCACAACATAAAAGTATATGATATATGAACAAAACCACAATTTTTCTTAGATAAGTCTTATGTGTTGTTAGCTAATCCAATTCAAAATTTTTAATTGGACCTTCTGATTTTTTTACAAAAAGAACCTACAATGTATTTTACTCACATAACTCACTATCAATGATATTCTCGTATTCTCATTTTATCACATCATTTTCTGGGTTCTTATCCCCTTTGGACAACTACAAAATTCCTGGTATATTTTTCAAGGTACTTAGTCATCTTGAATAGCGACAGACATTGTTACATAAACTAAATGCAATCACATCCAACCATAATTGATATCACATTTTAAAATTTTCAAGTAAGCCAATTGTAAGGTACAAATAGATGTACGCGATGAAAACTAGGTCTTAAAAAATAGTTGATCAACTCATGATCAGATTGATAACCTAAAGATTTATACAAAATTAAGGTATTGATTATAAATGATATTTTTTACGCGGTGGCTAAAATGGCACCAGTGAATTATCATTTTTTATTGTTACATCTCACTGTTGCACTAATTAATAGTTAAATATGAGGAATGTATTGTCTCAAGATAATCTCGAAAAAAATGTGCTTATACAGTAATCCCCAAATTTTGCTATACATAAGAGCATAGGAATAATATGTTGATTGTGAAAAATCATTTATGGCCTCAAGCAATCTTCTGAGGCATAATTAAGCAAATTTTATTTTGCACTTATCACATTTAATCCTAGGATATGTGTATCTGATTACTTGTATTTTATCCTGACATAAACTATGAGGCTAACATATGACAATAATAATATACATTGATAATATTTTTATTACAAAAATATAACCAGTAGGAAACATCTTAACTAAAACTATTTCAACATACTAACTTTTACAAGAATAATTTGAAATGTATTATATATTTTCTGTGAATTTAAATGGAATATTCATAAGATATAATTTTTTTTTTCTCATATGAAATATGTTTTAGATATTTTATCTAATCTTGATATGATATAATGCATACATATAAACTAACTACTTGATATGAATGTATATTTGTCTATAGGTATTGGTTCCCTAGCTAATTCCACTAGATATAAAAAAATTATAGGAAAACTAAATTATCTAATAATAACTTCACTATGTATTACATATAATATTAATATAGTAAATAAATCTCTAGATTCTCCCAAACAAACTTGTATACATGGACTTATCATTATCATTAAGTACATAAAGAATACTCTAGGATGCGACATATCATTCAAAAAACTTGGGCATGGACGCATAAGAATATATTCAAATTTTAATTGAGTTCTAATGATTATAAAAATAATTTTCTATAAGCAATCTTATCTTTTAGAAAAATAAGACAGACTATTATTTCTAAATCCAATACAAATTACAAATATCTTGATGAAAACACTTTAAAGATCATGAGTTATTTTTCTCTCTTTCAAGTTGAATATTTATGATATGTATTGACAAACTTGAATGAGATCGTTGAAATGTGTTTTAAGTTATCTATTTAATTTTTTTTCTTTTCATTGTTTGAGAGCATCCCACATATGAATTAAGCCCAACCATATACAAAGTGGTTATTGTATTTCACGAAAATACATTTTTTACTAATAAAATGTTTACTCATTTTTCTATCCTCTCTCGCCCCTTTCTTGAAATCCACCAAAGACTTAGACCCTAATTAATATTGAAAAAAAAAAAACCTTTCGATTCAACAAAATTAAAAAAATTAAAAATATAAAATCAATCAAGAAAGTAAAACAACATACATAAGACTGTCAAACTGAAAAGGTTAACAATTAACTAAAAGAACATCAAAAAAATGTACATGCAAATTACAACCCCAAATAAACTGAGTAAAAGACTCGAATTTTTCAAACATGATAAGGCGACGGACTAGAGAATTTGAAGAATCAAGAATTCATAAATAAAGATAAACTAATCATAATTCAAACTAATCACTATCATAAATAAGAGATCCATCAGAATATTTTATATTTTTCTTAGAGAATATTTTGTCTCCTAAAAAAATAAATTATAAATTATAATTTCTAAATCCTATACAAATTATAAATATTCTCATAAAAGCTCTCAAAAAATTGCATATTATTTTTTTGTCTATCAAACAATGTGTTTATAAAATGTATGCACCGACTTGAAGGAGATTTTAAAATTTTGTTTAATTTTTTATTTTTTTTCTTTTTTTCTTTTCATTATTTGAGAACACCTGACATATATACTACCCCAAAGTACATATAGTGATTATTATATTTTAATGGAAAAATATTTTTTTGCATGAGATAGTTTTTTCTATTTTATCTTACCTCTTATTCTCCCTTCATAAAATCCACCAAAAGCCTAAAAACTAATCAGCACCAAGCACATACCTTTCTATTCAAAAAATCAAAAAATTGAGAATATAAATTCAATCAAAAAAGTAGAACAACATACAATAAGACTATTAATATGAAAAGGCCAACTAAAAGCATATCAAGGAAATGTATAAGCACATTAAAACCCCAAATAAACTAAGTATAAGACTCAAATATTTCAAATATGAGCAGGACAAAGGACTAAGGGATCAAGGATCCAATAACCCACATAAAATAAATCAGAATTCAAAATAATCATCATCATAGAGACGAATCTACCATATGATTTTATATTTTCTTAAAGACGATCTTATCTCCTAAAAAAATAATGGATTAATTATTATTTCTAGATTCAATGTAAATTACAGATATTTTCATAAAAATTTTCAGAAGACCACATTTTATATCACTTTTTCAAATTTGATATTTACAAATGTATGCACCAATTTGAAAAGAATCTTGAGATTTAGTTTTGTTTTTTATTTTTTTTTCAATGCTTGAGAACACTCAACAAGTGAACTGCAACAAACCATACATATAACATTTATTCTATTTTGATGAAAATAAAATTAATAATAAATTTTAGGATTTTTTTTCTCCTCTTTCTCCCTCGTCCTGAATGCCGCCAATGACCTAAACACTAATAAAACATAGAAGAAACATCTTGCAAAAAAATCAATCAATAAAGTAGAACAATATATAATAAGATAGTCATTCTTAAGAGACTAACTATAAGTACATCAAAGATAATTTTAAACTACAAAAATAATCACCATTAACATGTAAATTTAAAGCAAATCAAAGTTTAAATGAACATGACGATATACTAAAAAATCTAGAGGATCAGAGATCCAAGAATTAACATAAAATAAACTAAAATTCAAAATAATCAACATCAAATGTGGATTCGATTGATAAAGGAAAATCTCATAATTATATTTCACAATGTGGAAACCTGAATTTGATTCTGATCTCTATATTAAAAGCAATAATTATGTGTACTTTACAAAAACAAATTATAAGTCATGTTTATTAAAATAATAATAATAGATGCCTCTATGATAAAATTTATAAATAGAACAAAATATTATATATAAATAAGAATATTCTAAAAATTATTCAATTGAAACCATAGATTTAAAAAAACATCTTGTTTTTCAATTTTAAAAAAACTAATTTATGTGCAAGGAAGAATAAAACGTAATAATAAGAATGAGTTTGGGAATTAAATAATAATAACAATGAAAAATCAATGAAAACAAAAAAAATCCCAAGGGGGCCTACATTTTGTTGTATTTTCTTTAGTTTAGTACTTAAAATATGAATCAAATCTCATGATTTTTCATTTTTTTGCTCTACAATTTTTTGAATTATATAAAAAATGGCATTACTTTAATTGGTGAGAAGATGATTATATTGCATAATAAACATTATCATGCGTATTGGAGATAAAGGACTACAATATAATACATGTTACAGGTAAATTTGACTAGGTCATTAAACTGAATTTATCAACGATATATAACTCCCATCAACCCTTATTCAACCTTCACTCATTCTCATTCACATTCAATTACATAAATAACATATAAAAATTCAAGGTTTCAAACAAAAAACTAAGAAACTACATAATTGTTGAGCTTGAAATAAAAGCACACCATTGAATGAAATAATATGTTGAAAAATGAATACAAAAAAAAAGTTAAGAGACAAAAACATGTATAACTAGCCGGTGCCACATTACAAGGTCGAATGGATCAATACCACATAGTAGGTATTTACTAGACTTGATGTGAATGCATTTTACAGGTGAGCCAGAGTAGACCCTTGTCTAGGCTGGGTTGAATATTCTGAGCTTTTTGAAATAACAAATCAAAGATGCATACCTTAATCTGCCTACCTCTTCTTTATGTGATGTTGCAGCTACCAAAACGAACCTTCTCTTTCCATCCAATGCAGTTAGCCTCTAGAAATTAATTATGAAATGTAAAAACCCTAGATAATTATTGATCTCACTTGGACAAATTTACCTCATACAACAAAGATGCATACAACAAAGAGGACACGTAAAAAAAGACAGATCTACCTCATATGTGTTAACTAATTCTCGATCATCATTCAAAGAATTTTGTGCCTCAAAAGCCTCAACAGATATGGACATCATTCCCTCAATATCCTACAATTAATCAAGATAGTCAAACAATTTCCATGCAGAACCAAAGCACGTGAAAATAAATGTGAAATATAAATATGTGGAGAAGATGGACAACATACCCAATGCATATAGCTTTTTAGCACATGATCTGATAGAAACTAATATTTTGACAATCTTATTCTATGAAAGTTGAATAAGCTGTAACTAATGAACCTCAAACCCGAGATATATTACCCTTGAACAAAAATATTTGTCATCACACTAAGACATATCACTTATATATACATGCAACACAATGAATTCAACATTTTTATAAGATCTGGTGTGTTAGTATTTATATAATGACATACTCAAATATTAATATTAATAAATCATATTATATATAAAATAAAAAAATATATAAATAATATTATATTCCATGTGAATAAGATATGACAATGAAGAGTATGTGTGAGTGTGTTTATTGTGTCAGAACAAAAAAAGAATAAGAATTCCCTTATCAAACAGGATACCGCATCCACAACTTAATAAAAATGCAAAATAAAATAATATACTAATATATTAATATCAATCTCTCCAAAGCTAGTTTAAAGATATTTTAAATATGAAAAAAAATAAAATTGTGTATCACCCAAAGTCTTCCTTTGCACATATACAAGTTTACTTCTTGTAAACATATTATCAATAGTGATTAAATAGTCTTAAATTTTCTATTTGATAAAACAATAAATATTTTCCATATATTACATATAACCATTAAAAACTAAATTAAAATTAAAATAATGTGTAGTATAACAATCTTTTAAAAATAGCAATAATTTCTAAAACAACAAACTCAATCTTCTCAAGTACTATATCATTCAAAATAGTTAAAGTAATTGAACTAAAGAATTTACATTTTATTTATATATATATATATCAATTAGATCAAATAATAATAATTTTTCAAAAACAAAATTGCATCCAAAAACACAAAAAATATCAAGAATCCCTTGTCTATACAATTAATGCTCAACTCAAACAAGAACATTAAACTAAATAAAAATGCTCATGATTACTAAAAAAAATCTAAAATATTGATACATTTTTTAAATATCTAAGTATACAAAAAATTATATTCATATAAATCTACCTAATATAATCAATATTATGCCATACAATACTAATAATATATAACAAAAAAGTTGGATATGAACTACTCTCCTAGTAGATTCTTAATCATTAGTAACCAAGTATCGAAGTTACTAACTCATTATAAATCTATTCTGAGAAAGACTCATTAATTACTTTTTAATCAGGACCTCTAGGAGATTTGCCTTTCAGAGAAATTTTATTCTCTCAAACTCAACTTGATATGAATTTGTTGATAAATATAATAATTTCATAAAAATAACATTATATTAAGTACCAACAAACTCATATGTAGCTAAAAGTAATTCTATTAATAATTGGTGATTCAATAAGAACTATATATAAAGAAAAAAGTGCAACAGATTCAAATACATTTAAACTCACTCTTCCTAGACTTGTTATAAAATAAGTCATGATCAATAAATATATATATATATATACATGGAGTCACTAAAATCATATCAATTTGTGATAAAAAATACTTGTCCGATCCTATAAAACAATAACAAATAAAATAAGTATATTCAAAAATTCTAAGAAACAAATAAAATAATCTCAATTTAATATATATAATCTAGAAGAATATAAGCAAAAAAATTAGAAAAGTATATTTAATTGATGATGTAGATTACAATTAAAATTATATTTTTTAAAAAATATTTCACAATACTCTTTTCATGTAGAAGGATCTCAGTTATCTTCATCATATGTTTTTTATTCCTTTTAGCAGCCCATTTTAATTGAGGTGTGTCAATGTAGGCAATCTATTTATAAACTCATTATCCATATATTAAGCATTGAATCAGTCTGATATATATTTTAATATATTATTACTTAATTTTTAAATAGTTTTATTAAATTAATTTTTTAAAATCCTATGAAATATCAAAAAAATAAAAAAAAATATAAAATCTATCATTATATATATATATATGTGTGTATGTATATCCCGAGCAGTTATTAACAAAAGTGAACAGATACATAACATCATTTATGATTGCATTTGTACTAAGTCTCGTATACTTTTAAGTATATCAGATCGAATGGATCAATACTCAAACTAGACTAGTGTATTAGATAAGAAAGTATGATAAATTTTCCTAATATATCTTAAACTCTATGATTGAAGTATTTTTAAAACTAAAATAAAGTATTCTTAACTAGACTAATAATTTATAAAAAAGTTGAGAATCAAAGAGTAAAATATCCAATATAGTCAAATATTTAGAGCAAAATTTTACCATCATAAATAAAACATACAATTCACTCAACTTAATATCTTAATCCCAAACTGAGTCTTCCTCGGAGTTCTTTAATCTTGCAAATAAATATCAATAAAAATAAAAATAAAATCAAAATTGAATTGTGTAAAAAAATAATTCATAAAAAATTAATTAACAAAATAATCAAAAATAAATAAGATATAAAAAAATAACAAAGATCGAAGTTTAATACTATCATATCAATAAATTTTAAATATTTATTATTAACTATAATAATATTTCCAAAATAACATAATAATAAATTGAATTTTATATGATTATCAATAATAAAAATATTAACTCATATATTAATAATTCAAAAATTTAAAGTAAGTATATGAGTAGAACAACATATAATAATATTTTTGTTAGAACTTTGTGAGTGTCAAAATGGATAAACTTTGTTAGAACTCATTGATGGCTCTAATAGTCAATTTTTCTCTATTAATATTATATAAAACTCTCAGTCTTCTCTTCGAAAATAATATCCAACAATTATCTCAATATGATTTATCTTCCTATTATATGTAAACTAAATTTAGGCTATTCATTTATCTCTACTGTTATAATCTTTCTCAATCCTTTATCACAAAAATTTTCATTCAAACAAAAAAGAAAACAATATTACACAAAATTAGGATTTTTGTATATCATAATTTTATTTTTTTTTATTATGATGAAACTCTAATTAGAATTTTCGTCCAAAAAATGCAGCGGTGGAGCCTATGCACTCCGCCACATACTCTTATGTTGTGCTCAGGCCCACTAATGCCTCTACCATGTTCAGGCACACACCACTACCCATGCCTCTGGCCTATTCAAACACTCACCACCATGTGTGTATGTAAGTGTCCACTAAGTAGGGTGGCCCAAGCACTACATGGGGTAATGTTGGATCAAGATTTTTGAACTGTATGATATGAAAGATGCAGCATTACACAAATGACCAAGACAGGGCCACCAGGCTAGCCAAAAACAAACCCAAACTAATCAAGAATAAACTAAACTGACATGAATCTAACCCGGTCTGACATGACCCAAAATAACCTAAGTAGTGGATCAATAGGTAATGTCAGGCTACTCATTTTTAGAGTTATATCGGCACAACATGGCACATATTAAAAACAATGTCATGCTGACTAGAAGTATCAACAGAGGATCAGATGCTGGACATGGCAAGACTCAGGAATGTCTGGATGTGCCGTGGGCCATTCCAGGCCAAAGATGTTGGCATGGAAGCATAGTTGTGAAGGGCGCAAGGTGCAACATGGCACAAAGGCCTATTAGAGCCTTAAGGGCTTACGGCACAAAGGCCTCTTAAAGCCTTAAGGCACAAAGGCCTCTTAGAGTCTTAAGGCGCAAAGAGCACTTAAAGCATGTGTTTTTTTATAAAAGTCATACCCTATTTTACATATATAATTTTTAATATATAATCAAATATACTAATCCAAAAATACTCTTACACCTCTCCACTTACCTATTGCACATCGCTGCTCACCCCTCTCCATGTAGCTCATCGAGGAGCTCGACGAGGAGTTCCATGGAATTCGACCAAGAACTTCAGGTGCTCGACGAGTTGGTGGAGCTTGATGAAAGCTCATTGAGCTCCATGGAACTTCTGGTTGAGCTTCATGCAGCTCCTCATCAAGCTCAATCGAGCTCCATAAAGCTCGTCGAGCTTCTATAGCTCGATTATTGGCAACACGCACAGAGGCACACCTGTGGAGAACTTTGCGCCTTAGGAAAGGCGCACACCTTTTCTACAATCCGTGAACCTGCATGAATGAGCTTCACCCCGGCCAAGGCGAAATACCATGTTTGCACCTCGCGTGCACCTAAATAAGCCCAGCTGGTCAATGCCAGCCGGGTTGACGCAGCATGAAGGCCCATGCAGGCCAGTGTCAGCTCAGCTGGCTAAATAGGCTAGCCTGAAGTGAACCCAAGATAATCTTGAACGAACCAAGTTAGCCGAGCCAAGCCTGACTTGGCTTAACCCAGCACAACCCAGCCAAAAGACATGCTAACAAGCCCTATCGAGCTACCTCTTTTTAGAACTATGCCAATACAGCAAAGCTCGTGATAAATATCATGTGATGCCTAGCACGGCATGATATCTAGGATAATCAAAAAATATATATATATAAGTCATGCCAACATGGCATGTTCTATTTGACACCACTAGTGGCGACTGTCAAGCATGACAAGGTGGCATGGATATGCCTAAAAAAATGAGTCATGCCTACTCAACAAGGTCTATTTGCCACATCTAAGAATGTCTCTATCATATTTAGGCACACCATCATGCACACCTCTAACCTGTTCAGGCAGAACACAAACCACCATCTATCTCATCGTTGCTAAAGTATATCAAGATCATCTTGCCCTTCTACCTCATTGTGCATGTGTGCAATGCAAGTGTTTCTATACCTAGGGTTTGTAAATCTTACACAAGTAAACCTAGAGTTAAATTTTTCCAAAGGGTGGCTTGAATACAGTGTTACAAAATGATATTGAAAAATTAAATGAAATAATTTTCTTAAAAAAACATCATACAAACAAGCTCTTATAAATCAAACACATAGAATTAAGATAGCTCGCTAATTGATAATTCTTCATCAATATAATAATAAAAAATTAATAAAAAATTAATAAAAAATAATTAAAAAATAAAAAAAAAATTAAAAACTACAACAACCTCAATATACAAATTTTTTCTTAACATTTTAACTAAATGATTATTTTCATTTTCAACAATCTCATTTTAAAGTGACATCTCTCACAAAATATCTAATGAGTTATTTCAAACTAAAAAATAAAATGAACTCCCATTTAATATATCCACCAATATTATTCTTCATCAAAATATGTGCATCATAATTATATTATGTTTTGATCATTTTTATAAAATGATATACAAATAAAATTCTACAATTTATATTTTTTTAAATAAAAAAAAAATCAATGCAACAATTATTCCTTTTATATTACAATCCACATGAAGCATAGAATAGAAAATTATAGTATTTAATAAATATAACATCAATTACATTTGGATTCATTAATTTTAAATTGATCAATAAATTTAAGTCAATATTAATTAAAAAAATTACGATGATCAAGTATCTAGTAAACTTCTAATTGTGGAGTAAAATAAATTTACATTCTAGCTTGGTGTGATGAACGTATATGTATCAACTTAAAGAGAGTAATAGAATATATAGAATTTCTTGTATTTGTTATACTTTTTTACTTCATATATTTTTATTCAACTTGTATCTAAGTAAAATAGTGAAATGATCATCAAAATTATATGATGTTTCAATCATTTTTCCAAACATTTCCACTTAATATTTGTTTTCCATTTATGTAATCTCATTTTGAAATGGCATCCTTTCATTAGATATAAGTTGAGTTATTCTATACTACCCAAAATTAAGATGAACTCTCATGAAATACATTCATTAGCAAATTTTTCCTCAAAATATCAACATAATCAAATTATATTTTAAATATTTTATTAAAATATATTAAAATATATAAATTTTATATTTTCTTTACATAAGAAAGCTTCTATACAATGATATCTCTTTTATACTACAAAAGTTAATTCACTAGATGATTCTACTAAATATAAAAGGAACATGTAAAAACTAATTTACATAATAATATTCAGGCTAGAAATTATCTATATTGTAAATATAGTAAATCATTTTTTAAATTTTCTTTCAAATATTGATAAAAATAGATGTTGTAAATAAGTCAAGAGATGATGTCTAGAAATTGTCACATTCCACAATTTTTCACAAAGTGTCTAAAATAGTTTCTATCGTAATCATCACTACCTAGTGACTAATAATAAATGATCAAGTTTTCATTGACTAGTAAACCAAACTAAATTTGTAATTAACCTATCATGATAACTCCCAATATTTGGGATACACCAAGAAATCATGAGAAATCCAAAGTTAAAATTAATTGGACTTCATTTCATTTTGTGCAAAAAGTAAATAGTAATATCAATACAACACTACTAATAAATTATACATAAATTATCAAATCTCAAACTTTATACATGTAATGCAAACAATAAATATTGTTTCTGTCACAATGTCATATTACTGATTATCACCTAATGATTAATAACAAATGATCATTTTTTTTTATTGGTTAATAAATCAAACTCAATTTACAATTGAACAACGAAAGGAATCCCCAATATTTAGGATACAGTAAGTAATCATGAGAAATCCAAGACAAAACCAATTAGATTAAGTTATTATGCACCAAATATTACATCAATTATTTGTTGTTGGTTATATAAATCCTATTTTTTAAATTCAATCTATTAAAAAACATAATTATTTTTAACTATTTAGTTATTAAATCTACTTACAACTTCTTCCCAATTCCGAATAGATATATATCTAGGTTTATGTTCCTCCCGCCCGAATAGTCCAACACTTCCTAATTAGTGCACTAAAATATTTATGTTGTACGTAAGAAATTACCTCAGAGAATAATCCCTTATCAAAAAAATAATAAAAATTTCAAATAAAATCAAATATAAACAAGTATAAATGAGATTTACATTAAATAATTGAATCGACCTAATCAAATCTAACCAAACTAGACCATAACAAGAAAGTCTTAATATGAGCACTATGATAGTGCCTACACAAACATGTGAGAGAATGTGATCCAAGCAACAACAAAATCTCAAATCTAAAAATTAGGATTTGGATAACTAGAATGAAAATAAACTAATAGTACAATTTAAAACTTCAAAAAGCACTTTTCTAATTAAAAGTAATAATAAAAAATAGTCACATCTAATTGTAAAAGGAAATGAAAATTAGGCACTCTTTATAATGTTGATCAACAACAAGAAACATTATCCAGCATCAATTCAAACATCAAAAAAATTCAAATCTAAAAATTAAGTTTTTGATACGTAAAATGAAAATCAACCAAAAATAAAAACTAAAACTTCTAAATAATTTTTAGCTAAAAATAATCATAAAAATTTCACATTTAAAAATAAAAAGAATCAAAGTTAGACACAATTGATAATGTTAGCAAACACTAGTTAATGTAAGTCAACATTCATCAACATAAAATAATTACAGTCAATCATTATTATCTATTACTTGTGTCAATATCATATTAAATACAAATATATTAAATACAAATATATTAAATAAAATAAATACATAAATCATATTATAATAATGATAATTAAATAAACAAAATACATAGATAAAAAAAAGATACAAAAAATAATAACAAAATAAATAAAAAATAAAATTAATCGCAATAATAAACAATAGTTCGTGTCAGCCACACCTATCAATGATTCTTTGTAAATAACTATTTCCAAAAAGGAATCAAATAGAAACACAAAATAATAATACACAAATTGACTTTTTTTAAAAAAGAAAAAATTCATACTAAAAAAAAGGACTTCCCAAAAAAAATATATAAAAGTTAAAATCAGTTTAGTGAAAAAAAAAAACACAACAAAAAATTTTAAAGAAAAATAAGCATTGTTTAATAAGTCCAAAATAAATTAAATATTATAATTATAAAAAACTATAATAAAATTTAGTACAATGATACTTAATACTGCACTGATTATTATTCCAGTAATAGCATACATGAAATATAGTACATTTATAATATAGAACAAAAAAACAATTATGTAAGATAAAAACAACATACCACTTATCGGAAAATTTCACCCAAGAAGTTTCACCTATTTTTCTTTACATTAATTGTTTTGGCCCAAAAACAGGAATCACAAGTATTATATCTATAATATTAGATATCATTTTCAAAACAAAGTAAATCTTCTAGAAGTAGCTTAACATCCATTATTTTGTTATAAATATTAAATTATAATCTTTTTTGAACTCTACATGATGAGTCCTATTGAATGAGAGAAATAAATAATATATGAAATGTTCAATTCTGAATAACATAAAATTTCATGTTTAATTCAAATTACCAAATTATCAAAATACATGTCCGACAAAATCAAGATCTATCATATTATTTTTTGTTCTCCACATAATTCGATCCTCACCCAAATTCTCATACATATCCATATATATATCTTCACTCATTGTCTTCAACCAAATTTTTAATAGTTTATTACTTATTTAAAACTTCCATTAACTGATAGATGTAAATATTTTTTAATTAAAATTATAAATAATCTATTATTCACATGTTTAAATCATATAAAATATCTCTATGATTTTATCCTCCATAGATACAATACCTAAAAAATCTTAATTTTCTCAATTGTAATTTTATCATTGTAAATTTTCTCATACAATCAAGTTAACATAAACACTTGTGACATAGTCATTTTAATATCATATCTTATCACAACCCAATATTTAGAATCATAAAAAATAATTTAATCAAATAATTATTTTATAATAATATTTAACCTGATAGATATTCATTTATTAAATAAGACTTTTGATATCAATCTCTATTTTATCTAATCAGCTTTAATCTTATAAAATTTTAATCTAATCATTTTTTGAATTATTATGTGATAAAGCATGATGCTACTTTAAAATCTAAACAAAGAAATAGAAACTTCAAATGAATTTTAGATGGAATCTTATTAAAATTTAAAATTTATTTGAAATTGATTCGACACGATAAATAATTATTCATTATCATCATACATACACCAAGAATATCGATATAATAAGTATACTCAATATTTATTGTAAATACATATCAAATCAACTCTCACAAAACTATATAAATATTTAATTGAAATTATTGATAAAAAAAATGTGTGGTGCTAGTTTAACTTCTATAACAGTAGTAAATATGAAGGAAAAGAAAATGTCCTCCATTTGTACAGATGAATCATCATAAACACCAACTTAGGGAGCATGAGCCCAGGGCTTGCAACACCTTTAACGTTGTAGCTATATTATTCCGTGCATTGCTGAGAAGTTGTATCTGATCATGCTTTTCAATCACAGTCTGACACTCTTGGCAAAGCCTGGAACATAAAACATCTACTTCATGGCTAAAACATAACTAGAAAAAAATACATCTCATGAGGTGGAGACAAAAGACAAAAGGAAACAATATATACACCAAAAGTGTGCTAAAAGTCCAATGAACTGCTTACTTTTCGATATAAGTGAAGTTATCTCGAAGTTGATTTATTGCCTTCTGAGATGAGGAAATTGATTCAAGCCCACGTTGAGCTTGTTCCACCTGCATAAAGAGGTCATGTATGAGAAACAAGAAGATTTGATTTATAAACAAATTATCATTTATATGAAGATCATATTAGCAATTCTTCCCAACCATTCTAATGTTACTTCAAGTTACCTGTTCAGAAACCATGGTACTGAGTTGTGCATCGTTGGCCTGAAAAAAATATAGTGGCAAAAAAAAAAAAAGATAAGCAAATTGTAATCCTATCGTAGAGTGAAAATACAAAAAATAAACTGCAACAAAAAAAATATTTAGCTACTTAAAACAATCCTAGCATTAATATAATATATCTATAATTAAAAATCCTAATATTAATATTATTTTCTAAAATAAAGTAATCCAGATATTAATATTGAATCTTTAGAATCAAGAAATTTAATATTAATATCAAATTCATGAAATTTAAAAATTTTAATATTAACATATAATCACTAAAATTAGAAGCTCCTAACATCACCCCTCTCACCAAGATAATTTTATTTTGTGAAAATTAGACCTTCCATTTCCAAGTGGCAAATTTAAAATCAACATAAAATTCATAAAATTGATTTCTAATTTTTTTAGATTTTCTCCTCAATCACATTTTAAGACTCCCTAATGACATCTTTCATGAATAAATATCACATTAAACAAGCAATTCAATGATAATATATTTGACAACATACCAATATCTAGTTGATTTTACTTTCCAACATGAGAGGCTATGAGATTATCTTTTAGAAGTTGCATATTATTTTCCTATCAAGTAATTCTTTGTTCGCTTTATCAAATTTAGAAGAATAAGACAAATCCTATTACCATAAAAATAGATCAATTATAAACTATTTTAAATAAATCATTTTGGTTAAAGAATGAGAAGTAGTATTATACAACCATTTTGCCTAGAAAAATTATTTTATCTACTCCTTTTATTTATCATATATATTTCTTTACATTTGTCTATCTGTATCAATCGGTCAATCCATTTATCTGAAGATGATAAATAATGCTCATATGTAATTGGATACCATTCAAGAGAAAGGCATCAAACTACAAAATACTAGAAAAAAAATTAATTAGATCACTAATGATGAAAAATGAATCTTCATATGACTTCATTATATTATTAGCAAAATTGTAACCAATCCTTCAAAAGTATAAAAATCTCATAAAATTAAAAAATAAATATTTTTAATGGATTATACATAATCACAAAATTTACCTCTTGTGTTTATCATGCAATATGACTTCAAAATCTATTAAAAGAGTTAGATATGTAACAATAAGAACTAACCTAAATTTTCGTGGACAAAAAGTCAGCAATAGCTTTGGCTAAGAACTTTGTCTTCCATGATCAAATTAAACACATACATACTCACTATCAATATATTAAAGAATACATTGCAAATAAAGATATATAGCTGAAATACATGACGTCACATGATCAATTAGCCAATATTTTCATCGAGCCACTCAAGCAAAAAGACTTCACCAAGCTAAAAAATTTACTTAGAATAATGAAATAAAGTTTATAGAAGAATATTAAAATATAAACTTATTTTTATTTTTCTAGAAACATGATAAATTTGAATTTTAAAAAAAAAAGTCAAAATTATCATAAAAACATTGTCAAAGTTAGGTAAGAATTTAATAACTTAAAATTATGTAGTTAAGATTGATTCTTTTAAACTATAAATACCCCTCTTATATTTTTTTAAAAATTTTTTCATGCTCCTCCCAATCCTCCCTTTCCAACCCTATGGTAAATGCATGCGACAAACTTCTACACTGATCAATAATCTTAGTATTGATCACAACCAAACATATTTAACTTTGAAATTCTTATGAGATCTAGTACATTAGTAATACTTTTAAGACGTCAAAATAACTCTCTTATATTAGTTTTTTATTCATTCAAACAAAGAGTTTGAAATATTTTCTTAAGTGTTCTTTTATAAAGTATATGATTCTTTCTTCATCTTTCCCCATCTTCCTTCTAATAGCATAGTTGGAAATAATAGATGCTTGTTTTCAATACATTCATAAGTCAACAATCAAGCTGAGGCAACATAAATTAACTTTGTAATTTGTATCTAGAATAGCCTAGTTAGACCAATGATTGTTCATAAGTCAACAATCAAGCTTAGGTCCAAACCAAGGCACAATTCCATGCCAAAGCAAGGGCTTATAAGGTTGGGCAAAGGAATGAGTTCAAGCCCAAACTAGAATGCCAACTTTAAAATACTATTTCTTCTCACAAATAATGTCATACACTTTGCTATGATGATCTACACTAAAAACTCACATCCACCCACCTTAATTTTAAACAAGTAAATAAGTAATATTCAAGAATAAATATTTTTGTTTATATTATTCATAAATAAAATTATTTTGATCAACATAGTTAGTAGAGATTTGTCACAAGATATATATTTGTGCCTCTAATTTTAATTAAAAAGAAAAATAATTTAATTAATATATTATTGTTTTTGACAATTACAATTTATAATTCAAAAAAATTGTTTAACTTAATATATATATATATATATAAACAACATTATTAAAGTTGATTACATAAAATATAAAATAATATTATACACCCTATATAATAAAAAATAGCTATTAAGTTAAATAAAAAAATATTATAAAATAATTATTAAATAAATTATGATTTACAATTTAGAATATTGAACTATCACAAAATAACCAATAATATGGTAGTCTAATTGACAAAGATACAAAAATTCTGGGTATACAAGTTTGATTCTCAAGGATGTCGAAAATGCTTCCCATTGGTATCTGTAATAATCATTCTACTCATATTATTGGGAAGGGAGTATTATATTCTCCAACACCAGAGCACCAAAACTCATATATATTAAGTTAAGTGATAATATAGAATGATTACAAGAAAATGAGGAACAAAAATAAAAAAAATTATCACAAAACATTAATTCATAAAAGATTTATTAAATAAATATGTATGTTAAAAAATATATATAAGAAAATTATAAGAATTAAATTAAAAGTAATAGAATTATGAAATATCTAAGTATTATATTTATGAATAATAAAATTTAAAAAAAACATCTCATATAATTTTAAGATGAGAAGACAAGATAAAACATAGTTCGTAATAAAAAAAAATATTTAGCTTTATAAGTTTGTAAAAAATATTTAAGAAAATATTAATGATTAAAAACTCAAATAAAAATAATAATAATAAACATGCATAAGTTAGAATTTTATGAGAATCATATTAATTGAAACACTAAATTCATATTATTAATCTTAATTATATTAAAAATATTTTTAGTTGAAGATGATAATGATTCATATTAAAATTTTATAAATTTTTATTTTAAATATCTAAAATATAACTAGATTGACCTTCATTTTTGAATTTGCAAAGAATCATTATGCGCATATGAAACCTTATGCAAAATACAATATGTTGTAAAATTAATAAAATAAATCCATAAATTTAAGTAATAAAATTATTTATAATATTGATATTTTATTCAATATAATTAAACTTATGAAATATAAAAATTTTACAAATTTATAAGAAGATATGTAAAAAATTATATTAATAACAGTTGAATAATTTGATATGCTCCAAATGTAAAGAAACATTAAAAAAGATATATAGGTAATATGTCTTTATCAATTTCATTTTCATAACTGACATTGATGATAATAATGAATAATTGATAAAAAAATAAAAAGTTATAATATAAATTTACTTACATGTACTTATTTAGTTTGGTATGTGCCAAATATATTGGATATTACAAAATATAAATTCACCGAGATATATCTAATACAACTTCTTCAATTTTTACCAATTTATTATATAATATGTAAAAAATTATCATTAATACTTGAATAGTAATTTGACTAAAAAATAAATTTTATTTTTTCACGAAATAAAATTTTACATAACTTTGATTATAATAGCAAATAATTGATAAAAAAATAAAAAAAATAAAAAAGATAAAACTAGATAAAACTAGATAAAACTAGATAAAATAAGATAAAATAAATAAAACAAGATACAACAAGATAAAACAAGATAAAACAAAATAAAACAATAAAAAATTTAAAAATTAAAAAATAAAATATAAAATCACTTACATGAACTTATTTAATTTGGTGTTCACCAAATAAAAGGTAAAATAAAAATTTTACATAACTGAGATTGATGATATTAATGAATAATTGATAAAAAAATAAAAAATTATATTGTAAATTCACTTACATTAACTTATTTAGTTTGGTATGCACCAAATATAGTATAAATTCACCAAATATAAATTCAATAAGATATAGCTAGTATGACTTCATCAAGTTTTACAAATTTATTATAAGATAAAGATATGTAAAAAATTATATCATTAACACTTAAATAGTGAATAATTGACAAAAATATAAATTTTATTTTCTTACGAAATAATATTCTGCATAATTTTCATTGATGATAATAGTGAATAATTAATAAAAAAATAAAAACAGTATAAATGCACTTACATGAATGTATTTAGTTTAGTATGCACCAAATATAATGTAATGTAAATTCACCAAAAAAAATTCACTAAAATATAACTAGTATGACTTCATCAATTTTTACAAATTTATAATAAGATGTATGATAAATTTTATCTTTAACACTTGAATAATTTGTTATGCACCAAATGTAAAGAAACATTAAAGAAGAGATATAGCTAATATGACGTTATCAATTTTATTTTCGTTACTAGCATTGATGATAATAATAAATATCTGATAAAAAAATAAAAAATTATAAAATAAAAAATATATCTACTAATTTAGCTTGTAACAATAATGCACTAGCTTGAAAAAATAATAACAAAGCTACCATAGTAGAAACTATTGTATTGCATACAAATTGTAAAAGATCAAATAACACGCATATATTGAGAATAATAACAACTAGTTCCAATGTGACTTCTTCTCAATCATTAATAGACAATGATACCAACATAAATATTCTATAAAAGGAGAATGACATAGTAGCAACGATAAATAATGTTAATGATAATATAGAAAATAATTTTGTAGTTTTGCATGAAAAGTATTTTTGTTTTTATTTATTTTTCTTTTTAATTATGTTGTTTTCTGTATTTACAATTTATTTTTTATATTTAATATTTCATCATTATATATTAAAGATATTTATCAAGTAAGATTTAAATATATTCTTTATATATTTCAATTTTATTTCATTATGATATATTGATACATCTAAAGTAATAAAAATAAAAATCATTTTATTTAAAATTTATATCATATCTATTTAAGATGAAATAATTAGTATGTAAAAGTATATTTAAAAAACAAAATGTGATACGCATGAATGTTTCCTTCCTTGACGTGCCTCATGCAATGCCAACTATTTGATCCTAGATGCACCTAGCATTACATATTATTATTGGAAGGTGTTTATGATGCATCACAGATATACTTCTAGACATTAATATGTTGATTGGTTTAATCATAAAAGATGCATAAGGGCTCTATCAACATGCATGAGTTCAACTAGAATAATTTTTCCAAAAGTTCAAATAAATTAATCAATTGATTCTTGTGATTTTGTCGCAAGTTAATAACTAAATTAATATAAAATAATATTAACCAACTAAACAAATTGGTCAAGATCTATAATCATTCCTCTAACAAGCTTGTAATTAGGTGAAACCACTTCAATATAAAGTAGGTGTTTGACATGTTTTGAAGATTGACTTCTTGAGCAATGCCCATGGAATAATTCTCTAACATGTATCATGTATGTGATAGCTCTTATTATGATAACGATGGCCAAAACACAGCTCTTTGCAATGGAATAAGTAGTCAATGAAAACTATGTTGTAGCAATTTAAATTTACTCGTTTCTTTGTGGATCAATGTTGCAATTAGAGAGAAAACAATATACTAGAAGTCTTCTTTTAACTGTGTAGTGTTATTAGTAGTACAAATTGTGCGTGTGTGTTGCTTGCTACAGGAGGAGATTTGGAGTGTTGGAGCCCACTTATAGAATCCTGATGGGTTAGTACAACATGATAAAAATATGCCCAAGGATAGCGGGCATCACCTTTGGCCTAGCAGGAGTAACCATAGATATTGGTTATGAAGTGAATCGTAGGGAACAACCAATGGTTCATGGTTTCAATCTGGAAAATTATGCAAATATTATTCAAGAGTGCATGCAAAGGATTGGAGTAAGAAAGGTGATACGCCAGGCGTCCAACAAGTCGTGCGATCAGGCACAGCAGATGAAAACCCAAAATAATTAGTTGGAAAGCGATGTGTACTAACAGATGACCTAGAGACCCTGATCATGGCGATGTGTACTAATAGATGACCTAGAGACCCTGATCATGGCGATGTGTGAAGCAAAGTGTGTTAAGCGATATATATCCAACAAGTCTTTGTATTTTGTAACATAGCAGATCAAAATAAAACAAAAATGCTTATAGTCCCCCTACGATGCGTGAGGACTAAATTCCAGCTAAAAGTTTCTTTCCGTCTCAATATCTTATTATTTCCTCCATTGATCTAAACAGAACTACAGTGCGTACGTGATAAATATTTAATGTTAAAAAACAAAAGGTGTCACCACAAGAATCCACTACAAGGTTTCTTTGACAACTTCTGAGCCATGTATCAAAACCAGATAAATTAATAACGACCAAAAAAATGGGATTAGCATGCACCTGTTGACGAGCAATGTAATCCGCCTTAATGGAGGCAATGGAATTCAGGAGCTCGGGAAGTGGCAACAACTTGGCCACCTCGCGCACCGCAGCTTCCTTGGCTTCGACGCCAAGATCCTCCATGCTCGAATCTCAATTCTCAAATGAGTGATCACTGTAAGAACAAACAATCGGGTGCGGCTTAGTGGCTTTAAATTTAATAATTAATATAAATTATAAAAAATTATGTAAATAGGTCCAATAACGAAAATATTAACATTGTCATTCTATTTTGAATATATTTTAATAAAAAATATTACAAAACTAATATTATTTACATTTTTTTATCCCATTTTAAGTGTAAATCCGAAATTACCCCTAAATTTATGCACAAACGCACGCGCACACACACATTTTGTGTGTGTGTGTGTGTGTGTTTATATGTATATATGCATGTATATTAAGAAAAAAATAGTGACAAGACAATAAACATGAGTCAAGAAATGAAACTCAATCTAAAAACAAAGAAAAAAAGAAATAAAATTTAAATGTTTGAAAATAATATTTACCAAATGAAAAAATGTTTTATTAAAATAAATAAAGAAATAAATATATAAATAAACAAAAATACATATTTACCAGATGATCAAAGAATTGTCACAACAAAAATTAATATATTTTAGCTAAAATATAAGCAAGAAAAGATAGTTGCCCATTTAGAATTGAGAAATTAAAAATATTTGTGAATTTAATTAATAAAATAATTTCTAAATATATCGATTCATGAAGTATGATAAATGATGAAAATCATGAATATTGTAAAATTATGAAATTATGTATTTTAATTAATTGTACTATATGATAACATATATCTGTGTTATATTCATGTGTAAAAAAAAGTAAAGTAATAACATATAAAAGAATAATTTTTTGTAAATATTGATTTATATATTTTAATATCATATATACATTTTTTGAATTTTTTGCATCATTATTATCATTATGAAACTATATCTGTCATATATTCGTCTTCTATCATTTATATTTTAGTTCTTCATCTAATGCTATTATCAGGTGAATAAATATAGTATATGTTTTTAGTTTTTTTTTTTTTTTTTTGTAGTAGGTTTCTTATAATAGCATGAGAATGACGCTGGTGAAGTTTGAGTAAATGCATAATTTTTCTCAGGAGAGATTCATCAGATCTCTCATCACTAGAAATAATGATGTGTTCTGATTGGTAGGTAGATTATGATAAAACTCGCATTTAAAAATAATATTTGAATAGAAAAGATATGATTTATTAATAAAAATAAAAAATATATATTAAATTTTAAAAACATGTCCATTAAATCTTAAAGAAATATTGCAACAAATATTAATAAATTTTAAGCAATTAAAGAATAAGGCGTATTTATCAAATTAGAATGATAAATTATAAATATTATGAATGTTATAAATTGAAATATCATAAAAGAGATTAAAATTTTGAAATAATGATGATTGACTTGTATATTTTAATATTTGATTTTTGGGTTTGTGAATATTATTTATCATTGGCATAGTCAGCATTTATCAATAACATGATAGTTCAATTGACAAAAAGAAAAGACAACATAATCAAGGAGGGCACAAGTTATATATGAATAAAAAAATCATGATCATCATTATCCAAGTACATTTCCAATATAATATCATTTACCCATTTCAATTATAGTTCAACAGTGAATGATATCATCACATAAACTCAAGGATTCCTCTTCATCTTGATAATGGCAAAGGTAATAAGGCTCAAATAAATGGATAATTTGTCTTAGGAAAGATTGATATGGATTTTAATCACATGAGATAATGATATTGTATTGGTTCTTAATTAGGTTTTGCGAAGCCCTTCAAGTGCTTGTCATTGTTTTAATATAGGGGTTAGCATTTCACAAATAGGGTTTTGAGAAGAGTAAAAAAAAAGAAGAGTAATTTTTTTTTCACGGTGATTAATAACCTACATACATTCACTGTGAGGCTGCTTTTAATGCTATAGTTAATGGGTTCTTAATTATGTATAGCTCAAGTCCAAATTTTCCATAGATAAAACATCATTCATACAATATAGTTTTTAAACTTCTATGAAAATTTATAAAGTGGCTATTCCATAAAACTTAGTAAAGAAATCTTCATACAAAAGTAATATAATTCCATGATGGGTTTTAGGTTTAGAATATTCTCAGAGTCAAAAACTTTTTCTCCTGACCAATAAGGTTGTTACATGACTTCATTAATCTTGGAAAATCAATACCTTCATCTGATAATAATTTTTAATTATTTGAAGTTAATTATTTTTTTTCTTTTTTTTTCTCTTTTTTTTAAAATTTTTTTTACCGTGATTCGAAGAAGAAAATCTTCTCATTATATTGAGTGAAATGCTTTATTTTATATTTCAAAGTGATTCCATCAACTTTAAGAAATTCAATAATCTTTGGATGAATAATCTCATAGCTTCCTTAGGTTACACTTGCTGCACTTCTCATGGTAAAAATCTATATATATTTCAGCTGTCCAAAGAAAATATCATGGAATCATATAGCACAATTTTATTCTCTATTTGAAATTCTTGTTTGCATTAGAAATAATCATGCCACCATTTAAACTTAGCTTTAACAATCCTTGTATTGAAGTAGACGCTAATCTTTAACTTATGTAATTCATTGAGATCTAAAAACCTTTGTTTTCATATAGTTTTAACCAAGTTGAAGTTTAGTAATTTTACAATCTATCAAGCTTTCTTTATAGCACAATTGAAAAATGACATACATTCTTATATACAAAATCATAAAAAGATATCTTCGATTTTATTTTATTGGCTATGTGATGATCCCAAAGAATATCAATAACATTTGGAAACCAATCCTTTTGTTTGGTTTGCATTACATTTATTAAAAAAAAAATTTATTTCTTAATTAGTCAGGTTCAACCGCCCATTAGTTTATCAATAGTAAGAAAAAATATACTTTTCTTCATGAATCAAATTACCACTTTATAGTTATCAATCTTACAAACTCCAAATTCAAACCACTTCGAAATATAGTTTTTTCCCACCAACACACACACACACACACATATAGACACACGCACACACATGTTAGGGGTTTAAATCCCTTCTCGTGATAATGTGTATGGATTGAATCATTTGTTTTTAGGGATGAGTTTCAAAATGAAGAATTTGAAAATATACTTTTAAATCTTCTTTGTTTGTAACCTAGAGTCATATCTCATATACCTAGCTCCAAAGCTTTTTACGAGGAAGAAGAATAGTGAACATGGGCTCACTTTTTGACTTTGCCATAAAACCCAAAAAATACACCCAAATTTTAAAACCAATCACATCAACTTTAAAAAGTGATGTGATCTCTTTCTTTTATTTTGAAATATTATTTAAAGATTATATATATATATATATATATATAATCATATAATTAATCTATTTTTAAATTTAAATCAATTAATTTGATTATAATCATATTAATAATTCTAATATTATATACATATACACATAATAAATAAATAAAATCTATAATTATAATTTTAAAACTATTTTTTACAGCACTAGATAATGCTATGTAAGGATATTGTGATTTTATTACTCTACTTAATTTAATAGGTTAGGTTGACATCTCAATAGGATCATTAATGAGATTGTTCCATCAATTGAGATCAACAAGTGCAATAGTAATATAAGTAATATAGTTAACTTAAGTTCATATATCGATCCCACATAGATTGTATTAGAGATTAATTATGTAACTAGAGCCAACTCATTTTTAGCATAAGAAAAACTAATATTTTAATCAACATTAGATCTAGAGTCTCTTTACCTAATTTATGTTATGTGGTTAATTTGTTTGATAAATTGTATGTAAGACACATAATAAAAATTACCTTTTGACTTATCGACATATAAGGTGAGTGTCACTATTGAGTCATTCTTAATAATGGTTCCCTCATAGTTATTTTATCGGTATATCACCACTGAAAGAATACTACATCCATATTCGAGGATCATTCAATATCTTATGCCTTTTGAGCAAATTCTTCAACTATTTTTAATGGTTGATTCTTATGCATATTCTTATTCACCAACCTCCATTATCTTAAGATCAATGATAGGTATGATTTATATTCATAAGTTTTAATGGTGGGAACCATATGAATGATATGAACTCACAAGGGTATCAAACCTTGTGAGTTATACACTCATGCATGTTTTAAGGATTACTCATCACCATCTTCCTCAATGATAATGCAACTCATACACAATATATAAACTATGTGAGAATGTTCTATATAATTTACATCTCAATTGAGAACTAATCCCTCTAAGACATATATACTGGATTGATGTGTAAAAGTATTCTCACTTTCAGCTTTATAAGTGTCATACTCATGATAATTAATATACTCAAAGTTTGGTTTTTGATACATAAGTTGATCTCACACATCAAAATTTAAAGGGCTATCACAACCTTTTTATCACATGCATATGTGAGTCTCATGGCTTACATATCGCTGTCCACTATGATAACCTTGCACAAACTCACTATTAGTCAAAGTCCTAATTTAAGTTATATATAAAAACTATCTATCAACATTGATAAACATAAAATATAGGTTAATCAACATTGTATCAATTATTCCAAGCTATTAAACCACATAATTCAAAAAACTCAAACCCCAAACCATACAAATTTAATATAATTTCTTAGATTTATCTCTAGAGGGGGAGAATTTAAAATCATGCCCCCAAACTCTAGAGATTGACATGCCTTTTGTAGTTGTAGTCATGCATCCATTATTTGCTTGTAGTTGTAGAGCCCTTTAGGAAATATGATATTCACTCATAAGGTTTGTAGTTGTCATGATTTTTTGTTTGTTTCAAGAGGTGGAAAGAGAATAAGAAAGGGATTTTTTGAAGAGTCTCTAATTTTTTTTAAACTATTGCAGCCTTACAATTCTCTAAGTAAAAACTCATGACTTTTCAATAGTAGTCATAACTTTAGCCTTCATCTCTTCATATTGAAATCATTACTTTAGAACATGGTTATGACTTTGTTTGACATTTTGATCTTTCTATAATATACTGTTAAGGTCTTGAAAATAACCATGACTTTGGCTTAATCTTGTTATAGCACAAATTCATGGCATAATGAAATGACTACAACTTCAAGCTTTCATCATTTGTAGTTCATAGTTGGCCAAGACACTATAAATAGTTATGGAGGGTGCAATGGCTTCAAATAATATTTTATGGCCATGGTACTATATGGTGGCCATGACATCAACAATTTATCCTTCTTGATAAATAATGATCATAACACTATAAAGTTGCCACATCACTTACACTTAGCTTGTGTATATAAGTTGTGGATGTGTCTTTCCTTGAGGATAAAGGTTACAACTATAAAAATAATCATATTCAAATATCATCCTCTATAATATTCGGTGACCCAAAAGTCATAATATTAAATAATCACTTTGACTTAGGTCTGAGTACTTATGACTCATTATTTTTTTGTAACAAAGATTTATTGCTTTATGAAAAAGTTGCAGTTCTAACTTGAGACTATAGAGCTATATAAATAAAAAGTCATGACAGTATGAAATTAGTTATAACCTTAAGCATTAGTGAGGCACTTGGTTGTTATGATGAATAATTAATGTCATAGCCATTAAAATTTTATGAGCTAGATATTACTATGACTCCATGATAATATCTCAGTCATTAAAAAATTATACATAACGAAAAGATTATACTATCAAGAGGGTATTTTCGAGACATGCAAAATTTTTCTATGATTATTTAGTTAGAGTTTCGGCTAAGAATGAATATCAAAACTATAATGTACTAATATACTCATCTCATCTGCTAGACACCTCTAAAAACTCATCGATATAACATCTTTTCATCATAGTTTTTAAAAATATTAAAAATTATGAAATTAATACAAATTAGCCATATATTTCATATACACACCTTCTCCAACTACATAAATATGATTGAATATCCAGTAAATTAAACACTGAACAAAGAGTCCATGACTAAAATAATATTTTAAGCTCCCAATATAAATTATGATGTACCATTTATATTAATTCTAATTCATTCTACTATAATATTTTAATTACACTCCCTTTTTTATTCAAAACAATTTGAATATGCTTTTATTTAATAATTACCAAATTTCTTTTATTAAAATTATAGATGCTTATTTATTGAATTAAATTACTAAAAATTTAATTTAATCAAATTCTTATTATTTCTTTGAGATATTCTACTTAACTTATTTGATATGTTGAATCAAAATCCACCCAAAGGATATTACAATATCAAAACTTGTAAGTATCATCAATGAGGTATCATCAATCTATTTGATATGACATAGATTCCATCAATAATTAATATTCACTATTCATCTGATAAAGTTATCCAACTCATTGAGTTTATTAATCTATTTATAGATCTTACTATTTGTAAATCAAAATAACTATTAACAAGTATATATGAGTATTAATCATTTCAAGATAATAAGTAATAGTGTTTACAATAAAAATGAAATATTTTATTTTATATGTTATTATAAAATAATCATATTGTGGTATTCATATTCAATATACAAAAGTTTACTAACACAAAAAACTAGAATTTTACTATTATCAGTAGTCAAAATAGATTTACTAAAATCTTGTGTTATAAACTTGCCAATAATATGTCCAACTCTAAATAGATTGTAATCAATAAGCTTATATTTTATAATGACTGGTGATTTGATCCTCTACACATCATAAGCTGAATTATACATATCAAATCATTTATTATGTATAATAAATGACACATTTATATAGTTTTAATGCAAACTCAACACATAACAGATAACACATGAATATAATTTTAATGCAAACTCAACACATAACAAATTCACTTATATTTGAAATATTAAAAGGCATTCAATAAAGATATTATAAAAATTAATGGACTTTCAGTATAAACATAGTCCAATAATACAGACACACACACACACCCACATATATACAAACACACACACACACACATATATACAAACACACACACACACACATAAATCCAAAATAAATTATAAAAACTATTGGAACCATTTTAGACACACACACGCTCACAAATAAGTGTTGACTGAATTGAATTATTAGTAATTTAATTCAATTGATAAGTATATGTAATCTTAATACGAGGAGTAAAATAGGTATTGAATAACAAATATCATATGTTATTTAGAATACGTGAGAGAGTATGATTATAATTCTATAATAGTATAAAATTTAATTAAAGTGAATTATGATACATATAATTCACATTGAGAGCATGAAATGTTATTTATGTCAGGGTCCATTTTGCAGCAATATCCAATATCATAACAAATTTAAGAGTTATAATTGAAGATTTAGTTTATGAATTTGGAGGATGTGTGTATATAAAATCATGATAATGAATTTGATTAATTATATTATATAATTTTATCAAATGATATAATTAATGATCAAATTAGTTAATTAAAAAGTAAATATATATACGTAATAAATTAAATTGAATCTTTTAATATAATTTAAATAAAAAATAATAAGGGAACATATCACATCACTTTTGTAAAGTGATGTGACATATGTTTTTATTTTATTACTTTTTATTAATTATGTTATATAAAAATTATGGTAAAAGATGCACATCCCATGGCTATGCATCTTTTTTCTTCCTTGTGATGAATGGAGGATCGAGAACATGGAAAAATCTTTTGTCTTGCCACAACCAATGTGGATAACTAAGATATGTCTTAAATCAATTTATTCCAATCTTCATTTAAGAAGATAAAAATTTTAAAACATTTTTTATGCGTGATATTACAGAATCCATCAGGCTCAAACAAAAACATCCTGTGAAATTCATCTTTCAAATATCAAAGATCTCTACCATTAAGATAGGATCAAGTGACATTTCATTCCTCTATGTTGGCATACTCATCTATTGACACTTATTACAAATCCTATATAAATTATGATCATCTTTAAATAAAACTAAGAAAATAGAAATTCATTTGCAACACTGTCTATTCAATTTTTTGTGATGCTATGTGGTCACCACATGCAAAGGAATGATAATAAATTAAGATGCATTACTATTCTTCTCTCAAAACACACATTTGAATTATGTGATTTGGTTAATATTTATATAAATATGACTTATCCAATCATATTTTATCTTTGATTTTGATTGAGAGTATCAAATTTTTAAGTCTTGCTATTATATCTTGTTTCTTTAGTGGATAAATCAATAATGAATGGTCCATCAGTATAATGATGTGAAATTTTACAAGATATGCCAAAAAAGTTTCCAAATATACAATAAGTTATGTAGCTTTTTTTTAGTTTCATTTAGAATCTTGATTGCATAACATATAACTTATGGTTCTCAAACTATTCTTTGACCTAGAACAATGCCAACTACAATATCATTTCCATCTCTGGTGCTCTTACAATGAAAGTACTCATCAATATAGCCTTAAGTAGTACTAAGTTTTGTTGGCATTTATCATTCCACAAAAATTTTGCATCTTTAGCAAGTTATCCAACTAAGAGTCTTTTTAAAATTGAGAGTTTTTGATTAATCATTTATAAAATCTGACATGTCTAAGAAATTATTTCACATCTCTTATTCTAGTAGGCTGTAATAACTTAATAATGAGCTTCACTCTTGACTTATATGTCTTGATCCTTTTGTTATGATATCACATCGTTGAGAGCTATGTCCTCTTCAATTTCAAAGTAGTATTTCTCTTAATTTAGCACCGAGTTACTTTAAAAATAATTATATGAAAGTTATTCCAAGTTAATTAAACAAGTTTCATCTTCATTTTCATACAAGGTTAGACTACTAAAAAAACTTTCATAATTCACTCCTACCATATCATTAGAGATATAAAACATACAGTTTTGTAGGGTGCAACATCATCCTTTCAAGTATTTGATCCATAAAAGAGAGATGAATGAAATCTTTCATTGTGATCTTACCCATTCTTCAATAGCCAGCATTAAGTTTCTATTTGATTATTAACTTTATAAAAATAACGTCACACACTTCATTTAAAACAATTGTCAATCTAGATTTTATGACATTATATGAGTAGGGTTTACCCAAGGATTGTCCCAAATTGGATAGATAATATTTGCTAGTTATAATTTATGTATTTCATGCCTCTCAATATATCATATTCACGACTTAAGTTTATTTGAATGAATTTTGCATTCTCTTGCAAATATATTGATGTGTACAAAATAAATGATTAATTTCCTTTGAGTTAGAAAAATTTCAACTAATTCTTCCTTATTTTTATACATAATATTTAGTAAAAAATTTAGTAAGTGTAAAAATTATTATTGGAAAAATTTTAACTATTTCTAAATATAAATATTTTAGTGTACTCAATAAAGGATTGAGAATAACCTTGGGAGCGAGATATTTATTTACTATTTAGGCAACTATTTTTTAACACACTCTGAAATTTCACAAAGGTCAACAAACTTGATTAGGCTGAAAATTCTCTCCTTTTGAATCTTTATCATCAAACTCTATATAATTTGAAAATGTTCTATAAATTATATTGTGAAGTCTAGTTTTTATCTTTATCTCCACATTGTTTAAGATTTTGATAGAGTTCCATAGATCTTCTACCAATAGTGCTTCTATGTTGATAATTACATTAAATACAACATTTTACAATCTTATTAAGCAAGCCATATATGCTTCCTGCATATATGAAAAATATTGAATTCTAGAGTCATATTTCAAAAGATTGTTGCATCACCTCATTTTGATAGTTTGTTAGTATATTGGTCTTAGGAAAATATGGCCTCCCAAGAATAATGAACTTATAATTTGGCTCTTTTACTACGAGCTATGTATTCAGCACTATGAAATCTGCCTAACTATTAAATTTATCAACTTACACTAACACATCATCTATTATTTTCTATGGATTTTCACTAAATGATGATCAACTAAAGAAAGTGAGTTAGAAGTGAGCTTCAAGTCTCCTAACTATAGTTGTATGTATATTGAAATAAAGAGGATCTTTACATCTGTACTCAAGTCCAATGTATGACAAAAACATCACCAATGCTCTATCAGAATGTATGGTAGCAATGATCTTTATCCTTCACGATGGTATCAAACTCAATTATGATACTTATTTAGTCAAAAATATATCTTTATTTTTGTTTAGTCCTCTTTTGAGAAACATTATATATGGTGGAACATTATAGATTATATCCAATTGATGGATAATCATAATCACTTATTTGAGTTCATAAAAATTATCCAAGAGAATAGTTTCTATTTTCATTTCTCAAAGAGCTCTAGGGAAGGGCGAGGAACTTATTTTATGTTGTCTTTTTTATGTGAAATTTCCAGGAGAATAGTATGTGAAAATGTACTTGCTTTTTGCTCTTTTCTCTTTCAACTAATTTTTCTTTTTTCTTCTTAGTTGAGGTTTCATTTTTTTTTCTTTTTTCTTTTTAGTTTTATATGGAGTATTAGGCATATTTTTCTATCAATGCAAATTGACATTGAATCTTGGCATAGTCCATCAAATTTTGTAAATTTTATCTTTATTCTCCTCATCTAATTCTAGTTATTTTTCCAAATTATTACCTCCACATTTTTTATTTCAATAGGAGTTTTATGTTTTTTAGATATATCAATTGTTTCATACTACTCAAGGTAATGATATGTTTAACTTGATCAATTATGATATAACTCACACAGGTTGTCCACTCATGCATACCATTATGATTTTATTGTGGTTGATCAAAAAAATTTCCTTTTCCATATGGAAAATTGAATTTAGTAAAATAAGAAATCAAGTTCTACAGACTGTTGGCCTTTAAATATCTATCATTTACTTGATGTGATTATCTACACATCATTTAGATCTATATGTTTTGAGAATGTAATATCAGGATAGACAAGATTGAAAGTTGGAGGATGAAGAAGAGTATAGAGAGAGAGAGAATAGAAGAGAAGAGCTAAG
This sequence comes from Sapria himalayana, assembly GCA_029783825.1. Taxonomy (NCBI): domain Eukaryota; kingdom Viridiplantae; phylum Streptophyta; class Magnoliopsida; order Malpighiales; family Rafflesiaceae; genus Sapria; species Sapria himalayana. The sequence continues at coordinate 1,309,494 of JAREIK010000357.1, read as the reverse complement.
GGGAGGGGAGCTGAGCGGAGGGGAGCTGAGCGGAGGGGAGGGGAGCTGAGCAGCACAGCGCATAGCAGAGCAGCGCAGAGCAGAGCAGCACAGAGCAGAGCAGCACAGCATAGAGAGAGAGATAGTGAGAGCAGAGAAAGCATAGTGAGAGAGAGATAGCATAGAGAGCATAGAGAGAGAGAGAGCATAGTGAGAGAGAGAGAGAGAGAGCAGAGAGCATAGTGAGAGAGAGATAGTATAGTGCGCATAGAGAGACAAAGCAGAGAGAGCAAAAAGAGAGAGCATAGAGAGAGGGTGTGTGTAGAGAGAGTAAAGAGAGAGCATAGAGAGAGAGAGAGAGAGCAGAAAGAGAGAGCATAGAGAGAGATAGTGTGTGTAGAGAGAGTAAAGAGAGAGCATAGAGAGAGAGAGAGAGCAGAAAGAGAGAGCATAGAGAGAGGGTGTGTGTAGAGAGAGTAAAGAGAGAGCATAGAGAGAGAGAGAGTGTGTGTGTGTGTAGAGAGAGTAAAGAGAGAGCATAGAGAGAGAGAGAACATAGAGAGAGTGTGTGAGTAAAGAGAGCATAGAGAGAGAGAGAGATCGAGCGAGCAGAGGGAGCACGAGTAGAGAGAGAGAGGAAAAACAAACAAAAATTAAATTATGTTCCACAAAGTATTTCATACCCCATTCTACTTTTGCCTTTTTTTTTTCATTTGATTTTTTATGGGAGACATGTTCAGAGCTCAATGACAGCACAAAAGGTATTAGGTTCCAAATTATAAAAAAGAAGTGCAAAATAACTTAAAACATAGATTTTCATCAATTTTCACTTTGCTCTTGAAAAATTCACAAAAATTCCCAAATGGGTGTAGGACAATTAACTCTCACTTGAAGAGAAGTAATTTCTCATCCCAATGGCTGGTGTTAGCTTGTGGTGTTCAAACTCAACTTCAGGGGATGTACGAATTCAGCTTCATGCTAATCGAATTATCATTCAGTTGATAAAATGATTTTGTTAAAAGATTCAACTTCTCACATTGTAGAATCGAACACACACACACACACACACCATACATTGTATATAAATACATGCACGCAATGAAATAGAGCATTTACTTACAAGAAATTTTCAACACATTGACACTCAAATTATTACATACCCTTGGCACACGTGCATAAAATTAAAAGCACATTTACATACAAAAAATGATTTCAAAAACCAAGTCGAATGGAGTAGAATAGAATTGATCACATAATCGTTCATCACACTCATCATCTCCTTCCTGGCAATGTTTTCTGCAAATCGGATGGGGGAGGTCGTAAATGGGTAACCATTTCTTTAGTCTTGCCAAAATAAACCTGAACCCAGATTAAAGTCAAGCTTATGGTGCACCTATTCCTATTCCTATTCCTCAAAGAGAGCGAGAACCAGAAAAAGAACAAGTACCTGATCCAGCGCATTCCTCAGCTTGCTTTCCATCTGCTCTATCAGCTTCCCCATGTTACAAACATGACCATCTGCAACCGACAACACCAAGCTCATCTGAAACAAAGAACATTCAAAACATTAATTATTACCAAATGTAAAAAAAATAAATAATCAGAAATATCAACACCAGATTAAAGATCATGCTTTGCAATACAAATAATTATAATAATATAATTTTGATGCGTTTAAATCATCACTAATGCACTAGATTTCATAAGAACTCCAAAGTTAAACGTGTTTTGTCACGATCATTACTGAGATAAATGATCAGTGCTGAAGTTTGTCATATGCATCTACCCTGTTTAGTAAATGAGAATTGGGGGAGGAGAAATAAAAATTAAATAATAATATTATAATTATTATTATACTTAATATATTTCTACATATTAGTTTTAAAATTATTAATAATACAATACAAAAATAATTATAAAATTAAAATTTTAATGATCTATTACACAATATCTAAAAAAAATATTGAATACAATTAATAATAATATGGGAGATAAATATTATTGCACTAAAATATAAATTACTTATTATTATTTATCTAGTTTTATTAATTCATAATAAAAATTAGATAAATTACAATATTATCCTTTTTAATATCTTGTACATACTAAATGTAACCGAATATTGAAGATAAGATACAAATAGTGTAATACCAATAATTCTATTTCATTCTAGTGTTACATCTATGGGGATGAGATAGATTCCAACTTTGCGATTATAATTCATTTGTAATATATTATAATACACAATATGTAAAATATAATTATTAAAATACATGGTATACAAAATATAATATTAATTATTTTTATTTAATTATGTAGTTTATATTATAATTTTCATATCTCATCATTATTTATCAAAATCATTATATTTTTTATTTTTATTTAATTAGCCATACCCAATGCAAGCGTCTCTTACTTAATATAAAATCTATGAGAGATTAATATCTTAATAATCTTATCTCCAAAACTTGGAAAAGCTGCATCAGTTAAGTTTTGAACTAAGACGTACAAGATTTAAACAAAGACACTTGTGCATTAACAATCAATAAAATATCAATTGGGATTTTAAATTACCAAAAAAAAAAAAAAAACAAAAATAAATCAAAAAAATGTTTTATCAAAATATACATATAGGTCCACAACAAATATATAACAAATAGAGATGCCAAAAAGATTTTTAATGTCTAATTATTCGTTAAGGCATAGAGCATGCAACTACAGATTGAAGATCTAAGCAACTAAACATCAAGGAACAAATCACCAAAAATATGCTTATCATACCTGTCTTCTAATTGATCCAGATAGATTGAAAGAACCAGATAAATCATCATTTGTAGTCAAGAAAAGCATAACTGTGCTTGTTAAGCAATAACATGCACTTCCTTCCTCTTCAGGACCAACCTAAATGTCAAATAGAAAATGTACTAAATACACACACACTACACACGCACACACACACTACACATACATACTACACACATACACTACACACACACACCACACACACACCACACACACACACTACACACACACACACACACACATGAAAGACTTATACTTGGCACAAGATCTAGCAGAGGCTAATATCTCAGCAATCATACCCATAAAAGTCAAAAAAAAAATTATATTTGATGAGACTAAAACAGTAGGGCAATCATATTTTGAAAAAAAAATTACCACATCATATCAAGGCCTCTACTATCAATCGATAAGCATTACTTTTTATTCATAAGATATGTTTATTGCGAAAATATGCCTCCTCATGTATCTTTTGAAATCATTGATTACTAATTTAAAAACATGATAGCAAAAAAAAAAGTAAAACAAAAGGGATATATTGCCTCAATAACATGAAGGGAATCCCATGCCCCCTCCTGGAAATAATCCTTCCTTCCAGACCCTATCCTTGACCCATCTTCTTCATCAAGAGAAGCAACGAAAGTGAAGCAGGCTTATGGAAATACATTCCAATAGTTAGTATCGCAGACATTCCTTACCTTTCTTAATGGAAAAGCATGCTACAAAAGCACCATTATCGATTTCCCACATGTAGACTGATGAAACGCCACCTTCATAATATCTATAAATTTATTAAAATTGGTAAAATGCTTGGTGCACTTTTAAAACATACGAACTAGTTGCTCAGGACCTCACTGGTCACGGTAAATGGAAAAGACCTCATTAGCTTCGACTTCGAGCTTCCTTAGATTTTCAGAAGGGTACCAAGCATCTTCCAGATGTGGATAATATTTGTTTGTCCACGGCGACCTTCGAGAGGAAGAAAACAAACTCATTAGAGTTCCATATTTCACGGCCCCATGAATGAAAAGGAAAATCAATCAATACTCACCTATAGGAGTCGGCATCCCTATTATATTCACATAATATGAACTCCTTCCCACATTCCCCATCATGGAAAACCTAATTTCCCAATTCAAAATATACATCTTAAAAAAAAGCATCGACCTGCTAAACGTTTCACAAACCAATGGCTTCGTCATTTACTACACGAACGAAGAATTGGTTCATATAAACAACTCTGAGGCTAAACCAACAGAATGGTGTGATTCGATCATGTTCGGGGAAGAAGAACCTTTTGAAGGTCAAAAAATGGTCACGTTAGAGTAGCAGCAGCGTAATCGTTTCGTTTTCAAAACAAAAAAACCCTAACAGAAAAAAGCGAGATCAATCGACAGACGGCTATTCCAGAATCAATCACCGGAAATGTCAAGAGCGAGACGAAATAAACAATTTATAGTCAAAATCTATCATTACGTGCCTGGAGCGGCTGATCGATCTGAGAGCAGAGATCCGTCGAGTGATCAGGCAGAAGCGTAACAAGCGCCGAAAGCGCAATCTCTGATTGTCTTGGATGCAACCTTCTCATCAGTCTCATCGCTTCTTCCATTGCTCACCAGTTTTTGTGTTCTGCTACAGATTTTTACTCGAGGGCGTCCAGAGAAAGAGCGCCATTTCGAACGAAAGGAAAACAATTTATTTTTCTTTTTAAAAAAAAAAACTCTTCATACACGATTATAATTTATAAATTACTCTTATGAAAAATTCCATTAAAATTTTGACTAACCTAATTAAAATCATTTAAAAAAGCTCAGACAAATTATATCTCATTTACTGTGATAACATAAGATAATAAAATAATCACACCTCATCTAACTTTTCCTTAAAAAAGTATAATACAACAAAGGCAAGAAAAATGAATTTTGATCTTCAATTTCTACAAAAAATTTATTAATTAAATACATATTTCTTTCTTGATATTTGCTCTGCAAGATTGCATAATTTCTTGCTAAAAATTACATGAAAAATATTGCGAAAAAATCAAAAAAAAAAAACATATTTAGGATTTCATTTAATTATTTATTTAATTATTATTATTATTATTATTATCTGATTTTAATCACAAAAAAAAAACATTAAAATAACTGAAAATACAAAAAAAAAAAAAAAATTATAGCAGCTGAAATTGTTTGAACAAATGGGATAGTTGTTATAAACAACTCCAATAGCATCACAACACATGAAAGTGAAACAAATAAAGCAAAGAAAATAACTTTCACCTCATCAAAGAAGGTTTAGTTTTTTTGCCTTGCAATCTAACGCGCCGCTCCTCATATGATGCTGCAAGAAGTTTAAGAGATGGGCAAGATAAAAATTCAATTAGAAAAACTTAGATTGGTGCTTAACGGATTGAGAAAAATGGGATTTTCATGTTTCTGGATGAAGAGATCTAAGAGAAATTAATATCTGAACAGTCTTATTCCCAAAAATTCAAAACATTACATCTGGCGAGTCTTAAGCACAGGATGATCTTTTACCTACTAGAACCCTAAGGTCCACCCTGAGTTCCAGAGGCTCATATATGAACATAGAGATAATATGAGCTTGATTTATAGGAGGGCGCTACAAATTATGATCAGTTGAAATAAAAAAAGTGTGCCCAGTACACAAGGATCTCACTTGGTATGTGGTCTGATAGAGCTTAATGCCTTAATATCTTGGCAATCTCATCAAAATTAAATTGATAAGCCAGAAAGAAAGTCTATGAAACTCTGAGTGCAAGTCCTAGCATTAGCTACTATTATGCTCTGTCCACCTCCACATCTTCCTCACCATCGCTACCAATTAGAGCCCTAGTAGATACAATCGTAGTATCAATCAGTGTTTCATATCAATTTGTGTTGTCTACTAGGTATCATATGAAAATTAAGTGAATTTATTATTATTTTTTTCTAATATTAGAGAAAGAATTTTCATTTCTGCTTGTACTATCAGGTTAATTATATGACACATGTATATGATATAAAAAATCTCAACTAACAATATGTCTCTAATGGTTCTAACAAGGCTCAACTCAAATTTCCAATTTATAAATTAAATATTAAAACTAAAATAATAGCAAAATTTTACTATTTTTGAGGAAGTGAGAGCAGAGAATAGAAGAGACATAATGCGAGGAAAAAAATGTGAATCAAAGTTCTAACTTCCTAATTTCTATAGATAGAGATAAGAAAATAATTGAAAATTTTTTAATTTTTTTATTTATTTAAGCTAGAAATTAATGAATTATCCAAAATGTATGAATTTTAAAAATAAAAATTTATTCTTTTAAGGCAGCAACATGCCTCATCTTTCGATGTCATTGTCGGTGGACAATGCATTTTCAAGCATCGGGCAAGCCAAGTAAGCCAAATCTAGCTTAGGTGGTTGATTTTTGTTTTTTTTTTTTTTTTTTTTTGAAAAAAAAAAGTGCCCCTATAGGCCAGTTACCCGACAAGGCATGATCCATGACCAACCCATGCCAAGTCATGGTTCACAAGGCCAGGCACATAGGTCGTGCCAACCCGATATGTGGCACGACCAACTCCTGCCCTGCATGGCATGAGCAGTGCTTTGAGATGGCACGATTCAAGTTCAAGCACAATTCTGGACCATGTCATACCAAGCATGGCACAACCAAATCGAGTTGTGCCACGTGAAGTGCCCATGCTGCCATGCCCACTTGACACCTCAAGTTAGGAAGCAAATCAATATCAATGTTGCACCTTTACTTCTGACATATATTTTATATGGAATAATGTTTAGTAATAATTTATTTTCTATCATTAATTTTATTAGGCAACGAGGTTATGCCATAATCATATATTAAGCAACAAGGTAATAGAGGAGAGCATGAGAAAAGTAACATCAATTAGGAAAGCATATTAGACATTCTATTTGATATAATAATATATGATTTACTCAGATAATTAAGACTCTTGTACCATAATCATATATGATATGCTAAAATATTTTATTTTTTTATTGATTATTGCACTCTATTACTCTATATATATGATTTTTTTAACATTAAAAAAAATTCTTTTTAAATTTAATTAAATTTTATGAAAAAATAAATATTTAATTTGACTAAGACACTGCAATAAGAAACAATAATACTTAACAAAATAATTTCACAATAAATTTTTTTTTTGGCAAAAAATAATCCGTTAGATAACTTGTGCTGGTGCTCCTACTACACTAGCACAAGGTATTTTTTGGGAAAACCTGAGATCAAGAACTGACATATGATTGAGATGATAAGGACACTCCTACAGCATAAGAGTGTGCCTAGGTATTTTTCTTTCCTTCCTAATCTTACCACTAATTGATCTTTGGAGATGTAGATAGAAATATTCCTGTTTTTTCTGACAAAGATCAGAAAATTTGTATATGATATTAATAGTATATATCAATAAATATGTTAATTATATAAAATTATCAATTAAATATATCACAACTGAAATTATTAGTACAAACTAAAAACTAAGTTCGTGATGTGAGATATTTCTATCTACATTATAATCTTTATTTTTATAAAAAAATATCTTAAATATTTTGTACTGATCAATATTATCAGTATAATTAATTATTTTTTATATTATCTCAGAAAGATTCACATGGACTTAAAAATAATAAGTGCATAATTAATTTTGCGTGATTTTTAGTGGTAATAGATGATGATTACACTTATTATATATGTGAATGACATTCTTATTATATGAGATGAAGAGTTAGATATTATTTTGAAATAGATGGTGACATATTTTAAGAGATATATTATATTATCACAAATATGATATATAGCCAATACTCTCATAGATATTATTCTTTTGGGTTATACTCCAGCAAGCACTCTGATTTAGAGAAATATTAATTTCTTGTGTAATATAACTTATTCAGTATGCTCTACTATATATAAGAGAATCATAACAAATATTAATTATATAATTATTATTTGATCAATTATAACTTATTAAATTTATGTAATATATATAATTAATTATTTCCTAGATTCTCCATGACAAATTCACCCATACACAACTCTTTACATATGTACGTAAAAATCGCTATAAACCTTGAGATTTCTTTTGGCGACCATGGCACTCAGTTATTTGGGTATTTATAAACCTATGGACACCAGCTTGCAATGAGAGGAGTGTTTGATTATAGATTTTCATATTTAGATCCTTTTTAGTGAGTTTCTTGTATTTACTTTTTTCAACTCGAGTATTTCTATTCGTTGTTGTCTGAGTCAATCTATCATTAAAGTAGCTTCCAAAAAAACAAAAATAAACCAAAAAAAAATTAATAAAAATAAAAAATAAAATAATAAAAAAATAATAAAATAATAAAATAATAAAATAATAAAATAAAAATAAAAAATAAAAAAAATAAAAAATAAAAAAATAAAAAATAAAAAATAAAAAATAAAAAAAATCAAAAAAAATAAAAAAATCAAAAAAAAATCAAAAAAAAAAATCAAAATTAAAGTAGCTACCTAAAGTTTTTTATACAAAAGAGTTTCATTAAACGGATGTATTCATTCTTCTAACAACAATGAAAAAAAACAAGATCCATAATAAAGTAAAAAAAAAAGAAACTTGAGTTTTTAAAGTTCAATAGCACTTACGCTCAATCGGCCTTGACATTAGAGGAACATGGGACACTTTCTTTTTGAGTGATTCATTAGTTGGTCTTGTATCTGCATAAAAAAACCTAAAATCATAATTCACCCTAGAAATAAGCTGAGAGAGAAACGAATCTCAACTAAGTAAGCACTCCTGCACCAATTAATAAATATGAAGAGCTTAGCAGAGCCTCATGATAAATTGTTGCATGTAATTGGCAAGCACGATGCTCTTTCTCCAAGTGAACACGCAGAGCTTCCACAGCAGCTGCGAACAAATATGCACCAAACATTAGAAAAAACACAAACTTATTGCTCATAATGTTCAAACTAAGCCTTTTCTCTGATACATATTATCAAACACATATTGTATCTAAATAAAAGATCATACCCAGTACACAAGACACCCACTTAGCGTATGGTCTATAACAGGTCAATATCTCAATAGTCTCACTCATAAAAATTAAAAAGATTGTATCTGATAAGTCTAAAATCTGAGAATTACTATCCTTAAACAAAGATACTTATCAATGCATCAAAGCACGACCAAGTTTAGTAAACTGAGACCAAGTAAAAACAGTAGAACACCCAAAGAACATATACATTTATCTTTTGATAAAGGAAGCAATTCACATTTATTTATGTTGATCAATGATAAATACTAAATTAAAGATTATATATCTCATTATATAACTGTTATAGAAAATAATTATAATAATAAATATTCAATCTCTTCTAGTGTATTGAAGGGCAACAACATGATAGCCTTGAACTTTTCCTATGAATTAGACTTTGATACAACCATCACCTATTATTTTTTTCATGAGATAATATTACCTTTGAAAAAAGTACAAAAACTTATAATTACATCATCTTGATTTGAGAACCCTGAAAGAGATCTCAAATCCTAAAAGATTCCTCAAATACCTCAACATAAGAAGAAAAACATATAGGTGAACATGCTAACCAAAATCTAGAAAATAGCTAATTAATCTTCCATATGAATTTTTTGAAAGAAATAGAGTTAACTGAAGAAGTCAAATTAGACAAAAAATTAATATCTATACCAATCAAAATATACGTTGGAGCACAACTCAGAAACCACCCTTGGAAATAATATCAAATTTATTCCTCCTCTATAACTGAATATACTCCATGAGTTTGTCATTTTCTAGTACATCATTTTTAATAATTAGAATATAATCAAGATGCATAATAAGTAAAATTATCATTCAATAAGAACTTTTTAGAAAAAAAAAATCATAATACGCTTGTATAAACTAAACGAGACATCTACCTATATAAAAACTTGCAAACTATGCTCTCGTTGATTATATCATACCATGTAATACCTTCCATAATTTGTAAATTATATCTGATCGTACTGCAGAAAACCTAGATGACTACTTCAAATACACCCCCTCCTCAAGATCAACATGATAAAACATATTCTTCGAGTTTAGCTGACGAATCATGCATTTATGAGATTCAATCATTAAAATAAAAATTCACAAGAAGACTAACATAACCACTAGATAAGATAAATATCTTGGTAATTTACAAAAAAATATGTAAGTAAAGTGGCTCACAACAAGTCATACTTTAGGGTATTCTACTTTTTCATCTGAAATTATCATCACAATAAATATTTACCTACAATCAATATCAAAGATTCTCTAACATCATAATAATAGTTGTCAAATCTAATTAGAGTAGAGGCTATATAATCTAATATAATATGGCCTAATACTATTCTGGATAAGATAATATCTTAGAAGAAAATCTAAATATGTAGTACCATCTTTTTGGAGAGCGATCAAAAGATAAAGATGAAAGAGAACACTTGTATGATAATATATCTTCTCAAAAGACTCTTATGCTCAAAATAGATTGCATATGTTGTTTTCTCCTAAGATAAATTTCAAGTCATAGGTGGTAAAGCCTTTTAGTTGTAGGTTCATTATGGACTAAAATTAGAATATACTTATTATCTACTATTTTGTCTGGACTCAAGTGGTAGATTTTCACCATGAGAAAGCTTCACTCTTTCAAGAATCAACATGATCTGTATTTATTAGTACCGATGATAACTTCATAGGTGAGTAATCATAATATAGACTTAGAAATTCATATTTAGTAGATAGTGATCCTCTCCTCTCTGGTGGTCTAGTTAAAACTGTAGAAAAATAAAAAAAAAAGTAATGCCTAAATGTGTATTCTAAACAATTACTCTTCCTTAGCTAACTAAAAAATGAGTCATACAAAAATAAATATTAGTCCATAAAAATATTTTTTTTGGAACTAAATAATACCTCAAAATTCTATTTATTGTCTTATCTAATCATGGCAAAAAATTATAAATAACATAAATACTCGTAAAAATACTTAAAAAGACTGGTTAAATAATCTCTCCAAGATTAATAATCTAAAAAATATATGATGAGAAGACAAAAAAAATCACAATAATAAAATAATTTTCAATTAATATTATACCTCCCTAAAAATATTTCATAACATTTCTATCAAATAAGAATATCTAAACTATCTCGAATAAAAATTTATTTTTCTTTTTTATAATCATGTTTAATATGATGTGCCGTACAGTAAATCTAGTGTATGATAATATGATTACTAAATAAGTACAATAGTTGTTTGACATTAAATTTAAGATAAATCATCTTAATACGAGACTAATTATGATGAGATTCACAGAGACATTTGATATGGATTACCAATATATTTTCTTTGTAATGACCAAAAAGATCACACTAATTACTAATTCATACTATGATAAAGTAGAAATCCAATAATTGCCTGATTTTAGCCTATTAATATCTTAAAATTTTACAAAAAAAAATATTATTTAATATAAAAAATTTCTATAAATATAGAATTAAAAAAAACTTGATTTTTATCAAATCTATTTTTTTCATCTCCTTTTTTCTATCTCCTCTTCTGTGTTATGTACTCTGTTTTGATGTTAGTTCTTGACTCTAGGCTAGATAGTTTAGCAAGAGAGATAAACTATGACTACAAACTGCTACTCAAATAAATTCACATAGTTATGATATACATTTATTTTTTATTTATTAATTCATTAATTATGACAAAGTATTTCATGTTATAAGTAAAAATTTTTAAAATCTAGAATTATATATAAAATAAAATTATAATAATTAGTGCCTTTATTATAATAAATTTATCATAGATATGGATACTAATAACAACAAAACCAAAATGTTAAAGATCAAAAATACGTTCTCTCCAATAGTCTCGACCCAATTATTTTGGGAGATGTGTAGTATGTAGTATGATGCATGTGGAAATGTGTAGCATGTAGTGTCTTTTGTTTTGAGTATTAGCAAAGTCCTCAGGCCACTGGACCATGACACCAGGCCAGGCATACGGGTCGTGCCTAGTCCTGGACGGGGCACGAGCCTAGCCAGCCCAACACGACTTGGACCATGCCATGGGGTGGCACAATCCAGAACCAGGCATGATTCCGGAAGTGCCATGCCAGGTCAAGAAAGACTGAACTGTGATGTGCAGCAGGTCATGCTTGTGTCACCCTACTCGATTGACACTTCTACCACTAGTTGTTCCTAAAAATACTCAACATTTTTAACTCTAAGTTCAAATATTTTGATTTTACACATTTAAAATCTCTCTTACATTATACTTTCAAGACACGGATTCATTATAACTAGTCTATGTTAAGTGACTAAACCTTTACCAACTTCACTTTATAAATTTTACAAAATATTTTACTCCTAATAAGATAAAAAACTATTTAACTTATATTAAAACTACTTTTGAAGAGCACCAATTATTCATCTTTATTCTTAAAATAAGTATTAATTATATCAAGATCATAAGCTACAGCAAAACCAAATATTACTCCACTCATTTTATTTCTTTCTCCAAGCTCACATCCTTCATTGTGTTTCTCATACCTCTTATTATTTATCCCTACAAGCTCATTTAAGTCTCCATCAATTATAATTATTTACTCTTTTAGTACTATTTACTAGTAATTTATTTATATCTTTCTAAAAAATTTCCTTCACTGTTTCACTAAGTCCTACTTCTAGGGCATAATAACTAATCACATTTAGAATCTCTTTGCCTACCAATAATTTGGTTACTACAAGTTTATCACTAATTTTTTTTAACATCTACATCTTTATTTTCAAGTCTTTCTCTACAAATATCTCAATATAATTCAAATTTATCATTAATTTCCCTAGATTTTCACTATTCTACTTGATCGGTCATAGACATCTTATATTATCCTATGTACAAAACATGCGCAAAACCAAAATTAAAAGAAAAACATGATATGCACTCAACCAAACAAGAAATACAGCATGAGCTTTAAGGTCATTGTGATAAATTTGCAAAAAATATAAACTCCACGCTCGACCTAGTCCCCCATAATACAATCAAAAAGAAAAAAAAAAATCATAAATTTAGCTTCTCCACCATACAAACTAATGTATGAACTAAGACCTAGTGATGATGATGCTTAGCTCATGAATCAAGAGGGTGCGCATTTATAAGAAAAATATAAGGCGTGCATGAAATTGAAATGAGAGTGCCCAAGCTAATATCATGATATCCAAAGACTTTAAAACTTGGCAATTGGCTAACATAACCTTAACCACATTAATACGAATCATCACCAAAAAAATAAAAAAAATAAAAAATAATAAAAAATAATAAAAAATAAAAAATAAAAAAGTAAAAAAAATAAAAAAGTAAAAAAAATAAAAAAGTAAAAAAGTAAAAAAAATAAAAAAGTAAAAAAGTAAAAAAAATAAAAAAATAAAAAAAAATAAAAAAATAAAAAAAATTAAAAAAACAAAAAAAAAAACCTAAACCACATCAAAAAGGATCATCACAAAATAAAAGAATAATTATAATGTGATGCTCAGCTCATGAATATATCCCTCAAGAAACCATAGTCACAGTCATGATGAGCAGAATGATGACACACGAAGTTCTCAGTATTTTTATGGTAGGTCTGTGCGGAGCCACAATAGTCAGCTGCCCTTCGAGCCCTGATACTGCAACTAACAAGTATACAGACAAAATTGCGAAAGATGAAAAATGTAATCTGGCGGGCGACCATTTTTTTAACATAGAGAAAAATTGCAAAAACATTATCAAAACACATCCCTGGCATGATCAAAAGCTATTTCAGCCCTCAGGGTTGTCGAACCTGAAGAACACAAAAACTGAAGATCATCAAATTTACAGCAATGAAGGACCAAAGGAATCTCTGGGGCCACGAGGTATTGTGGTTTCCTCGTAATCGTGCTTGTATCCAGCAACGCATCTATCACCTGTGCAATGAACAACTAGCCTGATCGCTCATGCTCGGCAGCAGAGAAACATAAATTTGCTAGAAAAATAAGCAATTTATGAGAAACACAAGCAATTTATGAACAACAGGTCAGAGGCCAAACACCAGGGAGACCAGAAATAAGGCCACTGCTAATAGAATGATAGAGACGCACATCAGGGGGTTCGAGCCCTTGGCCAATCATAAACAGCACAGACACCATACACCGAACTTGGTGCCACAGGAATGCGCTACCCCTAATTTTCATTGCATAAAGTCGGTCGCCATCAGATCTGCAAAAACAATATGAAATATGATATTGCTAAATTTTTGCAAAAAACAAAGCTTAAAACTTAAACATATGTTTGGCATGTGTGATTGTGGTAGGAGAGATACACGTAGTGGTCGCAATATAGGCATGTAAGATTATAGGCAGCATGCGCTAACAAAAATAAGAGCATGGTGGTGGTCATGCACAATGGTATTTTTGAGAAGGAACCCTAATTAGAGGTGATGGCGGGTGCATCGGCACTCTTGATGGTGCAAGGTGGTGTTTTTAATAGAAACCCATGTAGGGTTTTGGCAGATTTATAAAAAAAATTAAGCTTTTAAAAAAATAAAAGCTAGTAGGATAGTTTTTATTTGGAGAAATAACAGTTTTGTGGCTTGATTGAAGAGAGATTATCACAAAAGATAAATATATGAAGAATAAACTCAATTAAGTATATCCACCACAAGAATCTAAGCTATACCAGAAACAACAATTTTAATATTATATCCAAATAAGATGTAAAATATTTTATACAATATTGTGAGAGACGACTGACTACTAGAGTCATACAAAGGTTTTCATAAAGTTCATTCACCATTACATCTACACTTGTTAAAGAAGAGTATAAAATATTTCTCTCTAAGAGTCAGGATAATAATAAATTTTTTTTAGGTATTATTAATTATTTTACTCATACATTCACCTGAAACTCTTAGATTATCAACACATAAGTTGATACGCATACTATTGATAATCATTACTTATTCACTACTTTACTTTCATGCTATTAAATTATTATTGTAGTCAATAATAAACATTCAAAATTCATAAGATAGGATAATTTCTTCTTTTAGACTTTATTACTTATCATATACGTTTATTCTCTGTGAATTATCTTTCCGGATAATTTGCACGAAATATTCAAAATTTACATACCTGATAACTTTTATTGATAACTGTCTGAAATACACATGGATAAATCTTTATAGAGATGGATCATCAATTTTTTTTCTAATTTTTAGACTTTTTATAAAACAGATAACAAATTAAGAGTAATAGTGTAATAAAATATATGTCAAGCCGATTAATAACTTATTGTATGGATCATGTGATTTTACATATGACTTCTTTGCTGGTATATTCCAAGAAAATGAAATTGCTAAAAGAAATAATAAATATATGATTGACATACCTCGGACAGATTTATTTAAAAATAGTATTCTAAAATATTTTTGAGAAAATATAATTTTAACTATAATTTATCATGTTGATACTTAGTATAATTTTACTCCCATTAAGATATCATATCTACCAACAAAATCAGATCATATTGATTATGTAGAGAATAAGATTTCTCACATAGAGAAATCTAATTCATTTTCAAATGACATAGTAGTGTACAAATATTTAGCAATACAAATTTATATCGAGTCGATAACTAAGATACTTAATCGCTTAGGATATAGAGTTTATAGTAGAAGAGACATACATACAAAGCATGCTCAAACCAAATAGGAGCCTATCAAAAAGACAAATAATTTTTCAATCAATATATTTTGATCTTGACCTTCCAATTATTGTCTGGAAGTGACATATAAGTGGTACTCAACACTCAACCTCATAAGTATTAATATACTCTCAATTTGTTCTTTTTTTTTAAAATTTTTTATTATTTCTCTTGATGATAACAAAATACCCAAGTTTTTTTTGAGTATTTTCCCATACAAAATATTAAAAGTTTATGATAGAATAGATGCATATCTATACTTTAATGAGACTTAAGAACTAGAAACATGACATTCAAAAAAAATTTATTACTAATTTCTTGTGAGTATTCACAGTAAAAATACAAGTCCAGATAAGAAGGTAAATTATCCGTTGATCATAAAACTTATTCTCCGTTGATCAATATAACCTCATTACGAATTATTATTTCGCTTATAATTTTTTATAGTTTAAGATACACCAATAAGACAAGAAGAATATAATTCTATGAAATAACTTTGAACAGAAAATATATATGAAATAATCACATCGATTTCAAGCAGTATAATCAAATATAATTTATACATTATATAAGGAATTATGAAGCCGGAAGCAGTTATTTAGAACTTAATTTATGAGATTTTTACCTGCAATCACTTCATCTAGTCACATGTGTATTACTATATTTTCTTTATATTTCCAAACGAGTCCAAATGACATTAATTTTAATAATTGTCTACATGAAAAAAAATATTAATTACATGAGTTAATGAGTTAAAATTCATACAACTCAATGAATACCTTTAAGTATTATTTAAAATAAATAACCTTTGAAGACTCAGAAATTTTCTTTGAACAATGATGACTTATTCTACGAGTAGTATCATCATGTCACAAAAAAATTGTACTTTATATGCTTGTAAAGATTACTAATTTTGATTGCGCTATAATAGATACTCCTATTCATCCATATATTGATTACACTTTAGTTAATTTTATTACTCATAGAAAAATAATAAGGAAGATAACTATATAACTAAGATTAGACCTAAAATAACATAGATAATCATAATAATTAGTTAATTTCTACATTCTTCTCGACAAGTATATTTTGAGATAGCTTTTCGCATAGTGAGGTATAGTATATCAAAAAGTCTCCAAGACTTTGGATTACTTGCAGGAATCATGAACAACTAAAATCAATTGAATAATTAAAAGAATTTTATGAGATGATAGTATCATGGATATAGCATGCACCGAGAGAAGATCCACCAAGAGAAGATCCATGATATATTTTATATTTTTTTAGAGACAATCTTATCTCCTGAAAAAATAAAAGACATAATTATTTTGATATCTAATACAGAGATATAACTCAGAATAATAATAAAAATTATTAGTGAGATATTTTGAATACAACATCTATTCGATAATATTGGGTATACACTTTTTCTATCCATATCCTATACTATAATATTTATTCAATAAGAGAGAAGATTCAGAATAAAACAAATAAAAGTTGATTGTTTCTACCTAAAGAAAAAAATTAATGATGAGAATATTACTACAATGTATATTCAAATAGCAGAACAATTAAAAATATTTTCAAGAAAATCTTAAAGAGCTTTCAGCTTACATATTTTCCTCTAATATTAGTATTGTTGACTTGTATGCACCATATTAAAAGAGAGTATTATAATTCTCTTAATGGAACGACCCGATTGTAGGTTATCCAATCACATTCATTCATTATATAAGAATATTTGATACAAAAATTTTTGTGAAAAATTATTTATATTCAATTTTAGTATTATTTTCTTAATAATTCACATGCCAAGCTACCCAATCAAAGCAAGGCTAGATTGAGATGAGATGCATGAATTATAATGACATTATAATGTACTTCATATTCAAACAACACCTCAAATTAACAACACATATGTATCACTATCCTCATAATCACAAATATAATATTATATATATATATATATATATATATATTCAAAAAAATATATATCAAACAACATTCTCAAAAACACATATTCATTTTATATACACGACAATTTTATTAAATGAGTCACAATGACCAAGTTGCAGAAAAATATAATGAAACTGAAAAAAATCATGAATCAAAACTTTTATATTCAGGAACAGGAAGAGAGAAGATGATGGAGAACAAATACAGCTTATTTCATTATAGTGCACAACATAAGAGAGAATGTTCCAAGTGATTTTATTAGCAGAAAATGAGACTTAAAAGGTTATGAATATGAAATGAGTCACCTGGAAAGCAGGACGAGGTCAAACAGAGACAAATCACAAGAGCGATTAATTAGGTGTTATCACTGTATTAATGACATGTCATAGTTCAGAATTTACCACCTGGAATCACATTGAGAAATTTGAAAAGAGGCTATGTGTCGTCTATAGTTGTGCACATTTACTGCATCCATCTTGCAGAAGTTACTGAAGTCATGGTCCCCCAAAAACTTTTTACCAGCACTCTCCATAACCTGGCATAACAAGCAGACACAATCATAAGATGCTCTGAATTATCTACTTTCCTTACTTCAACAAGAATCAAATTATCTACATATATTAAATTTTTTTTCTTTCTTTTAGGTGTTGCATATTTTCTCTCTATCATGAAAATTAAATGTGATTTATTTAGCCTATTTACATTATTATATAGTATCAAATCAGTGCCATGAAGACAATTGAAAGCCATAATTCATTATCCATCAAGGCAAAGCTATTAGCATCATTTTTGTGATCCAAATTGGATCGGATCATATTACAATGGCTATTTTGATTTTTCTTGAACAAAACTCAACATCAAACACATTTTTGATGGACAACTGCATTAATATGATGACTCAAAGACATCATTGATATGAGATCTCTTTCATTTAGAAGAGAAAGTAAAAGAAATAATGAGTGTTAAAAATTAATAAACTTAATGAATTATAAATTTAAAAAATAATTAATAAACTTATAATACATACTAAAATAGTATCATTAATATCTGATATATGGACTAATCATGTTAACATTTATTTCGCATACATCACAGGCATAATTTAAATATGCATCATCAAGATGTATCTGGAAGTGCACCTTAGGGCGAGGAATGGCAAAAACATCTAGAAGCGTATGAAAAAAAAATGGACAAACCTGGACAACTCATTGGGGAACGAGCTTGAAAATATATAATTAATTAAAATAATAATTGATTATATATATATTTTTTAATATTTATAATATTTTATTTTATTTTATATATTTTAAAATATTAATTAATTATATAATATTAGACTCAAAAAACTTATACCTCAACACATCGAGTCTTATGCCTCACCTCATGGACACAAAAATATACAACCTAAAGTTTTTACTTTTTAAAACTTTAATCTGCACCTAAATTTTATTAATTTAAGTAAAAGCTAAATAAAAAAAATATTATGATTTCATTATATCTTTCATTCTCATTACCATCCTGTCATATATAAGAGTCTTTCGTACAAAATACATAATAAAAATTTATAATATAATATTTAATAGTTAATTCTAAGTAAAGGCTAAATAAAAAAAATTATATTTTCATGAATCTTTCATCCCCATGATCAATATATAAAATAAGAGTTTTTATATGAAATACATAATAAAATTTATAATATATTATTTAATAATACTTACAATAATTGAATCACTATGAGTATATTCATAAAAACTATTAAATAGAGTAGCCGAGCCAAGATTTTTTATATTAGATATATGTATCACATAATTAATATAATAATATCAAGAAACTTAGAAATAATTTATCATCATTAAAATAAATCAAAAATATAAAATATATTATGATATATAGCAAAATATAAGAATATTATTATCAATATAAGTAAGCAAACATAAAAAAATCCACATTGAATATTAAACATCATTCAAATTTAACATATCAGATATTAGATTAATGTGTTAGTTACCAATACATAATATTTAATGATATTAATAAAAAAACTGATAAAATAATAATAATCGAATATGATTGAAACATATGATTTTCTTTTTTAAAATTTATTAAAAATTTATATGATAGGGCAAACTTGTATTTATCTGTATGCTTTAACCCAACTTCTGGCGGGGTTCACGGGTTTAAAATGTGTCTAATGGGTTAAAGGAGTACCATGCTTATAAACCAATCAAGGACCTCGTCTGGGAGCGATGTGGAATCAACATGATCACAATATTTGTCATTACACCACGACATTATCTCTTAATATATGCATGAAATATAAGAACTTCTCGGATATTCAACCATCCCACTAATATTATCGATCAACCACTTTTAATTTCGAAATTATTATTAGATTTGATATATTAGTGTTCATATAATAGCACACAAAATTTTCACACATGATATGCATTAAATTATAACTATAACACTTGTTCTAAATCAAGGGACTATTAGATGAAAAATAATATTATAAAAAGCTTGATTATCTACCAATAAATTTGCCAAAAAAGTATTATCTTTTAAACTAAATTAATTATTTTCAAAATTCTCTCAAGATACTCGTACAAATGACATTTTTATGATCATAACTACAAAAGGTTATTTCCAAGACCCAAAGTTCATAAACATTTTCTAAAAATCATTTTTACTTGTTATGAGATTTAGCACAAATGAAAAATAGTGTAATTGTTACATTTGAATGTGAATTTCATTAAATTAAACATTCTTTCAGAAGAATCACATTGTTATTTATCAATCAAAGAATCACTTCTATGACAATCAACGTATCAACAATATAATTTTAGCAAGTTTGATCCCCACAAACCACCCGCTACCATTGGGACAGGGGAAACATGCCTTCCCCATGGCCTGGGCGGTTTTCTCCGGATTCTATGTCGCATGGGGTATCCACCTATTTTTTTTTAAAAAAAAAGTATTTTGCATAATATTTAAACACACCTAATTGAGAGAGCATTTTGGTAACGAACACCACTTTATATTCTAATTTTTTCGCTTTTTAGTAGTGTTTACAAGAGTTTGAGGTACTCACATTTTGTGAGTCTACAAAATTCTCTCTTTTCTTAAGGTATGCAAATCATTTTGCATTTCTTAAATTATGTTTTGGATTTTTAATTATAGAGTGGCCATCATGGTTTAACATATAGGCAATGTTTAGCACATTTTAAAATTTTCAATTAAAAAGGTACATACACTTAATTTTATGCATGCATTATCGAAATAATAAAAAAACCAAAAAAAATGGTTGGCATTACTGATTTGTAATTGTGTTTTCATGCATGCAAAAGGCTGCATCAAATAAAGAAAAGAAGCAGGAAACTTGGCAATTAATTGAAAGAACTCGAACCGAGACATTCAAATTGTCACTCCAAAAGTAATATTTATACTCGCGGCTCCTGCAGCTAAACCTATTCATAACAAAACAACTCAGTAACAACACATAAACAAGTCAATGGAAAGAAAGCAAATGATACAGCATGAGCAACCTTGCATTGAAACTGCTTGAAATAGGACACCAACCCATAATTCGTACATCTTTTGGAAGAACTCGATTTAATATTTTTACGTAATCAATTTCTTGATCTATAAAAAATCAAAAAACCCAATCACGTGTCAACAAAAACAAATCGATAAAGTACTACATAATCAATGTCACAACAATAAAGTAAAATTAGTAATAACATATTTATAATGATATATATTTGAAATATGCAATCAATTTGACAAACCAAGAATTTATATGCTTATAATTTGTTTTGAAAAAAAAAATAACTTGAATGTTAATAACTCTTAATCCAAATTCAAAAAATTTAATTTAAATCTATTACACATTAAAAAGAGAAAAAAAAAATAAATGCTCAATATATAAATGTCATTCACCTTATTTCCTTTCATAATAGATGAAAGTATAAATAACAGATAATAAATTGAGTGGTCTTATCAAAAATATCAAAATCAAAAAATAAATAAATAAAAATCACAATAACACCCATCAAAATGGTACATACAAGTCTACCATACTCAACTTGGAGGATATAAAAATAAAATAAAATTTGTTTATGGCCTTCGTAAAGATATTCATTATATGTTCTGATGTCTGAATGTATATTGTATTAATATTCTTATCATGAATTTTCTCCCAAAGAAAGTAGTCCTAAATGTATTTGGTCTGCTCGTAAAGCATCAAATTAAAGATTATAAGTCTCGATGTTGGGTTTTCAGAGAAAAGAAATAGTGATAAATGAAAGTATTTCAAATTTTTTCAAATAAATGACACATCTAAAAAATCTCATAAATAATTTTAGGATCATTATAATTTCTATCTCTACACTTAAATTTGACACAACTATTTGTAAAATAAAGAAGCAATCTACCTCTCAAGGAATGCTAATGCCTAACTAGAATCTAACTACAATTAATTGTAAGTATTAGTGATCCCTAAAAAAAGACTTTAAACCCTATATACTTTTTTACAAATTTCACGATCCAAAGAGCTAAATCAAGGTGAATCTGCCAAAAAAAATTAAGAAATAACTAATTATATTAACTATGTATATTATATATAGTTTAATCATAATCAAATAGTTAAAATTTACTACAATGCTCTTATAAGTAGTATGATCAACTGGATAGATGGTATTAGAAATAAAACTAATACATAAATTAATATGAGTATCTACTAAGACAATCCAAAAAATTAATATCTACAAGGATATCAAATATATATTTCTTACATGAGAACTAACAAAATTATACCCCTTATACAACAAGTAACATTAATGCCAAGAAAATAATTGAATCTCCCAAATATTTTTCTCTAAAATTGTGTCAAGGTACTCTTTAAGGTGTGGGATTCCCAACTCATCATTTTTTGTAATTAAAATATCATCTACTTAGATAATTAACAAAATCATTTTGCATCAAGACTTCACAATAAGAATAAAAAAAACTTAATAATACAGATATAATTCAAATGAAGTGATTACCTAAAAAAATATCATAAATCAATCTTTCGGTTACTACTTGAAGCCATACAATATTTTTTCACAATCTGTAAATTATCTCTCAATATATTGCTCCTCATCAATGGCTCCCTCATATACACCTCTTCATCAATGTAACCACGAATAAATATATTTTTCATGACTAGCTAAAATATTCTCCAAGTATGAGATATAGTATCTAAAATAAGAATACGTATAAAAATCATCACGACCATTAGGAGTAAATATCTTGATAGTCCACACTAAATGTTTAAGTGCGATCCCTCCCTAAAAGACTCCCATTAAGGCTATATACCTTGTTATCTAGATTTGTCGTCATAAAAAATATTCACCTACAATCAATAACATACCTTCCCAAAAGTTATGAAAATTGTTTTAAAGTCCCATCAGAATGAAGTGCATGCATCTATTCTATCATGGCCTAATACAATGCTAGATGAAATAATACTTCAAAAGAAATTTTTATATTCTAATACAATCAAGTTAAATAATTAAAAAAAAACAAAATAATAATATGAAATAACTTGAGGAATACAAGTTATGAGTAAGCTCAT
Organism: Sapria himalayana; assembly: GCA_029783825.1. NCBI lineage: Eukaryota > Viridiplantae > Streptophyta > Magnoliopsida > Malpighiales > Rafflesiaceae > Sapria > Sapria himalayana. Next base: position 1,286,356 of record JAREIK010000357.1, on the reverse strand, counting down.
TTAAACATTCCTAAAAGTAATCCAAATGTCAAAATCAAAATTACTTATTGCATGATTATTTGGCTCCTCAACTTGTTTGTTCTATCTCAGAAAATTGTGCATATCTTTCTCTCCTATATAAACTCTAAATCATAGATGAAAAAATATCCTATTTGTCAACTTATAATTAGTCTATACTATTACAAACTCTTATACTACTATCTCAGAATTAGTCACAAGTCACAACTCAAAAAATATCACTTTTTTTAAACTTAATATGATCTGAATTTATTGACAGATATAATAACTTCGTGTATATAATATCATATTGAGTATTAATATGATTAAATATAATTAATAGATGAAATTCTCTACTAACTAGAAATCCATGTAGGACAATAGGTAAGATAGAAATGGTAATAGATCTAAGTACAACATTGAGATTCATACTCTTTATAAATTCTTTAAAGAATGAGTCATAGTCAAAAGAAGTAACTTTTACACTCATAAAATCTTATCAAATTCTGATAACAAATATTTATACCCTCATAAGATAATAAATTATTTAAGGAAAACACAATTCAATATCCTGCATTATGGTTTTCCTTGTCATTCATAACGATTGACGAGAACTAAATATATCTAAAAACTCTAGTTATCAAGCTAAATAGCCTCCATCAAGATATATAATTTAAAAAGATATCTGCTGAGAAAGTATAAAAAAGTACATTTGATTAATGTGATATATGATAATTAAATCACATCTCACAAAAAATATTTCTGAACACCCTTTTCAAGTAGGAATGTCCGAGTCATCAATCATCTCAATCAGATCTACATTCTTTCTTTCAGTCATCCTATCAGAATGTAATATGTCATTTTAGGAAATTCAATGATGGGCTAACATGATATGATATGTCATCTTAATTCATTCACCATAAATTGATGGCATGATAAAAAACATTTTAAACTAATTATATCATCATTTGAGAGCCTAAATGATAGATCTAGTAGGCTTGTATATATTTTAGTTGAGATAAGATCTTGCATACTAATACTAAATTTAACATATAACTCCCTGATTATTATAATGTTCCAATATCTTATAAATAGTATAAGAGAATACCACTTGGTGCAAATTTTTTCATCCATGAAAACTATCATCACTTATTCTGAAAGAATGTTACGAAATCCAACTTGCTCAATTATTGAATATATTAAAAATATATAACATAGTTGAATCACATATTGCTCAAAAATTATCAGAAGGGTTCATAGATCTTTGGGTTTCTCTTTGACTACCAATAAATGATACTACCAACATAGTTTGGTTATATTCTGCTGACTTCCAATATTTATCTAACTAGCCAACATGGACCTTTTTTTTAGTAGATGAAATACAGTAAATTTTTGGATCTTTTCTGCCTATGACTTCATATGTGTCTACAGGTGTCAATCGGGCCGGGCCGGCCCAGCACGAGGCACGGCACGGTTCAGCCGTGCCTGGGCCGGCCCGGCACGGAAAACAGGAATCTTTCTGTTAAATGCAGGAACTAGAGCTATTATTCCTGCTGGCCCATTAGCAGCATAGTTGTCAGGCAAGAACTTGATTGCTAATCAAAGATATGTTGCCCAAGTTTCCTAAACTACTCAATCAATTTTACTACATTCCACATGTTTCAACAGAGTTGTTCCCCCTCTACCAAGCTATGTAACTCGCATTACAGCACATATAGTTTCTTCCCAAATTCTAAGTAAGGTAGTTATTATTCAAAACATTGAATGGTCAACTTGCAAACTTATCCACCAAAGAAAAATTTGAAACAAGTCAACCTGTTTGGGTAGCCATGTTGAGCAAGAGTCAACTTGAATATTTATGGACCTAAAATAAGTCAATTGTCAGACATTAGAGCATCTCCAAGAGAATCGCTAAAAGCTTCGGTTTAGCTATTTTAATGCAAATTTTATTAAAAATAAACTCCAACATGCTCGGTAATTGCCTATTCATTTCTCATATCTTTTGATTGACTAGCCACATATAGCGATCAATCGTTCCTCGCTAAACGCCATCACATTTCGAATTAAAAGAAGAATATCACCCAAATACAAGTATTTTTCGTTTCTAGAGATGATTTTTTCATTTAGCAATTAGATTTACAGAGTTTGGATTATGCTTATCCCTGATTTTGTGATAATTTGATTTTTAAACATGTATAATTTGGTATAGGCGTTGTTTCGGTACATGAAAACTAGTAATTCTGGCACACGAAAACTTGTTTTTAATACATAATTCCTTGTTTTTGGTACACGAAAATAAGTGTAGATTTATTTATTTTCGGTAGCACAATTTTTTCGGTGCTCTGAAATTTCGTGTACACACACACACAGCAAAAAAAAAATCCGTGCTCAGAAATCTTTTCAATGCTACCGAAAGATGGTTTTTGGTAGCACCATTTTATCGTGTTCTGATATTTTATTAGTATTTTTCTTATTTGATCTTTAAATGTTCAAATCAGTTGTGTGTGTGTGTGTTTGTGTTTGTGTGTGTAAGTTTGTATGTGTGCTTGTGTGTACATGTGTGTGTACTTGTGTGTGTGCTTGTGTGTGTGCCATGTCATCACCATGTTGAATTTAATCAACATGGTGATGAATGGCATTTTAAATAATATTTAAGATATTATTTTTTATAAGCTAGATATAATTAGTTGAAGTAGATAGCTAAAATAAGTATCATTATTAGAGTTAACTTTAAAAAATGAATAGTTAGAATAAATAATATAATATTTTAATATTTTTTGAGTAACTATTTTAGATAACCTTGTTGAAGATGCTCTTAAGATTGATTTTGATACACTTTACAAATTGCTCATATTTATATTATATCTAAATCTTAAAAAGCTTGGAGAAAAAGCCATGGATCTAAAGTCATTCTCATTTGGACGACTCGTGGTTACCTCCCATTATTATCTATTATTGATGTCCACACCATTGTGATTTTATTTGTTCTTATTTTTATTGTGCTACATAAGTTTTATATTTAATTATGGTTCAAATCAATTTGTGATTTATCACATCTCTCAGTATTCTAGATTTTTACATACCATTATGAGCCTTGAAAAGGTATTGAAGTTTGTTATTTTGTTTGTTGTTTGAGATTTACAATTTTTTATTTTTTTTATTTCCTTTCTTTTTTTTATGGAAATACTCAACCCGTGGGGATTGCCCCAATCAACTATCTTCCCAGATTATGAGGCTTTCAAGAGTTGACATATAATAAAAACATAAGAAATTATTTGTTATTTTTATTATTTTTCAAATTGTGATAACGTTATTTTAATTTTCACCATTACATTTTTTATATGGCAACAATAATATTTTCAGAAAATAAAAAAATATAAACACTAAAGTATGATTACTCGTAATGTGATTTTTTGCTCATGTGTCAATAATTTATGACATAACCAATGACATATGAACAAAATAAATAATCTATTAATGTCTTAGGAAAAAAATTTATACTCTTATTTTGAAACTATCATGATAAATGAAACATATGAGAACATCTAGATTGCTTTAATAGTCTGCTTGTACCTCTTGCTATTACATAACACTCTTGGTCTCCTGTCCAAAAATAATATCTACCAATTGTGTTTAGTATCATATTTCCACCTGCAATTAGTATACTAAATTGGAACTATCCTCTATTTGCATATATTGTGATAATCCAAATCAAGCTATAAAAAAAACAACCACAATCAATACTTTTTTTTCCTTAAAATCTATCAGAACACTAATTAGGGTTTCTGTCAAGAACTCCTGTCATATGCCATCATGTTCCATGTGTGTTGTTGTTTGCACCACCATGCATGAATTAGGGTTGACAAAAAAATTCATCGACAACTGTGCATTGCACTATCATCTAATGCCAACACCACAAGCTCATCTCATGCTTTCTGCCACCAACGGCATGCTTACTATTGTCAATTCACACACACCTACAAAGAGACAATCGAGTGCTCTACCAAGCACTAGTCTCCGACCACTATGTACTAGTGTTGCTGGAAAAGAAAAATAGAATCTTTATTTTTGTTATGGATTGTGTTGTAGGCTCCTAAGGTTTGAAAACTCTTATTCACATACACGCATTGCTCTGATACCATGGTACATATACAAATAATAAAAAAATAAATAAAAACTCAATGTGTAAATGTTATATAATCAATATTCTTATATTACAAGCAATAATGTCTGAAACAACTCACAGGTTGATGCTTAATCAAAAATATCAAAAATAAGTAATAAATAAATTAAAATTACTACAAAATTAATTATTATTTCTCATTAAATTGCTCTGGCAAAATATTCTTATTATATTTAATTCATTTTTTCTTACATTTTTTATGAATAAAGTATAATGGAATACTCATCATTGGTTTATGATATCCTATTCATATGCATATGATGATAAGAAAGATATTCCACACACATCTTTATGTGTGTGTATATATATATATACACATACACACACACATATATATTTGTCTGTGCATGTGTGTATTATGGTTCATTTTATTATTATTTATTATTTATCATTTTTGGTTTCATTGTTATTTTATACATAAGAGTATCAATATGTGACCTAAACTAATCCAAGATATAATTCAATTTCAAGAGGGGTCCACATGTATGCATAGTGATTCAGATTTTTATTGAGCAGTTTTATGGATATGTGAATTTTTTCATGGTATCTGAGTGAGGATGCAAACCCTTATGGAAAGAGTAGGGAAGAGGCGTGCATCTGTAACAGAGTGACTGGACCATCATATAGCACACTTCATATGGTGAAGTACATCATAGCCACGCCTAGCTACAGTGAGAGAACCAACATGGTATGTGTAGCAGAATCATGTGGATGGTGTGTGGCAAAAAGTATTGCATGGTATAGAAGAAACATGTGCATGGTGTGTGGCAAAAAGCATTGCATGGTATAGAAAAAAAATGTGCAGTGTGTAACAGTGTTTCACAGAAACAAGTGGTGTGGCTATTGGTATTGTGTACTGTGTGTGAAAGTGTATACGTGTGCAATACTGAAAATAAATTTTAAAAAATAGTGGCTCTTATGTGACGAATAGAAGAAAAACATATTTAAGCTATAACTTTATGGAGGTTCATGCAGCAGAATTATACATACTAGACAATTTGAGTTTGGAGAAAATTTTTAGAAAAGAAATTATTGGCCAACTGATGGAGTCTCATAGCTATAGTACGAGGGAGACTTGATTACAAATTAGTTCCCAATTGCCAATTGACAAATGGCAATCCATCAAGATAAAATTGGTGTTATTTTTTTATCCTACACAACATGCAACATATTACAAGTGTAAGAAGCATCAACATATTCATCCGAGATCATGAAGATATATGATATCATTTCATTACATATGAAATTAAGAATATATGAGCCTAAAACCAAAAACTACTCATTTTATCCATTTCACACAATTAGCTACATAGTTTTTATAGAAATTCTCAGTTAAGGTGGATGTGACTAAGAGAGTAACACATTGAAAGATAAATTAACATGACTTTCCTATACTTTTTACATGATAGTCTTTCAGCATGCTATAGTCAAATTATGTGTGATAGTTAGGTTATGTTTATTTTTTCGGCTTTAAGCTGAAAGTAATTTACTTTCAGTATTAAACTGTTTATTTTTTAAAAAATTTATGACTTAATGCTGAATTTTTAAAAAAAAAATTCTGAATTGAAAAAATTAAAATAATTAGCTTTTTCTATTCATAAAAAATATTTTCCACCAAAATAAAAAATAATTCATCATTATCTTTAAAGGAGGAGAACTAATAACACTCACTATTATTGATGACAATGAGGAATTTAGTATGTAACTACGTTATCTCGATCCGGCTCATTTATTTTTTTTTTAAATTTCACTTCGTTGTCATTCCTATTCATTACCCAATATTAAAAAATAAACTTAATATTTAATACTATTAAGCACTATTCAACATTAAGCTCAAAAAAAATTTATTTAATATTAAGTAAAAAAACAAACCACCTTAGTTGCCCATCAAACCAGAGATATATCACCTGATAATTCAATATATACTAACATTAGATGGAGTATCAATCATAATAAAGGCAAAAACAAGATAGTCACATTAGAATGCTCACCAAAGAAAGAATCATCATATCAAGCAGAACTATTAAGAATTATTTTCAGATATAAGACCAATAGCATAATCAATTGAGTGACATAGGTAGAGTAAAAGAGAGTAGTGATATTAGAATGCACATTGTAGTCAAATTATTTTCAGCATATACTAATAGTATTTGTTACGCTACGTGTGTGGTGAGTTATTGATAATACAATGTGTGTATTTTGAAATGCAATGAGTGTTCTTATAGTGTGTATTGTTGATTTCATATTTTGTGTCATATTCTCTGTGTTTTTGATTTCATGTTAAATATTTTTTCATATTTATCATCAAATTTTTACTTACATCATTAATAAAAGTTAATTAGATTCGTTTTTTTTTGTTTTTTTTGCATTGATGTTTTATTACAACATTACTAAAATATAATGGAATGTGCATTCAATGAAGTATCGTTGAAACAACTTATTTATTATATTTAATGTAGATACCTAAGCTAGTTATATTGTAGTTTTTTATTATGAGATGAGATAATATTTTTTATCTTAGTACATATTTATGGATCTATGTATGCTATGAGAAATAGTATTAAGAGTTCTATAAATAATTACTCTAAATGAATAATATTCATTTGAATTTATTTTATGAATCTTTCATGACATAGATATTAATTTTTAAACCTAATTTATTGTTTCATAAAATTGATGAGAAATATATTTTAATATATTATCACTTCTCATATTAATATCACATTAAAACTAAATTTTTATTCTTTCATAAAATATCAAAAAAATATAAAATATTTAAAATATTTACTTAAATACTGATAATCATATAAATTGATTACGATTTATCAGCAACGATACCAAAATATCTCTAAATATCATACATTATTTTCTTATAAAGTTCTCAAATATTTAAGTGAATCAATTTGAAATAAGTATCTCTTATAACCTGCAGACATGTCAGATAGGAAACTCTAGTACACTTTTCTAATTGACATCTCACAATCAATAGATGTCATTCATCTAATGCCCAACTCCAAAATCTTGATCTTTGCCAATGAACAATGTCTCAATCAATGATGGATGAAAAGTTGAGAAGCATTTAGATAGACTATTGTGTGACAAAAAATAATAAATACAATTCATCTTATTTAATCATTAGGAAAATCATCTGTCTCAATAGATGATTCTACATAAAAACAACATAAGAAAAAAAATATCACATCATTTTTGAAATATTAAATTTATCTTTATTAGAAAACAAAATATCAAAATAATAAAATTTACATTGCACTATAAAAGTAAATAATTTAAATTAATAATTAAAAATATATTTTACATTCGGCTAATGATATAATATGAAAAAAAAATAATATAATCTAAAATTTTAAATCACAAACATTAAAAAAACTCAGAAACATAAATAATATAAAATTACTTATTAACATAAAATTATAAATATAGCACACAAGCAGATGTAGAAACAAATAAAATACACAACACATTTCACATGTGAGTCCTATAGTAATCCTAAGTAGTCTGTGATTGTAATTTTAGTGATTATATGGATACAAATCATGATCAGCATGAATGATTCTGAAATTAGTACTAGTTTTAGCCTATATATCCTCAATGTAATATGAGTCATCTCCGACAATAATTCTTTCATTTTATCCTAAATACACAACCTTAAATTATCCCAATCCTTCAAACATACAAATACTTTTATGATATCCTATCATAATCTAACATTTTCTATCTGAAATAACACTTATAACCACAAAAAAAAATAGACTCTAATACTACACTAAATACTAGAAAGGTCGGTAAATCATATGTCAACTTAGATATAATAATAATCAGTATCTAAGTACCAAAATAAATCATTCATATTCAATAGATCACCTCATTATTTGTCCTTAACTAACTGAATGAAAAAATTATCATCTTTGAATATGATATTCATACACACTCAGAGCTTCCCTACAGCTATTACCACACATAACATCATAATATATAAACATGTTATTCAATTTTTCAAAAATCCAACCATCATATTCACATTCTTCTATTTGGTTCATTAATAAAGATACGTGTGTTAAAATATTATATACCTTTTTCACCTTAATCTTGGAATCTATACAAACAGCTAAATAAAAAAGATTTAAAATAAAATATCAATATTTTAAGTACTTGATTTTTATTTTAACAATCATGAAACTAAATCCAGAATATCCTTTATACTTATTAAATATGCCTCAAATATTATAAAAAATAAGAATGTCTCAAATATTACTAATCATATTATAATTTATATATGAGTGTAATGCATGTGATTAGACTCGAATATGACAGAGTCGTCATAAGAAATAAAAATCTTAAGAAATCCTAATTTTTTTTTATCAAAATTCCATTTAAAATTAATATAGTAACAACATGCAAATGATACATCATGACAACTAGTCCGTATATCAGACAAAACAACCCAACATGCTAGGCACAAGTCTGCCCAGAATCATTCCAATCGTGGTGGATGAGTTGGGCAAGACGTGCCAATACGGCTCGACCAATTTGACACCTCTAAAACAATATCAAAGATTTAATATTTTATAAAAAATTTAAAAATAGTACAATTAATTGTAGCAAATTCATTAGCTCTTGAGTTCACCATCCAAAAATCTAGAATAAAATAAAAAAAAAGAAAATATAGTGGAAATAAATGTGCTTGATCCAATGGTACCCAAAAAACAAAATCTGGAGTACTTCTCCCAAAAGAATTTCACTATCTCATCTCTAATAAATGTGGTCATAGAAAAATCAACCTAAGTAGGTCAAGTAATTTTTTGCGACATAAGTAACTCAGAGTACAACATACAATATTTTTCGCGAGTATGCCTTGACCTCCAACAAAAAGAAGAAGCCACTACTACCTTCATTCCTACTAGTACACTTATGCCAGATCTCCCAAGCCTCTCATCACTATTTTATGATAAATATGACATAGTACTACAACTAATTATACCAACTTCACCCAATTTAGGTATAATAATTATCACCCAACTGAGTTACTCTCTAATAAATATTCAGGAGAGTCATAAGTATTTTCTTCCTAAGAATTTATATTTGCAAACTAATATATCACTCTCTTAATTAATATATGTAAATAATACTACAAACATGATTGTCAATTCTTATTAAAGTTATTTGAACTATCAATATCAATACCACATAAAAATGTCAAATGAGCCATATACATTTCGTGCCCTGCGAGCACTGCATGACACACATTTTATTAGGCTTGGCAGGGCCCATTTGGCATGTAGTCGGGCAAATTCATATCGAGTCATGTCAGGTCATGCCCAGATTAAAATATACTAAAATTTTAATTTTATATTTATTTATGGTGCAAAATTACAAAATTATGAAATGATAATTTTATATTTATGTAAAATAAAAATAAAAAAATCACTTAGATAAAAAAAATCCACAAGAATAATATCAATACAATGAATAACATAACATTATGATGAATCAAAAAGCATATGCAACAAAAATGTAAAAACAAAAAAATATATTGCATCGTATCAAATGAAAAAATTACCAAAATAGCACAAGTCATCGTTATCAATTGATATCTATAATATGATAGTACAAATGCAAATATAGATCATTATTATTATGTATGCATCTGAATGTATCATTATGTGTCGACTCAATATCCTAGATCTCGATGTCATATGAGTCATCATGGACCACCAATATTTTTGTTCATCCAAAATGTTCAATCTCAAATCTTCACAATTTTTTATGAATGAAAGTACCTCTATGATATATAGTCACAATCTTAATCTCATATCTGAAAATATATTAGTTACAATAAAAAAAAATAAACTTTAATATCATACTAGATATTAGAGGAGATAGAAAATCACATAATATTTTAGATAATATGGGATGTATAAGTTTCATCAAATCAAAATATTTAAATTTTTATTATCAGCATGTAATATGATTGAGTAGTAATTAATATCTAATTATCAATAAAACTCACTCGTATTTGATGAAATACCAAATCATTTCTCCCTAGCTAACTAAAAGAAAAAATCATAATCTTCAAATATGATATTCATATCAATACTCGGAACCATATTATAATTATCATACCTAGTATCATAATATAGATATAAGTTAATTAATTTTTTATAAATTAAATTTTTAAGTTGATGCTCTTAATTCATGCACGTATACATGTATGTCAAATCATTTTTTTACTTCTTTCACTTTAACCATAAAATTCATGCGGATAGCTAAATAATAGTGAATTGAAATGAAAGACTAGTATTTTAAATACTTAATTTTCATCTCAATGAACATGACACTAAAAATAGAATATTCATTATACTTACTAAACTAATTACTAATACTACATATGCACCTGAGTGCAATACAAATGCTAGAAGTATGTACAGACAAATAAATATTAGTCATGTCATTAAATCTTTTAAATTTTTCATAAATAAAATAGACAATTTCATATATCTCAATCTGAATCATCAATAATATGTTCATCACTATTACTATTGACATAGTCGGATATCAGAAATTAGTAGTCATCATATGACTATAACATGAGATAAATATAATTTAATGTATCTCATATCTATTTAAAATTTTTTCTTTTTAAGACCTTTTGATAAATAGAGACAATTAAAATATTGTTATATGTTAAGGTATTCTAAGTTATTTTAATAATTTTCTTATGTTAAATAATTTTCAATCCAGCTGGTATAATTATGTTAATAATGTGACACATATACATAACATAAAAAATTTTATCTAATGACATGTATCTAATGATTCTAACAAACATACTAATGATTACTTTGTTATTAAAAGCATATCAAAAATTATACTAAATATTTTATTCTGAATATTATATTCTATAAAAATCTGTGTCATATATTCATAAATGACACATGATAAGAATGAAAAATTTCATAAAATCTTAAAAAAATTTACGTTCTTATTTGAATCTATATGGCAAGCAATGAGTCATATGAATGATGAATCATCACAATTAGGCCAAATATCGAACATCATTAACACAATTTCATTATATTTCCTAAATTTATTAATTATTAATTATTTTCTAATTTATAATATTATATTGTGTTATTTTTACTAGTCAATCTAGGAATCCTACAATATACAAACTAAAAGTTGATATACATAACATTATAATCCTCCTAAAATCTAATCCAAAGACTCATGTCATATTTTATCTATCAAAGTCATTATGATATGTAAAAGAAATCAATGAAAATGAACTTGATCCAATTTTAAAAATTCCGACACTAATTTGAGTTTACTTGGAATCTAATACATCGAGTTTTTTAGTATAATAATCAGTATGATTCTTAAGCCAGCCCGACCTTTTTACTATATTAAATTAAGTTCATACTAAAGTTCACCTAGTTTTAAGTTTTTTTAACAAAAAGATTTAAGTCGAGACTATTGAATAGAACATAATTTTGACCTAGGATCTAAGTGTCAAAAAGGTCGTGCCAGCCCGACCTTTTTTTGGTGGCGACACGACTCATTGGCCTAGCTCATACCCTGTTGAGGCTGGGTCATATGCGGACTTGCCAACTCAAGCCAGGTCATACCCGATTTTTCCAGCTAAATTTTAAAAAAAATCCAACTTGATCTCGGGCCAATTTACCGTGTCGTCAAGACGAGAACACGGGATGTGCCTAACTCGGCACGGCACAATCCGTGCCAATGGTCGACCCGGCCCGAATGAACCAGGCCATGCTCTGGCCACCTAGCCCATTTAACACATCAAGTCAAATCTTTCAGTCTGATTATCATTATTATCTAAGTCTACATTAAATTTATTATCATTAAACATGCTATTTATTATTTTTTAAATTTATATTTAAAATATTATATTATGCAAAGCAATAAACTACTAATAAAGTTTAAAAAACTTAAAAAAAATTATATACAATAACCACAACCATACTTCATTAATTTATTTAAGTAGAACTACACGCCCATGCTCCAAGTTTATTCCACAACTTCAAAATTCAAAATAAGACTAACTAGGTAGGTCCGACGGGTTAAGGGAGTAGAGAAAGGAGAAAAAGAGACAAAATGATAAATTAAAAATAATAGAAAAAAAAAAGAATAAAATTCTAGAATTCTTTATTCTAAATTTTTAAAAGGCCAAAAATCCAACAACCATTGAATTATTATTATAGCAAATGGAAACAAATTTGATAGCTACAAATCATCTAGATTTTAAAAATGTTGTTTTTTGCTGACACGAAATTGACAAGTGCTTGTCTCTTTCATTGTCGGAGCAAATTAAGTCTTTGTAATGGCCACAACCGAACCAGACAAGGCTCGTGAGTCCGTGACCCAACCATGTTCTTGGGTCACATTTCTCTAAACAATGCATACTGGGCCAGGCAAGCAGGTCATACCTAATCCAACACAAGGGATGGCTGCCCATGGCCTAGCATGGCATGACTCATGCTTCAGGCCGGCACAATTCTAAACAGTGTCATGCAAGTCCAGGCATTGCTAATTTGGGTCACTTGACCTACTTGACACCTCTAGTAGCACACTAACAATTATCTCTCATTGTTTTGTCCAAGTCACATAGCAGGTAATCTCATCTTGGCTAGTCAATCTGCACATTCATAACTAAGTAATAACATCATATAAATAAAATCACCCTGAAGATTACATCAAAATGATCATGTCTATCACATCCTCACGCACGTGTCACAAAGACCAAAAACACTCAACATACTAAAATTAATCTAATATCACATGCACTAATAGTTATGTGTCAGTTTACAATGATTAACCAATCTCAATTTGAGGTGGATTTTCCAATAAATAACTCACATATCATTGAGCAACATATCAAATCACCACTTACATAACCCAAGAAAATATATTTTTGTCCTTAATTTTACTAAGTTATTCCCAATAGTCCTATATTAATTTCAGTCATCATTTTATCTCACCACACAACACATGCACAAAAAAAAATTTAAACCAAATTAGAACACATATATTTCTGTGTTGTAATATTTAAACGACAATCAAATTAAACACTCTTCGATTTTGTAAAGAAGACTCTAAGGACAAAAAAAAAAACCTAAGACTTTATAATATCACGTTGTGGATGATTTTGTACTATAACTGCCACATTGACCTCTGGTTTTCTTTCAAAAATTTTAATATATTCATGTCAGACATGGTTCTGTGCCATCACTACCGCATCAGCCACTATGTCATCTATATTGAGTTCTACCACCATTGCAGAAAAAACAACTTTCTATACAACTCATGTTGTCGGACATCAGACAACCTTAAAAAAAACAATAAACAGCATGGACTCACTAAATGTGGGTGTTTTAGTGGTATAGTATGGCAATGCTATGGTCACCATCAAATTTTCGAGCAATAACTATTACCAAAGCTCCCATAGTATGTATTACCATCCACATACCCGCAGGAATATATTATTATGAGTTTTCACTTATAAATAATATTTTAAAAAATATAATATCAACAAATATATAGCTGTGAATAACAAAATTAAATGTACGGCATACTTTCATAAGGATTAAAAAAAAACTTGTAAGTGAAATGGACAAAAAAACTGAGTACATCAAGGTGGTATTCTTACCACCCTGTTCTTCCATTCCCAACTTCCCAAAATTTAAGCTGTCTGCATCAAAGCTCTTTAGCTTCGATCTCAAAAACAAGGCAATAACCTGCCAGAAACATTAGCAACACTTTCAGATGTATAAAAAAAAGATACAAAAATTCTGCCACTTCCAATCAGAATGCAATGGATACTTGAAAAAACACAGAAACACAAACATCAATGTTTCAATAAACAGTTTCTTTTGCAATTATGAATCCGTTTTCCTCACACCTCTGTTTGTGTCAACATAAGTTCAGAAAGCTATCTGAGTAACTTATCACAGTATCTATTTTGTAAACATCAATGCTTCTTTAAGCATGAGTGAACTACATTAGTACCTAAACATTTACATAATTGGTTAAGTATCTCTAACTATGAATGATAAGATCATACTTGAATACTCCCAATTGCTATTATCCCTCAAAGAATAATCATGCCCTATGGGATGTTACATTTTTGAAAAAAGTATCTATTTTGTTACTTATCACAATATCATCATCTCTAGCTTCGCCTTCTATTTTTCAAAACTAAAGTAATCATACATATTCTAAAATATATGGGTTGTGTTGCCAACAGTAAACTTTTTTTCAAGGAAAAACAATAGATAATAGACATAATTGGCAGCAAACTAAATTATATTAAATTATGTTAATTTTATTATTCTTGTTATATAGTTAGAGATTTTAGTTTATAAATAAGTACTCACATCCAATTTTTATTTTTTTTCTTGGGATATGCAAGTACACACACACACACACACACACACACACACACACATATATATATATATATATAATCATGTTATTAAAAGTTATAATGTGTTTTTTCCTATTTTAAGACTTGAACAAGGTATCAAAGTTTTTTACCAAAGTAACTACCATTATAAGCTGATGATGACCACCGGCATTGCTGCCGGTGCAACATGAAATAATTTTTCCAACTCTTATTAGTCATTTTGAATGGGAGTCATTTTGAATGATTTTTTTTTTGAATTTTTCCTTTATGATATTAAAACTCTAATTTTATTTTGCTAAATTTTTAATTAGTTTCTTCAACTTGACATAATATAAACATTGAGACGCCAACATAGTATTCCACCTAATGTGATTAGTTGTTAGATTGAATAAGGGTTAGTTCAGAGATAACAAATTATGCCCAAGGTTGATCGGGTTATTATAAAATGGAGTATACATATTACTTTTTTCTCATATATACATTACTTTTTTTCTTGATGTCCAAATAAAGGAGTATTATGTTATATTATTCTTTTTTTTTAATATAACATAATATACACATAAAATGAAGAAAAATATAACGAAATATACACATTACTTTTTTCTAATCTTGATGTCCAAAAAAGGAGTATTAGGTTATATTATTCTTTTTTTTTTTTTATAAAATGAGAGCTCCTAGTTGATAAAATGATATTTATATCTATTTTTTTTTCTTTATACAAATATATATACCATGATAATGAAATTTATAATGTATTTTTACTCATTTTCTAGCTTCAACAAACCCAAAATAGAACACATTAATATTCTTCTCTTTTCACAATAATCTTTATTTCCTATTTTGTCAACCAAATAATTACAGAATTAAAATATTAGGCCATTAATTAACTTAAACTAAATAATAGAGACAAATGCACCAGATAAAATGCATCAACTAATTAATTTAAGGATCAACAAAAATTACTAATTTGTAAATTTCGAGTAAATCAATATAGCTTCTTGATAATCAACTTACTTGCCCAATTGCAGAAACACCTTTGTCTGTTCTACCACACCGTGAATAACATATTTCTTTCTTGTCCCCAACTAAGAGCTTTGTCTTTTTAAGGGCCTTAAAAATTTCAGACTGGAAAAAGTCATAGAGAAAAATACTTATCCATTAAACAGCAAGTTCAATTAACTTATGGACGTTCATTTTTTAAGTTTTTAAGTTTGACAATAAGCAAGAAGACTAGAAATGCATAGTACAGATTGATTGAAATATAAAGAATTGATTATAAAGTACTGGAAACCCATAAATGAATAGTGGAGAACACAAAATGAAGAACACTATTTAGAAGATTCACTTTATTATTATCTAAAGATGACAAATGGGCAGTTGACAAGCCAGCTAGGACCCATGTTTTTAGCCATAATAGGACAAAATTGCAGGTCGAGCTAGACAGGGACAGGTCGGGACGGCATGACATGACCCATATAACTTATGCCACATTTTTTTGTTTAACACATTAATGTGTAACGCATTATATGTTATTGTAATAAGTTTAATGCATTTTTTTATTAACACATAGAATGTGTTACTATTACACATTACAAGTGACACAAGGCCAGCAGCCAAACATTATGGGACTGATTTAAGGCATGAGGGTCCAGCTAAGCCTTTCAATACAGACCTCCCTTTAGAAGGCTGGTCCATGGACCATGCAGCATGGCAGAGCTCATTGTATACCTCCAAATATTACCAAAATTTTTTGTAATATAATTAAAACCAAGCCATACAAAATGTATCATGTGGACATAATAAAAATTAAAAACATTTATTCAATCACATGTTCAAATTTTCCTGCACCCATAGTTTTGTCATTCCCAATTAGTTGGCAAGTGTCCACAAGTCTCCATATTTTAAGCCACTAAGTACTCAATTAGTGTTAGAGGTGTCAAACATGTTGTGATGGGCCTAAAATGACACTGCTTAAGATTTAGGTCATGTCAGGTTAAGTCAAGTAAAAAAATGCTAGTCGGACATGTTTCTAAGCTCAGGTCCGTGCATAGGACTAGGTAATGCCTAGCCAGGTTGGAACTATGTGGATATCATGTTGGGTCCATGCCTGGGCATAGGTAATACCCGATAGGATCAGAATGAATTTGATACTAGCATGGGCCCATGCGTGGGCACGAGCCACAAGCTATGCTTGGGGACAAATTCCTATATGGACATGGTTCCAAGCCACTGGACCCATGATATGCATGGATGGTCCATAGCTCCCAAACCTTACTAAGTGGAATGATAATCGCCCCATCAAGCTCAACGTGGTCCATGGAGGTGATCCATGCATTTGGTCATGCTATGCCAATTAACCCATTTCACACATCAAATGAGTGATAACAAGACATAAAAATATTAAAATTAAGTTCAACTTAGTAACTAAGAAAATATCATATTACGCTAATACTCACTTCTTAATTTGTCTAAAGTCTCTAACCACAAATTGAGTGTTAACTAATATATTTTTTCACTAGTAAAAATTTTCATTGTGAACAACCACTTGTAGCCTTTTATTAATTTTTTTTTATTGAAAGAAAATTTACATCCCAATCAACAGTGATAACATAAAATTCATTTAACAAACATGTTGTCATCTTGAACAAGTTAAAGACTCGAAAGTGAAACCTAGTAACATAACATTATAAATCAAAGTCAATAAAAATATAAAAAACATAATAAAATCAATCATGATAAATATAATATTAAATAATATATTATTTACATGTATTTGGTTGAGTAGCAACTAAACGTAGGTTAATATCCTCAATGTGATTGCTTGTCCAAGAGATTAATAATGTTTGTTAGATTAAGCCCTATGAAAATAACTCATTTTCTTGTCCAAGACAGGGTGAGACACTATGTTGAGTTATCATGCCAAGCTCATCAAATGAGTGACATTCTTCTTATGAGTTTGTTGGATTAATTAAACTCTTTGAATAGCTATTTCATGCTATCAAGATTTTGAAAGCTTTAAAATAACAAAGAAAAAAATTTAAAATTAAAATCCATAAAAAATCCATTTAAAGATCCTTGGAGCTAATTTCAACATTAATTATTATTCTCTTTATCAAATAATGTCAACATGAAAAATTAAAACCAAGATATGGGAAATCTCAAAAGATCTCTCAAAATCATCATCAGGAAATATATCATTAATAAATATATTATCTTAATTAAAATAATATCGACATTGATAATTATTCTCTTTATCAAATACGAAAAAAATATGTACCCTTTTAGATGCAAGAGAAACAAGAAATACAAATTTAATAACTCATACAAAAAAAAATTTTGTTATTTCAAAAATATTATAAACAAATCACACATGATCTTTTGTATAATATTATCTTTTACATTAATTTTATATAATATTATAGTTGATATATATGATCTAAAATAACAAAAAATAATATTTTATATGATAAAATAATTTGTAATCATGATTATCTCACTCCAACTTAGAAGAAATATTCCAAGTCGATATATTATTCTTTATTTCTATAATTTATTTTGTAATGGTGTACCTACACAACACAATATTTAGTGAAGCCTTGTGATTTACAAAAAAAAAAAATTCAAGATGTGTACTTTAGCACATAAACACTCCATAAAAATCACATATCACAACCAAAATATATTTAATTATTTTATAAAAAAGAGTAAAGATAAATAAAATTGTTTTTTTAAAACATATATTTTATTAAAAACATCTTGAAAATAACAAAATAATAAATTTTATCATATAAGATAATCTTGTTGAACCATTAATATTTATATGTATAACAATGAATAAAGCATTGATAGTTTCTTTCAAAATGTTAAATATAAAATCTTAGTATACCACTTGCATAGTAGTTCGATTAGCAAAATATGATGAATACTGTAAAGTTTGAAACATGAATTCAATACCTAGAGATGTCAAATATACTTCTTTATGGTGCATGTTAGATCATATATCATGCAATTGGAATAGAGATATTACATATTTCAACCCAAGATCCCTGAGAATTATATATGCACAAAAGATAGTATGAGTTATGTTTAAAAAGTAAGCTAGATAGCAAAAAAAATTAAAGCATATTTTTTTAGTTAACATGTCTCATATTCAAGAGAAAACACTTCTTTTATGCTTGACCTCATCCCCATGATCTTTGACTTGACCAAACAAAAATGATCAAATAAAAAATAAATAATTAAATAACATGTGAAAGTTAAAGATCTACTCGATCTCCTATGGGTGGAGAAAAACAAAAAATATCATTATATCATGTCCTTGGATTAAAGGTGTCAAACAAAAAGTATTGTGTCTGCATGGCCAATTCCTATGTGGCCCATCCATGCAACCATACCTTGCCCAGCATGGTTGGCAAAGCAACAAGCCTAGCACAAGTTATTTGGCATGCATCGGTGTTGAGTCATGCTGGTTTTTTGACAAAGAACCAATTAAATTATTTTTTATTTTTTATTTTTTATTTTTTATTTTATTATTTAATAAAAATATTATATTACGTGATTTTATATAAAATAAATAATTAAAAAATTAACATTTCCCTCAAATTAAAAAAAATTTAATGAAAACAAATTATTGCATTCCATAAACAAAAATATAATATAATACACACACATATATAACATAAGATTAAACATAACTCATAAGACCAAAAATACATAATGACATATTTGGCAAAAATAAAAAAATAATGATAACATAATATCATATAAAACAAATATATTAAAAAACAAGAGTCATCAATCGATATCTACGAATAATAATTTATAGTATAGTAGTGAAGATATTAAGACTACAACAAGTAATACCTTCAGACATTTACATGATAATATATATGTTTGAGGATATCACTAGTGTTGGTCATCATATCTTCAATCTCAATGTCACATGAATTATTATTCATCAGTAGTTTTTGTACTTTTCTAAAATGCTCAATCTCAAATGTTCTCATTCTTTTATACATGCAAGTGTCTCTAGGATATCTAGTCACAATCTTAAATTCTTATCTGAAATAATATTAGCTACCACAAGAAAAAATAGACTTTGATAATAAATGTTAAATACTAGAATAATTAATAAATCAAGTGACATTTTAGATAGTACGATATTAATTAATTCATATAATTTTCACCAAATCAAAATAACCAAATTCTTATTATTATCAAATGATATAATAAAATAATAATCAATATCTAAATACTGATATAACTAGCTAGAATATAATATTCATGTTCATACTCAAAACCTACTAATCTATTATACCTTATATCATAATATATAAATAAGTTAATTAATTTTTCATTAATAAAATATTTATATTGGTGTTCCTAATTCATGCATATTAATATGTATATCAAAATATTTTCTACCACTTCCATCTTAATGCTAAAATTCATATACACAACAAACTATAAAGAGATAAAATAAAAGACTAATATTTTAAATATTTAATTTTCATCTCACCAATCATGACACTAAATATATGATAGCTTCTATACTTACTAAATATGTTACTAATATTATATATGAATATAAGTATAATATAAGTAATGATGTATACATAAATAAGCATATGTACATCATATAATAAAAATCTTGAAGAATTTTATAAAAAAAATTATTATATCCTATTCAAAATCATTAATAATAAGTTCATCACTCTGATTATTAACATAATCGAATATCATATGTTTATAACTAACATATGACCTCAATATCAAGTAGATATAATTCCAGTGATGTATCATATCAATTTTAAGGTTTTTCATTTTTAAACCCACTGACATATAAATAGTGCTAAGCTCATGTTATTTGCTTGTCATTCTATAGTATTTTAGTAAATTTCTAATTTTTTCTAATATGAAAAAATAACTTTCATTTTTACATGTATTATCAATTTAATTACATGACATATGTACTTAATATGAAAAATCTCACCTAATTGTCTATCTCTAATTATTCTAACAAACATTCTAATAACTATGTTATTAAAAATATTAAAGAAGATAATAGTAAATATTTTATTATAAATATCATATTTCTTAAATATAATAGGCATTTAAATATGGGAATGATACATTATTATTACTAGTCCAGATATCAGATATCAAGGACACAACTATAGACTTTACTATATTTCCTAAATTTATTAATTATTAATTAATTCTTTAACTTATATTATTTTATTATGTTATTCCAATTTATAGACCTAAGAATCATATGATAAATAGACTAGAAGTATAACATCATTATACTGAGTATCCTAGAATCTTCAGAAAATATAATCGAAAGACTTATAATCATAATTAATTTGAACATGTATTTTCTCTCAAAATCATTATGGTGTATGAAGGAGATCAAAGAAAAAAACTAGATTTAACTTGACCTCACCGCTCATTTGAGTTTATCTATAATTTAATATACTATATTTTTTTGTATATTGATCGACATGTCTCTTAAAATAATCAGTATCACATGCACTACTAGATATATATATATATATATATATATATATTTTAACAATATAAATATTATGATGATTCTTCTTTGATACTCTTTGAATTTTTATTTATTATAATTATAAAGTGAATTCTTACCACTAAAGTTCGCCTAATTTTTTAATTTTAATGTGGAAATGAATTTGAGCCAAGAATATTGAAGAAAACATAATTTCAATATCAGATCTTGAATAGGATTATCGTTATTATTTATAACTATGTCAGATTCATTATCATTATATTTAAAATTTATCATTTTTATAAATATTTTTTTAATTATAATTTGACTAATAAAAAATTTACAAACAAATAAAAAAATATGTATCAAAACCCCTTTGATGTAATCTACAATTCACTTTCCTTTGTACCAATTCTGACCTCTACTAAAATTTTCAATTATGACTTATATCATATATGCATGAATTAAATATAAAAATTAACAATAATAACTTACAATGATAAAAAAATTACAAAAAAAGAAACATATGATATATGAGATAGGAGAGAGAATTTCAAGAGAGATGAGATTCACAAAATAAAAATGAAATTTATAAATTTATTAATCTCTATTTATATATTTTTTATAGATTAATAAATGACATTTTTTATTTTTTATTTTATTTTTATTTGGCTAGATATCTGTCAGCCATCAAATTTTTGGCATGTATCCATTAGAAATAATCTGACAACTATGTTTTAAAACAAATTATTTTTTTAAGCCAATGATAATGACATACCATGCATGTCGCTATCACGATCAACACTGATTAGTAATGGGTGCCAACTTCGATCGAGCCTCAAACGAGGATAAACTAGCCAGGTGGGCCGAACCCGAATTAAGAGGCCTAGTTTTTTTTTTAAATACCCAACACCATCAAGAGATTATCTGACCGAGCTTGACCCATGACCCATGATCCACCCGAACTCAATCATGAGTTACCATGACGATGGATCATTCCACCAGGATAAGTATCTTATCCCACTTAACTTGACCTAACAACTTCCAATGCATAATCATAATCCCTAACTCGAGATCGAGCTAAACTAATCAGCTATGAACAAATATAGTACAAATCAATATTTTATCTCACTTTTTGAAATTTCAATTACTCCAAGTCCAATAAATTAACTAAAAATCTAGAAAAATCAAATTAGTAATTTATTACTCAAATAAAACAAAACCAAAAAAAACACACTTTAAATATATAAAAATCAAAATAACTAAGTAGGAAAAAATATATCCTAAATGACACCAATGATGATGATCACCGATAGTAGTCAATGATGGAAGCATTCATTAGTTATGATCCTCATAAGCTAGCAATAATGATTACTTGA
Source organism: Sapria himalayana (assembly GCA_029783825.1). Classification (NCBI taxonomy): domain Eukaryota; kingdom Viridiplantae; phylum Streptophyta; class Magnoliopsida; order Malpighiales; family Rafflesiaceae; genus Sapria; species Sapria himalayana. Next base: position 1,263,845 of record JAREIK010000357.1, on the reverse strand, counting down.
GTAAGTAGCACTTCAAAAGTATTTTTAACTTAGAAATGTTTTAAAAAAACACTCCTTTTATTAGCTAAAAGCATTTATTATATAAGAACTATAAAAATAATATAAATCAATATTCACCAACAAATAAATCATGTTAAAACTAATATCATTTTGTCAAAAAAGATCATCATGCATCTATTTCTACTTGGCTAGTTCATAACTAATAAGATATAGATATGGCGATCAAGCCACTATGTTATCATTAATTATCTTTTAATTTTTTTCTGCTTAATATTCCTAATGCGTATGAATCAACTAGAAAAGACTTTATAGCTAATTTTTCAATCTCATTTTATTTATTGATATTCATTTTGTATAACATTCAAATAAAAGGGCAAGAAAGTTGATTATTTTATAAAGAATTTTTTTATTTATGAGTTTTGCATAATTCCTTGTAATTTAGCAAAATAAAACAGCAATTAACTTGTTTATATAACTTTACATTAGATATTTTTGAGCAAGAGTAATTATATATGTCTAACCTCCTATGAGTTTTCACAAGGACAGAGAAATGATGGTATAAAAGGGTAATCATATTTAGCATTAAATTAATAATTCATTCACATTTTAAATCTAGGGTCTAACACATAAAAAGCCTCTATTCTAGATTCTAACTAATAAAAAACATAATCTCTATTCTGATATATAGAGACACAAAGCCATGATTATGCTTTTCAACATTATGAAAACACGAAACAACTTGAACAAACATTGTTCTATATTACTAGTAAATATAGAGTTGAACCATTACACATAAAGAATATGTGCATATCTAGGCAGTTACATAACAGAATCACTTCAATACATAAAACAGCTTGAATAAACAACTAGTTGAAACCTCCACTTCTGGTAAGTCATCAGTTCCAATTTAACATTTAAAAATAACAACAAAAAAGACACACCTCTACAGTTGGATCCATTTGTGCCTGTGAGGCAAAACCATAAAACCTGTGATACAGCACATAAGTTAGGAAAATTGTCACTGTTCTATTGTTAATCCAACCAGTTTCCAAATTCTATTGTTGGAACCAGGTGAAGAACCAAAAACAAATGAAAATACAAAAAAAAAGAAGAAATAGCCATAATTTTAAAAGGGGCACAATGAAATAAGAAAGTATAGTAAAAAAAGAAAAATATTCTCAACAAGGGAGCAATTGTGATGTGCTAGTTGTGAAATCTTCAGAACATTTACTAGCAAATTATGACATAACACCCAACATCATCTTGCAATAAAAAAAATTAGAAACAGAAAGGCACAATCTGTACCTTTGACCAAGATACATAACTTTTAATGCAACATATCTCCTTGGACGATGCTTTTCCATCATATCCTGTTCTGAACCAAAAGAAGAACAACATTTTTGAAATGGAAAACTGATATAATGATAACAATACATATATGCGACATATAACTAGTCATAAGTATGGGTCAGGGCAAACAAGTCAAGGTGTGCCAAAAGCCTGGAGTGATGCTCCAAGAGCAAAGGACCATGGGCTGGTCCATTTTCATTGTTGAGGCTAGGGAATGGCACAAAGCAACAATCACATCATCAGACCAGGCCAGCCACTTTTGAATCTTTAAATATAACAGATAGACCAGCAATCTGCATTAAAATGGAAATTTACTTGCTAAATTTAATAACAAGTGTTCTTAATATCTATTTATCAGACGAATTTAACAAAAGGAACTCCCATCTACTGCAAAATAACAATGCATGGCTTGCTTCATCAAGAATTTCTTAGCTTCAATGTTCGAGTTTCTGCACCATCTTGGTAAACTTAAACAACTTCGTCACTAATTATTTAACTTATAAGTTCAAATTCCATTCAAAATAAACGTGCTGTCAAAATTACATTATTAGGAGAAGAATTACTATCCAATTATTAACCAACTTAAGAGACCTATCAGTGGTGTCATTAGCTGTTCAAGTCTTCCCGGATCACCTTTGAGATTCATCACACATTCAGCATTAACAATGTTATCAGATACATTTTGAATTTCAGTGCAGCCCAGGTTCTGCATGAAGACATATTCGAATCAGAAATTCAATTATTTCGCATGTCACGTCATTATTTAATCAGCATATAAATTTACGACAACCATTCAAATTTGGATTAAGATATTTGCAGAACTACCATTCGAGAAATGGTGAATATGGTATACCAACCTCGTTGCAGCGACAATTTGAGACCTGAAAAGATAGCTTGGCATTTTCAGCTTCCAATTCCTGGTTCAACAATTCTCAATCATCCTGCTGAATGAGAGATGCAGCAATTCAACTGGCCACCACAAAAATACCACAGAAAATTGAGAGAATACGTTGATTCTGCTTTTGAGAGAAGCTATTTGGGATGACAACGTAGTCACTATTTCACTGTAATCCATGTTAAGAAATTTGAATGTTCGTCGTCTTCGATCTTGAAGCTTTTTTAAGTGTTGGTCCAGCATTACAGAAAGCCGTCGTAGCCGCACGACCAGGACCAGACGACTGCGTTCTGCCGGATTAGAAAGAGGAATTCAGGCAACTGAGCGATCAAGTCACGGCTTGCCGTCACCTGGACGGGTTCGGCGCGGAAAATGGAGCGGGCGGATTACCTTTCGGCCGACTGTTTCCGAATGTGCCATTGCCATTATTAACACATAAGACTACACAAGCCCGGCCCGCCGGCCTCTGGAATTGCGTTTCAATATTTCAAGCTTTGGGTAAGCTTAAATATGACGAAAAACATTTTGGCACATTTATAGTTTACCCAAAAAATATTTTCATCAATAAAATTGTTAATTAATAATATATATATGGTTAAATATAAAAAATTAATTAATTAGAGTAAAATAATTAGAATATCAAAATTAATATATATATATATATATATATATATACACACACACACACACATGCACGCTAATATTAGAGCTGTCAACTAGGCCAGATTTTGGGAGCTAATGAGACAATATAACTTACAAACTGTTTAGAGATGACTCGGTCAAAATTCGACTCATGCGAGCTCGATTCGAGCTCTAGCTCGACTAGAAATATTAATTAGTTGAGTCGAACAATTCATAAGAAAACTCAAAAAGTCATGGAAAACTCAAATATTTTTGTATATAAAATTTTTAATATTTTTTTAATTTTATATATCTACTTTAGGGAATGGCATAAATATTATATCTTTATTTTTTTATTCGTAAACAATCATATATTTTTATTATTATTTAGTTTTAAATATGTTTATTTAAAAAATAATTAATTTTTTTTAATGAAAAGATGTTAATGGATAAGATATTATTCTATAAATTATATTAATACGTTAGTATTATAAAAATAATATATATATATATATATATTTTTTTTTCATACATCGAATCTCCTAAAGTTAGATATATAATAATTAGTGGTACTAATGAAACGATACAACACGTAAGCTACTCAAACTCGACTCGATCAAAACTCGGTCGAAACTCGACTCAAGTAAGCTCGACTCAAACTCGAACTTGACTCAAAATGTTAAAGACTCAACTTGAGCTCAGTTGAACTCGAACTCAACTCGCATCATTAGCAATCCTAGGCTAGATATCTTGGGCATGACATAGTTCAGTCATGCATGGCAGTGCATGACATAGTTCAATGTTGTGCCTAGATGTGTTGTGAGCTAGCTCGTGGCATAGTTCGAACCATGCTAGGCTAAGCTTTTTAGCACGGGAAGCATGCCATGGCATGACTTCCCATTTAAGCTAATTTTGGCATAGCTAACCCGTGGCACATTTCTGGCTAGCCTAGAAAGAACCATACTATCCTAGTCAGACCTGACCCAACTTGGCATTATCCAACCAAAATATATGGCAATGAGTCATGCCATGTTGTCCATTTTCTGAATTATGCCGACACAACACAATAGTAATGACGAGCCTGAAAAAAAAGTCACGTGGGCATGACCAATGATAAAAATTTTCGATATATCTACCGATATATCTCCGAAATATTCATAAATTCTAAGTATCGATATATCCATCAAAACTGATATATCTATCCTTTATTGATGCTTATATACAAAAATGCATCGATATATCTTCGATATATCCGATATATCTGTAAAATTCAAGTACTGATAAATCCGTAGAAACTGATAATTTTAATCATTGGGCATGACACAACTTATTTGGCATATCTAACTAATATGGAATACAAAAAATATATATATATTGGAATTTAACATTTTCAAAATATTTCCAAGGACAAAAATTATACCTCCATTAAATATTGTAGAAGACTCTATTGTTTGTTTTGGGAAAGTACAACTACACTATTGTGCTGAATGATACCATCATTTTGGATAGTTAGTGTCACATCGCCACCCAAAGGCTAAGTCCATGACAGTAGGTTGCATAGATTGATGTGGCAATTAAGACTCCCTCACATTGGCAATCCAAGTCCTAATCATAATCCCCATGATTGTGACCTAGTTTAGATTTTTAAAAACTTTAAAAGTAATATACCCTCTTTCATGCATGGGGGTATATACTATATTCCTTGAAAACACAAACAAATAAAAGAGTTATTTTGAACATGAGTTGTTAGGATGAGATTAAAGGAACATCAAAATTTTATTAATACTTCAACATTGTATTAAAGTATTATATATAGAGTGTTCTCAATGATTTTATTCTTGTGGATCATTTGAAAATGTTTCAACAATGTCATTAAATTTTATGCATGATAGACTCTGATCGCCACAAATTTGCATGCATGCAATGTGTTTGGTGATTATAGAGTCCTTTAATTAATTTTATTAAGTTGTCAATAAAGTTTTTGTCTAAATTTTGATATATCTAAATAATTTGACACTAGTTTCTCAAACCAATATAATGTTGTCTTGCATATTTTATATACCTCACTCGACCATGGGTGGCTGATCAACACATATATACATCTCAAGCATCTAGCATATCATTTGAGTAGCGAGTAATGCTTCGTCTGAGACTCTAGTATAGTTATCCAATACTAAATTGTTAAACTCATAGAAAATTGTTTTGTCTAGACTAAATTACTTAGCTAAATGAATGTACAGTATTGGAAATAATTATTCCATAATATTTTATGTTCAAAATAGTTAGTGTTAGTAAACTACAAGATTACAACAACTATGAATGTAGCAGAAATACAAAAAAAAAACTGTAAATGCTAAAATTCATTAGCATCCAAGCAATACGGTAAAACTAATTATTAAGGAATTCAAATGTTATCAACTGTAGATCAAACCCAATATGTTGTAGAATGCAAATGTTCTTTAAAGATATCTACACGAATGATCATCAAATGAGATGGGTTTGTAAGCACCTTATGGCAAGTTTTTATTAAACAAAAAAGAATGGATCTATCCACACGATTTGGATTTATCTTTTTTCTATTGATATATCCATGAAAACTCTCATGATATTACAAAAAAAATTATCTCTATTATTTGCCTTTTAACTCGTGAAGTATATCTATATATAGAGTTCATATTTTTTAATTAAAAGAAATATTAACCTTTTTAAAAGACAAGTATTCCATTCTCTTAAAAGAAAGTCGATATCATTTTGATTAAAATAATTCATTACCCTCTTTTCAATGAGATTCATTATCTATCTTTTTAAAAGAAACTCAGTATATTCCTTTTAAATATATTTATCTTGATTTAAATGAATTTGAATCAATATCCATTAACTATTAATGGGCTTGGATCCGTGATAGATAATAAACCAAATAAAGGACTTTTATTACACTCCATTGTAACTCATTTTTGTTTATGACCCTATAGGTTCATTTAATTTCAGTAGCATGCCCATATCATATTTTAAAACCTTAAGTTATAATTGGCCTTCCGCAAAATATTCACTACTAAAAATAATGAGATTAACGACCAATTATTTGGTCGGTAATTCGGTATTTTTTGGTCTATAAAACTAATACTAACCATTTACCGAGCAAATTATGTAGTCGTAATTTTGCCCGTCGGTAATTTTTTTGTTGATAAAAAATTATTCAATCGTAAATTATTGACCATTTACCGACTATAAATAATTACCGATAAATAATTACCGACTATATTCTGATAATTTCCAGACCAAAAGAATTAAGTTGGTACATAGTCTCTAAATGGTCAATAATTAATGACAATTTACAGAACATTTACTAACAAAGAATTATCGATTATATTCCGACAATTTTCTGACCAAAAGAATTAGGTAGGTACATGGTCTCCAAATGGTTGGTATTTAATGACCATTTACATATCATTTACCAATAAATAATTACCAACTATATTCATGTTGTTTTAGAACAACAATTCCTTGTTAAAACAAGGAATTCTTAAGAACTATAAGCACAGAACAGAGAAAATAAGAAGAAGAGAAGAGAAGAGAGGAAGAAGGAGAATTGCGCAGCAGCAGGAAACCAATTATCAAATCACTTAGAAAAATGTTTGGCAGCTAGGTCAAGAAAAATAAGAGGCTTTTATATCCCTTCCGATAATTGAAATAAAAAGAAATAATAAAGAAAAACTTTACCGCAATAAATCAATAATTGCTCATTAAGGGCTTAGTAGTCATTTTACTCTAAGCCCTCTCAACTTAACGAACAGCCCGTCAACAGTCCCCCCCATTCGATGTAGTTGAGATCAGACAAAGCTTTTCTCTCAAATAGACAAGCTTTTCTCTCGGCAGGGACTTCGTAAATATATCGGCTACTTGTTCTTCGGTCCTGCAAAAAACCAATTTAACTTCATTAGATTCAATTGCATCCTTAATGAAGTGATATTTTAAACTTATGTGTTTAGTTCGACTATGCATTACCATATCACTCGCAATAGATATAGTCGATTGATTATCACAATGAATTTTTGTTGGATGTTTTTGAAATTTATCTAAGTCACCCAAAAGCTTTCTAAGCCTAAGGCTTGGGAGGTTGCAATTGAAGCTGAAACATATTCAGCTTCAGTAGTGGACAAGGCTACGGTTGATTGTTTTTTGGACTACCAAAAGACAGCCGCAGTTCCTATGTTAAACATATATCCAGAGGTACTTTTGTAATCCTCTGGATTTCCTCCCCAATCACTATCATAATAACCAATAATATCTATATGGTTAACTTTGTGATATTTCAGATCTAATTTAATTGTACCTTTAAGATATCTCAATATCCGTTTGGCACCACTTAAGTGTATATGATTTGGACAATGCATAAATCGTGACAACAGGTGAACAAAATATACAATATCAGGTCTAGTTGCTGATGCATACAGCAAGCTTCCAATTAAGCTTCTGTATGTCTTTTCATTTACAGGTTTACCTTGAGCTAAAAGTAATTTTTGGTTTACTTCCAAGGGGGTAGATATAGGCTTGCAGTCACTCATTCCAAAACTTTTCAGCAATTATTTAATATATGTAATTTGAGAAATGGACACACCACTTGTGTCTTGAGTTATTTCAAGTCCTAAGAATTGTTTTAGATTTCCTAGGTCCGACATCTCATATTTAGTTTCCATTTCTCTTCTAAGGTTATTTATTAATTCAGTTTTATTGCTTGTAAAAATAATATCTACATATAAAGAGACAATTAAAATTCCAGAATGCTTATCTCTTTTAATATAGAGTGTAGGCTCACTCTTACTTCTGCTGAATCCTTGATTCAGAAAGTATGAGTTAATTTGTTGATACCAAGCACGAGGAGCTTGTTTCAACTCATACAAAGCCTTATTTAATCTATAAACACAGTGTTCACACCCTTTTTTTACAAACCCAGGAGGTAGTTCTACATATATCTCTTCCTTAAGTTTTCCATTTAGAAAGGCTGACTTTATGTCTAATTGGAATAAATTCCAGCCTTTCTGTCCAGCTAAGGCTATTAAAAGCCTTATGGTTTCTAACATTGCTACTGGAGCAAAGGTTTCATGGTAGTCTATTCCGGGTTTTTGTGAGTAACCTTTAGCTACGAATCGAGCCTTGTATACAGGCTGATTTGAATTTGATTTAGTTTTAATCCTATAAATCCACTTAACACATATGTTGTGTTCATTTTGGGGTAAGTCCACTAAAGTCCAAGTGTTATTTTTCTCAATGATAGACATTTCTGTCTGCATTGCTTTGAACCATAATTGATGTTTTACTTCATAGTTGAGTGACTCAACTGAGGCATAATTACATCTCTGGTAAATATCCGTCAAGTCTTTATATTTGACAGGGGTTATTTTATTTAGTTCAGTCACAAATTTAGAATTAGGTGAGGAAATATAACTATATTCAGAAACAGATTTAGACTTGCATTCAGAAGAAGAATCAGAAGAAAACTCAGAAGAAAAATCAGAGAGTGAGCTGAAATCATACCTTGGAGCGCTTATTAATTTATTGCTAGTTGCAGCAGCTTCTGTGCAACCATTTTTGGTTCTAGAGTTTGCTTCATTCAAATTTTCAATCCACCTACTGTTTTCATCAATTAAAATGTCTCTACTCACCAGAAATGACTTAGTTTCTGGTGAATACTGTCTGTAACCATTGGATTGCAGACTGTATCCTACTAAAATGCACTTTAGACTCTTGGGGTCTAATTTGGTTCTTTGTGCACTTGGTATATGGGAGTAACAAACACTCCCGAATATCTTTAAATGTTTGACATTAGGTTTCCTTCCAGTCCAGGCTTGCACTGGAGTAAGGTTTTCCAGTGCTCTGGTAGGGCACCTATTGAGCAGATACACTGATGTATTCACTGCCTCTGCCCAAAAGGTTTTTGGTAAGCCTTTCTCATTTAGAAGTGATCTGGCCATTTCCATTATAGTTCTATTTTTCCTCTCCACAACTCAATTCTGTTGTGGTGAGTAGCCAGTGGTAAGCTGCATGGCTATTCCTTTGGATTCACAGAAGTTTGTGAATTTTTGAGAGAGGAACTCACCTCCTCTGTCTGTTCTAAGTGACTTAACACTTAGTCCTGATTGTCTTTCGACAAGTGGTAAGAGTTTCTTGAAGCATTCAAGTGCCTCATACTTGTGCTTCAGGAAGAACACCCATATATGTCTTGTGCAATCATCAATAAATAGTAAGAAGTAACTACTGTTACCTAGTGACTTCACTGACATAGAGCCACATATGTCAGCATGCAGTAGTTCTAAGGGTTTAGAAGCTTTCCAGGCAGAATGCTTTGGAAAACTCTTTCTGGTTTGTTTTCCCAGTGAACACTCTTCACAGACAGAGGCTGGAATTACAAGGTTTGAAGGCACTCCTTTTACAAAATTGTTTTGAAAAATGTTTTTTAGGTCTAAATAGTTTAAATGCCCAAACCTTCTGTGCCAGAGAGAAGCTACAGATTAGAAATTCATAGATAATGCCCTATCTATTTTCTCAGCAAATGTCAGTGGAAAACTTCTTCCACTTGACATCTTTACTGTCCATGAGGATTGATCACTCCCATGATCAAAAATTTCACACACATTATTCTCAAATGACAGTTTATAACCCTTTTCAATTAACTAGCCAACACTTAATAAATTCTGGTCCAAGGCAGGAACCAGAAGTACATCTTTTATGAATTTTGTTCCAGAGCAGGTGGGTACAGCCACTCTACCCTTGGCTTGCACCTGAACTAATTCACCATTGCCCAGTTTAACTTGTGAATTTACCACTGGAAGAAAATTCACAAATATTTCCTTATTTCCAGACATGTGGTTTGAGCAGCCACTGTCCAGAAACTAGGTATTTATCGAATGTGTATTCTCTGTTTCATTTGCATAAAAAAATGTTCTACAGAGGCTACTCGCTCTGTAAAACCAACATTCTTTTTGGAGATGCTTTTACAGTTCTTCAAATTATGCCCAAACCTTTTACAGTTTTGGCATTGATTCTGTTTTTGAAACCAACACTCAGTAGCATTGTGGTTTAATCTCTTGCATATATTGCAAGAGACAGATTGGTCCTTAGGTGAGTCAATTGAGAGAGTAGAAGAATAGCCTGTTTTAATTTTATTTTTGTTTTTATTTTTAAACTCATACCTTTGAGTACTTTTCTTACTCCTCATGTCTCTGTATTGATTTTCGGCCTTGTTGGAATTTTCCTCCCATCTTGACTGCATTGCAGTTTCTCCAGAATTTTCTGCCCTCTTCAGTAATCGGCTTTTGTATGATTTTAATGAACTCAGAACTTGCTGGATTGAGAGCTTTGATAAATCCTTGGTTTCCTTTTATACTACCACAATGGCATCAAATTTATCAGGCATACAGATTAGTAATTTTTCAACTAATCGAGACTCAAAGATGTTTTCTCCATGAATCTTAAGTTGATTAACTACATCAAGAAACTGAGTTGAAAACTCAGTAAGAGAATCTGAGTTTTTCATATTCAGATTCTCGAAATCTTTCCTCAAGGAGTGTAGAAGAGCTCCTCGAGCCTTCTTATCTCCTTGGTATTCCTCGATTAAGAGGTCTCAAGCTTCCTTGGCTTGAGTACAGCCAAGCAATCGGGGAAATATTGCATTACTTACACCCTGTCGGATGAAAAGTAATGCTTTGGCATTTAATTTTCGTAATTCCTTCTATTGCAACAAATCCTTACCTTCCAGAATAGAGATATTTGGGGCTTCTACATATCTAGAAACCACAATTTCCCATATATCTTGGGAGATAAATAATGTTCGCATTTTAACAAGCCAGTAATCAAAATTTTCACCATCAAACAAGGGAATAGGAATCGAACCCGAGTTTGATGAGTTTTGATCTTTTGAAAACATAATAATTTTAAAGAACAGCTTGAAAAATTTTGAACAGAATATTTGGGTTTTGTAAAAAATAGGTTTTAAAAACCACAAAACCTTTAGATCTTAGTAGATCTGTTCAGATCTATGCTAGATCTTAAGAAATTTGTGAAAAATAATTAGGTTTTCAGAGAACGCCTAATCTGGAGAAATTAGATTTGAACAATATTCAAAAATAATTTCGATATCAGTTAGGAATCAAAGCTCTGATACCAGAATATTGTTTTAGAACAACAATTCCTTGTTAAAACAAGGAATTCGTAAGAACTACAAGCACAGAACAGAGAAAATAAGAAGAAGAGAAGAGAAGAGAGGAAGAAGGAGAATCGCACAGCAGCAGGAAACCAATTATCAAATCACTTAGAAAAATGTTCGGCAGCTAGGTCAAGAAAAATAAGATGCTTTTATATCCCTTCCTATAATTGAAATAAAAAGAAATAATAAAGAAAAACTTTACAGCAATAAATCAATAATTGCTCATTAAGGGCTTAGTAGTCATTTTACTCTAAGCCCTCTCAACTTAACGAATAGCCCGTCAACAATTCCAACTATTTTCCAATCAAAAGCATTATGTCGGTAAATTGTCTCCAAATGATCAATAATTACCAATAATTTACTGACCATTTTCTGACAAATAATTACCAACTATATTCCAACTATTTTCTAACCAAACGTATTAGGTCGGAAATTGGTCACAAAATGGTCGATAATAACATATAAAATTACGACCAAAAATCGACCAAATTTTTTTAAAATAATTGGTTGGTTAAAAGTCTCCTAAAATATTACCGACCATTTGGTGATCTTTAACCGACCATTGACATTAAAAAGTTTTGGTTGGTTTTTGGTCGCAATTTCTTTGGTAAAATTATTTTTAAATAATTTTTTTCTATTTTGATTTAAATATATTGCTTTTGAAATACACACACACACACATAAATATATTAAGATTACGAAACAAAAGAAAAGTACAATTAAAACCAGCAAACATCTATATATACTGCATATTTATAGTAAATACGTCAAGAGAAAATAAAAAAATAAATTCCAAATTCAAAGTTCAATGCATGAAAAAAAATGTGTTTAATACACTCAATCATTCAACCTAGATTCATAATCGTTATGCCAAGACGTATCTGGTTCGCATGGTGAGATATCTGGTTCTGTGGTAGAGCTGTTTGCTGCTGGTAGTCCCAATACGGTAGCTACAGGTGCTGCTGTAACTGTTGGAGTGGATCCTATAGTTGGAGCATTATGCCGAGGTAGATCTTCAGTGCCGAACTGCATTCCTCCTTCCTAAAACTTTTGTGTAAGCCAATCAAAACCCAGATGCACCTCATTCCTATCATCCTCATAGTCGATCATGCATATCTCGGTATCGGCCAACTATACTGTATCGCATTTCACATAACGTCCTAAAATTCCTCCATCGTCGAGAACAAATTTGAAACTAGTGCTTAAAATGCAGCTTCATAATATGATCGTCTATGTGAGTAGAATGATGATATCAACGAACTAATGCCATAGACGGATATCTTCTTATTGCCATCAACAATTGCATACCAAATATGACTCGTATCAACTAGTGGAGTTGATAAATGATAACTACATGTTGCACCATCACATAAACCTGATATAAACTGGTAATACGCTTGAGTCGCAGTAGCTAACATTTCCTCATATCTTGCCTGATAAATATGTACGATAAGTTTTTAAATTTTTATTCAAAAAAGAAGAAGTTTTTTTTAATGAAACTTACATTTGCTGCACAAGATCTATGATCAACAAAAGTCTGATCATCATGAGCCTTCGTGTACGTGTATCTAAATAAGCAAGGAGCATTGGGCATCTTACCCTCCTTGCATGTCTTTGATTACACATAATACATATGTTAATTCTCTTGAAAAAAAATTGTCTATCACAGATAAAAATTCGGCATAATTGAACACTATTTACAAAGTAATAAATATAAAAAGTATAAATTTGAAATAATACAAATGCTAGTTCATGTTCACGCATAGAGCGAGATCCACATGTGTGTGTAGACATGCCACTACCCTTCCAACCCACTCTGAGCGATGATTGCCTCTCTATTTATCACACTTCTTCCTATAATTAGGATCTTCCCATCTTCTTTGTCACTCCTTGAAAACATGATCTGAGACACTCAAATCTTGTTCTTTCTTTTTCAATAATTTATCTTTGACCTCGTACATGGTGTCTCTATACCAACTGCAGCTTGTTTGTAGAACACACCTTCGACCACCTTCTTTGGTTGTGTCTACCTGTAAAATTTCTGTAATTATAATTAAAACATTTTTAATCGGTGAACAAAAGAATAAATTAAGAAATGGAACTAGACGGCTCTAACTTCGTCCTATAACCCAAAATTTAATAACAAGTAATAAATAAATTAAGAAATTGAAAAATTATTAGTTTAGTTTTATATCTTATGGATTATCAATTGTCAGATCAAACTTAGCAATATAAATAGTCTGTCTATAGGGTGCTCTAAAAAAGACTCTCGAACATCTCCATCCTCTCCATCCTCTCATTCTCATGTCTCTTGATCATTCATCAAAATGTCAGGATCATTATGTGGATCAGTCTACTGATGCTGCTGCTATGGTACATTCACAACCTTCTCTATCTACTGTGATGTCTCTCCACCCATGATCCTCTACCTGGTTCGGGCATACCTAAGGCCTTGCTGCCTATACTAGAACTAGTATGACCTTGCAACATGCTGCCTCTTCCTCGTCCACGTGCCATATCTGTTAAAAATAATAAATAGCACATCATTGATTAGTAAGCTTCAAGTAAAATACATGAGGAAATGAAAGTAAAAAAATGATTAATGATTAAAATAACATAAAACGCACTATCTACACATTCTCATCAGAATCATCCAAATTTGGTTCATCTTTATCTTCAAATGTAGTAATATCATTTTCAAACTCCTCTTTTATCACTCATTTCTTTCTCATTATTAATTAAATGTTCATCAAAATCTACATCCCCACTTGTATCCATCTCAAAAGATGTAACTAAAATGACGCATTCATCCCTCACCACAGATTCTATTATAATATTATTCTCATTAATTTGAAAAGATGGTTCTATGACATTAGTACTTGGTGATGCGGGGATGTCAATTTGAGCCATTGCTTTGATTTTGCACACAACTTTCTAATCATTTATATGACCAGTTCGACCGAGATATTCACAATAATACACATGTGATACTTGTACTATTAAGACAAAAGTTTCATACTTATTGAATCATTTTTTATCGTGCACATTGACAAGTTTATATCGAGGATGGAAAATAATACTGATGCATGATGTTGGGTCGAACCATTCACATTTGAATAACACAGTTTTTTAACTGGGAGGGCTTCAAATTCTAACTTAATCACTTCGACCAGAGTCCTGTCATAGTTATATTTGGTTTCGTTATATACAAATCCTTCAATGCATACCCCAATATTTTTTGTTGCCCAGTAACTACCATACGAGTTAGTGTGAAATTTAAAATAATTCACAAAATAATTGTTATAAGTTCTAACCTCTCATAGGGGACCTCGTGCTATAGTTCGAAGATAATGATTGATTATTTTATTTTCACGATTAAGAACCTTTAATTGAAAATTAGTGGATTATTGAGATTATAATTATAAATTTGTATTAGAAAAATATAATTGTTTTGTGATTATCATTTACAGTAAACATATATATTTTTCAAATAATGATAGAAATTCTTGCTCCTTCACGTCATTGATAGCTTTGTCATTCATATTTGGAAACTATTTACATTTATCCATAACAAATTCACTAAATAAAAGAAATTAGAAAAAATGGATACACTAATAGGAAATAGTAAATTAAAATGCTAAATATACTTCATTTGACTATTAGGAAATACTTACTCTATGAATGGTTAAACCCATGGATAATTTATTAGGACATATAGATGAGCTGCAATATATTCACTATCTGCTAGATATTGTTTCCCTTCAGCACCAATTACTTACATTAATGCTTGAAAATTTCAAACATATCATTATCTACGATATCATCAAGATAAATTGCATTCTGTTTTTCCTTAAGTGGAAGAGTTGGATCTCATTATTTATTGATATAGAACCTTCAACCTGAGCCTTATTCATTATAATATACTTTATTTTCCTCAAGTATCTACAGAAAGATTATTGAATATTATAAGTCACACACACACACACACACATACATAGGAAAAGAATTTGTTGCTTGAATTAATATTACATTTCTGAATGATATATCCAACGATAATGGACAAGACCAGTAATCCTAGCTTCTTAAGCTAAGTGTATTAGAAGATATTTCATTAAGTCAAAAAAACTTGGAGAGAAGATTTTCTCAAGATTACATAAAATAAACATGAATTTATTCATCTAGATTCTTCAACTCTTCATCAGTCAAAGAAGAAGAAGTCAGTTGCTTGAAGAATAAAGAAATCTCAGTTATCAGCTCCCATATTCTATTAGGCAGGAATTCTCAAGGAGTAATTGGTAACAGCCTTTGCATGAATACATGACAATCATGACTCTTCATGCCAAACATCTTGAGTTTTTTTGCATCCACACATCTCCCCAATTTAGAAGCATAATCATTTGGAAATCTAAGTTTTGTTACCCACTCCAACACATCCTTCATCCCTATATCTAACTCCAATTAATTGTTTAGTAACATTTCTATTTTTAATGAAGTCTTTGGCGTTACCTCGATACGGAATGATTAATGGGCAAAAACTTTTGATGGTTGTCGAACCACGTCTATTTTTTGCTCTTAATTTATCTAAAAGCATCAGAATCTTCCATACAATGCGGACATGCCAACATACTAGTTGTACTCCATCCAGACATCATAGAATATGCTGGAAAGTCATTTATGGTCCACATAAGGGCAACGTGCATCTGAAAATTTTTTCATTTGGAAATTTCACAAGTTTGAATCCCAACACCCAAAAGACATTTCAACTCCGCTATCAATTGCTGCAAGAAAATATCTATCTTCTCCTTTGGATTCGTAGGCCTCGGCACTAACATAGTCAAAAATATAAATTCCTCTTTCGTACTTAAGTCTGGAGGCACCACCACATGCCAAGTTTTACAGCATCACCACCATATGCCACAAAGAATATTGCTGTCTAGATTGACCAAATGGTTGAAAACTATTAGCAAATAAACTCAGCCTAACATTTCAAAATTCTTAAGAAAAATTAGAAAAACACCCATCAAAATATTTCCAAGTAAGGGCATCAAAATGGTGACACATCTTACCGTCCTCCATATGATGCTTTGAATGCCACATCATTTCATTAGCTGTTGTGGTTGACGCATACAATCTATGCACCCTTAGTGTTATTGGAAAATAGTGTATCTTTTTATACGACACCTTCAACTTTACTATATACAATCTATTTCCATAACCTCTAACCTTTTGCTTATACCGAGCATGCCCGCATATTTTACGGCTGTTAAGGTCACTATCATCGCCCCAGTATATCATATAGTTATTCACATTGTAATGAATGACCTATACGGGTAATCCCAAGCCTCTAACTAACTTCTTCGTGCTGTAGAAATCCAATGGCATCAGATTATCTTGTGGTAATAATTCTTGAATGAAATTAGACATATAATCAAACCATGCCTGCGAGCACCTTTGTCTGCACTTTATTTCTAACATCCTCTTGGCTACAGATAGTTGAGTATGCTTATAATTTTTCTCATATACATGTTTGTCTCCAGCTTGAATCGTGTCATAGAAATTCCTTGCCTCGACATTAGATTCCTCATTCAGGTTGAATTCAGGACCTGTAACATCACAGACTATTCTATGGTATGTAGTGTGATCAATATTATCCGAGACCATTTGATTAGTTTTACTTACAGACACCAGTATAGAACTTGAACACCTCTGGTGGACTTGATTCTTACCATGGTATATCCAAACATAGTAATCCACCACAAAACCATTTCTATACAAATGCAAATTCAAAAACTTTTTATTCTGACATTTAACTAAAGTACAAGGACACCTTATATTTGTACCACCATTCGCACACTCAGGATGTCTCATAGCAAACTCAACAAATTCTTCAACTTTATCCTTTCATTCATTAGAGAACATTACATTAACTATTCGACCCTTGCACATCCACTCATGATCGTCTTCCATAACTAGTTAAAAAATATCAATTTATTTGACTAAATGTAATTGTCTTTAATTTATATATGATTATATAGGCATTCAGTTAGATATACAAATATTTATATATAGTTATACACATAGTTTAAAATAATATTGTATGTTGTTATACGTGTAATTATAAATATAGTTACACGTGGTTATAGATATAATTACACATATAATTAAATGTATATTTATACATGTAGGTTTATATATTTGTTCATTTAATTTTATATATTTATACATATAGTAATATATAGGTATAAATTTTGTAAAATACTTTTTATATACTAACATATACAAACATATATTAAATATAAGTTGTAAAGTATATATTTAAATATTATTATGTATAAAGCATTTATAGTTATACACATAGTAATATACAATTATTTATAGTTATATATTATTATTCATATAATATATATAATTATAAAATGTTATATATAATTAAACAAATAGTTATGTATTGATATATTAATACAAGTAGTGATAAGTAGTTATGCATAAATGTATACAAAGTTATAAACAAATATATAGATTTACATTTGTGTATACATATATGTATACATAGTTATAAATACTATTATATTTAATTATATAGAGTTTTATATAGTTATACAAATATATATAAATAGTTATATACATTTAGTTAGACATTATGTTGTATGTTGTTATACAAAAATTATAAATATAGTTACATGTTGTTATACATATAGTTACACATTTAGTTATACTTATATTTATACATGTATGCATATATTTGTTTTCATTTAATTTTATATATTTATACATATAGTTATATATATCCATAGATATATTAAAATACTTTTTTTATATTAATATACACAAATATATATTAAATATAAGCTATAAATTTAATATTTAAATATAATTATGTATACAACTTTTATAGTTATACATATAGTAAGATACAAATATTTATAGTTATATATTATTATAGATATAAAATAAATAGTTATATATAATTAAACATATAGTTATATAAAGATATACTCATACAAGTAGTTATAAATAGTTATACGTAAATATATACAACATTATAAACAACTATTTTGATTTAATTATATGAATACATATATGTATATATAGTTACAAATATAGTTAAATTTAATTATACAGTGTTATATAATTATACAAATATTGATATATAGCATACACATATAGTTATAAATATGTATGTAGCATAAGATATAATTACGTATGACATTTATATTGTTACACATTTATTAAAATATACTTATATATAGTTATATATTAGTGTACATATTGTATATAATTTTTTTAGAAATATAGTTATATAGAATTATACATATAGTTATACATTATTAAATAGTTAAAAATTAGTTATGTATTGTTATAAATATAGTTATAAAAATAGTTTACTTAATTATAAATATAATTTTATACATAATATAAACATTATAAATATAGGTATACATATAGTATATTTTATATATAATAGCATATAATTATATAATCAAACACATGTTTATATATAATACCTGTATTTACAATATTTTTTTAAATGTTACTTAAATATAAATATATATATGAAACACTTTTATAAATAATATATAGTATATATATCACATTTATATATAATATTCTATATTTAAATAAAAAATAATATGTAATATAAATATTTACAAAATTGTATAATTATTTAATGTTACATAATGTTGTATAAATTTTTATAAACATTAATACATTTGTATAAATAAATAAATAAATAAATAAATAAATAAATAAATAAATAAATAAATAAATATATATATATATATATATATCATTATATGTTAATATAAACATACCAGTGTTTATATATAATGTAATACATTTTTATAAAATTAAGTATATACATTTATATATAATGTCATACGATTATATAAATGTATAAAACTTTATATACACTATTACATGTTTATAATTTATTTGGAGACAACAAAAATATAACCCATTAACATTAAATTTATTTTTTCTTAAGTTATAGAAATAGAAAACATCAACCATTATGTATTTTCTTCAGCTACAAAAGGATTGAACAAAACTCTAAAAATTTAAACAATAGAAGAATAAGATTACATTGATAATTTATAGTTTTAATAATGGGGTAGAATCAATATCATATAGATTTAAAAAAAAAAATAGAAACAAAAAGAAAGAAAATCAAGGGAGAATAAAAAAAACCTAATACCCCATTATTCTAAAAAAATGAAAATTCGATATTGCTAATAAAATTCAGAGAGACGATGATATGTATATAGCATTTAGAAGGAGAAGAATAATGAAAAACATATATGAATTCAGAAGAAGAGATAGAATAAATTTGGTTTCACCCTCACAGTCGCGTATCGCCTCTACTTCCAAAAATGAAAGAGAGGAAGTTTGCTAAGTCTTAATGACTTACCAAATTTTTTAAAATCAAAAAATTAAACTTAGGAATTACCTATCAACATTTTAGTCGACAAATGGTAGGTATTTAAAAAGTTAAAATATTTTGGAAATTCACTTCACCAATCATTTTGCATGGTAATATATTTTTGGTTATTAAATTATCGGTAATTTGTCTGTAAATTTTATCTTTAATTCCCTTCTAATTTACAGACTAATTTCCGACCAAAGCTATTTCGTCAGTAAATATAGTTGGTTTTTGGTCAGAAATTTTTTTTTTGAAATCCCTTTTTAATCTCTAAATGGTCGTGATTTGGTCGATAACTATCGACCTATTTTTTTTGTTTGTAGTTTGGTTGGTATTATCGTTATTTTTAGTAGTGGGAGATGTGTGTGTTACAGAGGAGGGGCGAGTGGGGAAGGAGAAATTATTAATTAACAAATATTTAAAATTAGTTAGTAGTTAAGGATATTTTAAATTTATTATTTTGTTGATTATACCAAAAATCAATATGTTATGAGTTTGACAAACTTTTTTTAAAATATTAAAAATTTAGTTAAATTTTTTCAATTATTTTGTTGGGAGTGTACTAAACATAATTATCTCTAAATTAAATGATATATGTAATTATGATATTTCCTAACTTATATAAGTAGGAGATCAAAATCAATGAAAATTATGAATTAATATCTTTTAATAATTGAGATTCTATATTTTTTCGTATTTTCTAACATTTCTAACTAAAGAAAAATTAATATTTTTATTTTTTCAAATATCTGGTTCAGCGCATGTGACAACAATGGCATAGTCCCAGCCAAGGACCAACGAGCATGGTGTGGCCTGCTGACTCGGCCGTAACTATAACGTGGACAAGTTACAAGTAACAAAATCCTCTCTGCAATTACAAATCGCCAGGAACCGCGAAAAACTGTTTCACACATTGCCGACATTGATAACAGACAATCGCCTCGCGAACTGGTAGTACTCATTCCATTTTCGAGGTTATCGATTGCAGGCGGCAGCCATGGAGAAGGCGGCTCTGGGCAGTACGTACGCAAATGCATCTCTATACGTGGGGGATCTGGACGAAAGCGTGGACGAGAGACAGCTGTACGACCTGTTTGGCCAAGTCGCACAGGTTATTTCTATCAGGGTCTGCAGAGACATTCATGGACGATTTTCTCTTGGTTATGGCTATGTTAATTTTGGCACTGCTGAAGACGGTACATGTTTTTCATTGGAATGTCTAGTTTAACAATTCTGGGAATAACTTATATATATTATGCATGTATAATGAGTCCAACTTAGATTTTTTCAAGGTTCATTCGAACAGAAGAAAAACAGGAAATATCATACGAGTACTGAAAGACCAGGACTAATACAAGGCTTATTCATAAATTATATAAAATCACAACAGATTTCGTAAATCTTCTTTTCATCCCTACCAACGGACATAGAAAGAAACCCCCGGGGCGCATCCATTGCGCGGGGCTTTGGTATTATCTGCCAGCTGATCTTGTGTTCCACAATAAATCAATTCATTTGCTTCTCCTTGTGCGAGATCAATAAGAAAATGGAAGCGCACATTACCCACATATCCATTCATGCACCCTCACCCTTATCTCTTGTAGAAAACTCTAAATTTAGCGTCTTCTTTTAAGTGTCTTAGCATCTTCTTGGCCACTATTAAATGAAACTCATTTGGTTTGACTATGTATTTGATAATCAAGCTTACTTAAAGCATCAAATTTGGCCATGTAGCTGTTAAGTACGTAAGATATCCCTCCATCTACTCAAACAAAGTTAATCAACATGGATCTCATTCTCATCTTAATTTATAATCTAGTTTAGAATCTGGAACAATGAGACCATGAATATAGCTGCTGTTTTTCATCTTTAATCTCCTTAACACCTTCAAAGCACAATTCATCAAGTTGATATAGATATCTTCCATCCTCAACAAAAATTTTATGCCAAGAAAAAGTGTCATTCTTTTCAACTTAGTTATTTTGAAATTTCCTCAACATGGAATTCTTAAACTCAACAAATATTAATTTTTCATTTTCAGTAAATATGCTAAAAAAACTTTATCTTTATCTCATTTAATAAGTAAGCTTGCTCACTATAACACTTCTTCAACCCATTTCTCATTAATTGTGCCTCAGTATGAGTGAACCAAGTTCGTGATGATGGTTTCAATCCATGTAGGTTTTTCTTCAACTTGTATGTTTTTTCAGGAATTTTCTCTCATTTATAACCTTTTGGATGTTTTATATTCACTTTTTCATTAATTTGTTTATGCAAGAAGGTGAATTGGACATCAAGTTGATAGTGTCAAATTCTTTTGAGCTGTTAGAGTCACAATCATTCTCATTGTATTCATTCTTGTAACTAGTGCAAATACTACGTGTAGTCTATCACTTGACCTTCCACATACTTATTTACCACTAAATGAGCCTCAATTTATTCACTTTGTCATTTTCTTTGAGTTTGGTTTTACAAACCCACTCCACTATGATCTTTTTTCTCATCCACAAGAAGATTAACGAGTTCTCATGTGTTATTTCTTTCCATAACCTATATTTTCATGTCTATAGTTGTCTTCTATTTGTCATGCTTCGTTGTCTCCTCAAAATCTATTGGATTTGTTGAAGCAAACAAAGCCAAGTTGGTGTATGTATTTTCTTCCCATGAAAGTAATTCATTGGTTACATAGTTATATATACACCCTGGAGGCTCTTTATTCCTTTTTTCATTTTTACAAGTTTGAAGATAATCAAGTAATTCTTCTGTTATTTCTTCTTGCTTCTCACTTATTGATCTATTATTCTTTGTGGTCATTTTTTCTTCACCTTGATCATCATCTCATTGTAGATGAATCATTAAATGTTCTTCATAATTCAATATCTCAATTCTAAGACTCATCTTTTAATACTACATGCCTATTAACTATAATCTTATTTGTAATTGTAAAATATATTTTATATGTTGTAGACTTTTACTTTCAATAACACACAAGCAATGCTCTTTGCACCTAGTTTTTTTTTTCCACATCAGGTACCTGCACACTTCCATAATCTATAAAATGCTCAATTGAATGCATGCTTCTATGCAAACTTTCTTAGGTATTTGATTCAATGCAATGAATATAAGTTTTAGATTTAAAACACAGTGTCCAATTTTTTCTCTATGATCTGAAAGTATTCGGAATTTTCTTTTTGAAAGCATGCATCAAACTATGTTCATCTCAATTCTTTTTTTTTTTTTTGATTTGGATCATACTCTGCAGTCAACTCTTTTTAGATGCCATATTTTGTGTAGAATTCATTGAATTCAAGCAATGTGAACTCTCTTCAATGATTCATTTTCAAACATTTAATATATTCTCTAACTTCTTTCTCAACATAACTCAAGCATTTGAATATACTTAATGCTTCAAATTTTTCTAGTAAACAATGAGTCATTTTTTTAAATAAAGTCATCTTTAAGACTCTCTTCTTATTTATGTAAATGTGAGACTAGCTTGCAAATATATGCATGAGTGAGTTATACCTTATTTGTGGCCCTTTGATTGCTCTTATTTTGTATTGCATCGCTGTGATGCTTCTTTATTGGAGTCTTGAATTATTAAAATTCAGGCATCATTTTTTTGAGCTAGAGAATCTTCAATCCTCTCCGGCTCAAATGTCCATAACAATTATGCTATAACTATGCTAGCAATCATTGGTTTTTTTATTCTAATTGTGCCAGCAACACAAACATTTGATTTGTCGTCATCTTGATTTATATTATTATCCATTTATTCAGAAGATAAATCTTGAGCATACTTTTTGAATGATACTAGCTACTTTTTTTCTTGTAGTTGACCAATACTTAAAGTTTATTTTTTATTTAATGTACAAAAAATATTCTATTAACATGTGTAACGTTATTTACTTTAAATGACATTGTCTTCTTTAAACACATGCATCCTTGTTTTGTTTATATTTCCTAGTTTTATAATCTTCTTGAAGCCTTGATCTAGATCATTGAAGTAGATCTTGTTTTCACACATGTGGTGTTACTTCTGAGTCTAAGAACTATTTATCTCCTCTACGAGCACCATTTATCTCCACTTATGATACGAGCATCTTCATTTTTTCTCCAAGTTCGACGTAGTTGTCTTCTTTATCCCAACTTGGATATTCATATTGAAATTGTCCAAGCTTGTTGCATTTAGCATTCCATTGTTGCTGTGTTGTAGGGATGACGGTCTCTCTCTCTTCCTCTACCTTCATATGCATTCTAACCCTATCCTCTTGCACCAAATTTATATTCAAAATATAGTTATTTGAGGTGCTTGGTGAATTGAAGTGCAAAATCATTTTGGAGATTTGAGATGCATTGTTTTAGTAAGGTGTATATTTTTTTCGTGAGATGTATTCTGCATAAAAATATATCAAAAGTATATGTTTTAATAAATAATTATTTATAATTTTTATCTAATAATGAAATATAATCAAATAAATAATATCAAAAATAAAAATTAAATATTAATTAGTATTTTATATCATTATAATTATTCAAAATTATAAAATACAATAATTAAATTATAATAACCCAACAAACAAAGTTCAAAATTGGAATATCAAATATATCACATGAAATATGAAAATAAAATATTAATTAATATTTTCTTATAAACAAAAATTAAAAGTTTAAAAAGATAAACAAAATAAATGCTTATATGTATATCTCAAACTCTAAATCCACAAATTTATCATTATTATTATTTATTATATTATTATTTATTTTATTATCATTTTTGAATTTTTTTTATTTTTATTTTTTTTTTCATGATAAATAGATAATTTTTTTTATTTTCATCAATAAAAGCAAGAGTAAAAGTATATATAGAGATTGTTGTTGTTGATTTTAGTATTGGTATTTTTGCTTGAATCTGCTATAATTTTTGTATAAATTATAAATTTCTTAGCTCTACTAGCTCTTATAATATTATTTTTATTGAATCTTTTGTAATATATTCATCTTTCATATTTTTTATTGATTATTCATTGTTATCATTTATATTTTCAAGGAAATAAGATCATTGGTATGTCACTTATTAAATTTTTTTATCAAAATTTGGCTGTACTTAATGCACATCAAATAATTTAAGTATTTATGTTTCAACCTATTTCTTGTGTTGCTATGAATATAAAAAATATGATTATTATATTATATATTATATTAAATAATATAATAAAGATATTCAATTCATGCAATTATTCTAGTAATTTATATTCTAAAAGATATTATAATTACTTTTACAATCTAATGCATCACATGTTAGGTTAGAAATTCTTAATGCAAATTTTTGTAAATTTCTTGTATTAGATTTATATCATACAATTCAGTTGTAATAAAAAAATATAAATTATTAGTTGAATATATTATATATTTTAATTATAAATATAAAATAATTTAAATTTAGTAATCAACTAAATTGAATAACTAACTTGAATATTTAGTCTTCTTTATTCTAATAACAAATTTATTACTAAAAAGGTTTATAACATGCATGTATAAGTTTAATTATAATATAACCATATCTTGTTCATATTTCTCTTTCTCTATTCTCAACATATATTTATATACATCTCCAAAGATTTTTAAATAATGGTCCATTGTAAATCTTTTTGTATCATAATAGAACTCTGGATTAAAAAAATTTTAGTTGAATGCAAATGTTAATAAAGTTGAATCTCATACTTCCTATTAATGATATTTATGATTTCTTTATGCTTTTCTTTACTCTCAAAAAAATTTTAACTATCATTTCTTTATCTTTTTTATAGTAACATAAATGTAGCTTATAGGAGGTCTCTTTTTATCATCCACCAAGCAAAGAATACAAATAAGATGAGCCAAAACTTTCAAAAAAAAAATTATAATATCCTAAAAATGAGACAAATTGTATTGGCTATATATTTTTTTTCTCGTTTATCTATTTATTTTTTGCTAAACCTGAATAGTAAATATATTTCTCAAGTTGTTTTTATTATTTATTGATACTAGATAAGATGATAAAGGTCATTGAAAATTTAGCTTTTCTAGACCTTAACAACTCATTTTGCTTAGTAAATTATCTTATCATATTAAGCAATTCCGTTCTATTATATATATAGCCACTTATAAATATGAATCATGCTGTTATCTTGATATGCACTAGTTTTTCAATATCATTAAAACATAAGTCAAGATAGTGTGTGGTACATGGTGTCCAATAAAAATGTGTAATTTTTAATTCTAATAATCTCTCTATATAAGTTAAAGTTAAATGTGAATATAAAAGTATTATGTAATGTGTAATGACTTAAATAAATAATAAAAAAATTAAATTATAAGTATTTACCATCACATAATTTAAAACATTATTTGTTTTAACTTGAATAACATTATTTTCACTAATTTCTTTTTTCTAATTGTCAAATAATTTAAATAATTTATCTTTCATTTTGATCATAGAAAAATATTAATAGATTTCATTAATATCGTTCATTTTGAAGAATTTATCATGAAATTCTCAAATGTCATTTCCTTTCTATTAGTATATTCATTTTATATAATTAAATATTTATTTTATTTTTATTTTATGAAATGATTATTTATCAAATTCTTTTATGGGTCAATTTTTTTTAAATCATGAAAACTAAGTCCTTAACTCATATTATTTAATTTCCATGAGCATTGGTTGAAAATTCATTGTATTAATTGATTTTATAGCATCATATAATCATTTAAAAAATAAAATATTAGTTTTTTTTTGATCTTTTTCTTGTAACTTGTAAGTATTGTTTAAAGTAAATTAAGTATTTTTGTTATTTTTAATAATTATTTTTGGATCAGAATTAAAGATATAATTCATGAACTATTTTTCTTTTGATCTCTTTAAGTTACAACTATCGCAATCTCTGTCCCACACATTACTATCATAACTAGAAATACTATTTGATACAACTATACTATTAATATTCATATTTTCATCATCTTTATTTTGAACCCAAATAAGTTTTTTTTTATATTATTTTTCTCAAAGCTCAATTGAATTTTTTTATTTTTTTTGACTAGTATATATTTTTCTAATTCTTTCATAACATGTTTTGGTTTGAAATAATTTGTATATTTTTTTGTATTCCTAAATTCTCAAATAAGTTGTTACTTTTATGTGTGTGTGTATATATATATATATTTATTTATTTATCACTTTATCACATAATATATAAATAAGAGAATTTATACCTTTCACATCATGACATCGTGTATATATTCATGCTGGATCTTTTCATCAACTTGAGGAGTGTATATCAACATCAATTACATCATTCATAATTTTGATTGTAAGAGGCTGTGTTGCACGGATACGCCTAGGAGCTGCCGTGTCCACGTGTCCGACACGTGGACACGTGGACACGGGTCTGACACGCGTCGGATACGTGTCCGATACGCCACGTGGCGTATCGGACACAAATCCGTATGGGATACGCCACGTGGCGTATCGGATACGCGTCGGAGACGTATCCGACGCGTGTCAGACCCGTATCCAACGCGTTTTTGGAAACAGATTCCAAAAACGCGTGGTTTTTGGAAACAGATTCCAAAAACGCGTGGTTTTTGGAAACAGATTCCAAAAACGCGTGGTTTTTGGAAACAGATTCCAAAAACGCGTGGTTTTTGGAAACAAATTCCAAAAACGCGTGGTTTTTGGAATATCGGGAGGAGGGGGTTTCGAGAGGGGGGCGGGAGGGGGTTCGGGAGGGGGAGGGTTTCGGGAGGGGGGCGGGAGGGGGAGGAAGGGGTTTCGGGAGGGGTGCGAGAGGGGGAGGAGGGGGTTTCGGGAGGGGGGAAGGTTTGGGAGGGGGGAAGGTTCGGGAGGGGGAGGGTGTTAGAGGGTTTAAATTTTATTTACATTATTTTAAAATACAAAATTTTAAATTATTTTAAAATACAGAATTTTAAATTATTTTAAAATACCTAATATTTATAATTACTAATTTTTATTTTTATTTTTTTTATCATGACGTATCCTAGCCGTATCCGTATCCTAGTTTTTTAGAATTTACCGTGTCCCCGTATCATGCCGTGTCGTATCCACGTGTCCGTATCCGTGTCCGTGCAACATAGGTAAGAGGAGGTTTGAATAAAAATAAAAAGTGTGTTGAACTATATTTGAGAAAGAAAAAATAACAAGGAATTGAGTTAATTTAGATTAATTGTGGTGATGAGGTTTATATAGATGACGATGAGTAATGAAGATAAGCAATATAGAAAAAATAATGGGGGATAAAGTGTGGGAGATATAAAATAATTGGGGGGAAGTTATACATTATTTAATGTGCCAAAATAATAGTGATCTATAAAATATTTAGGTAGCATTTATTTTATTTCTTTAGTTTGAGTTTTTAATTATTGTAGTGGGGAGAAAGTATACATTAATGCATCATGTTTATGTGTTAATGCATAAAGTTTGTGTAAATGGGGGATGCATCTGTTCAGGATTAATATTATTAGTGTTGGGGATGCATGCCTCTCAAGGTGTGGCATAAGGACAAGTTGAGGTGTCAAATAGATCGTGTCATGTTGGCACATCCCATTTTAGTGAGGCATGACTATTATGGTTGTCGTGCCTGGCTGACATTACACGGTTGATATGCAGAATGCTAGGTTATGCACGAAATATATTATTTCTTGCTTGTTTTTGGAATTTTGAGCTGAAATTTTTAATTGAGAAAAATTTTAAAATGTGACTGTGACTTATAATAGTGTATTAGGTATGGCTCAAATAAAATATTTAAACATTAATTTAATTTTAATAATACAATAAAAACATATAATGATAAATATGTCAATCATAATGAGATAAAAAAAAATGAAAAATCAAATGATAATAAGTGCAATCCAAATATCCAATATATAATGAAATAAAAAAACAAGCAAAAAATGATTTATCATTTTAACTTGTTTTTGGGATTTTGAGCTGAAATTTTCAATTGGAAAAAAATTTTAAATTTTAAATTGTGATCATGACTTGATAGCTTATTTGGTTTAACTCAAATAAAAAATAAAAAAAATAATTTAATTTTAATAAAAAAATAAAAACAAAATACGATGAATATGTAAATCATAATAAAATAAAAAATCATGAAAAATACAAATGATAATAACTGCAATCTAAGTATCTAGTTCATCATTAATATATAAATAAAAATGAAATAAAAAAATAATAAAAATAAACAAGTACTAGCACAATATTAATATCATATGAATTAAGACTTATCAATCAGTATCTATGGTATGGTAGTGCAGATATAGATGTTGATCTTCATCATCATGAATATGTATAAACATATTGCTAGTGCTCTCAATAATTTTGATCTACATGTCATAAATTATTATTCATTATCATTTCTAGTGTCTTATCTTAATGTCTAATCTCAAAATTTTTTAATCTTTATGTATGTAAGTAAGTCTCTTTATGATTTATGATCATCGTTATAATCTATCATCCGAAAATTTTTTAATCTTTATGCATATAAAAAGTAAATTTCGATGCTATATTAGACACTATAAAGGTCAATAGATCATATACCATCTTAGATGATATGAGATAAGTAGATTCATATAATTTTTATCATAATAAAATATCTAAAATTTTATTATTATTATGTGATAGAATGAAGTAGTAATTGGTATCCAAGTACCAAGATAATTTGCTCTTATTTGCTGAACCACTTATTGTTTTTTCCTCGTTACTAAATAGAGAAGTTATTATCTTTGAATATCATGTTCAAAGTTTGGTTATAATTATCATGCCTAGTATAATAATATATAAATAAAGTAGCTATTTTTTAATGAATGAATTCTTTATTTTGGTGTATCTGGTTAATACACCTGAGTATATATGCTAAAATATTTTTTACATCTTTTACCTTAATTATAGGATACATACAGATAGTCAAATAATATGAAGTTGGAATAGAAGACTAGTAACTCAAATATTTGGTTTTTAATTTAATAACCATGATACTAATTACAAGGTGTTGATTTCTATACGTGATAAATATGCTAATAATATTGCACGCGCAACCAAGTATAATACAAGTAGTGAGAGTGTATACATATAAACACATATTTATCGTGTTATTGAAAATTTTTGGGAATTTTATAAAAGAAATTTTTATATTTTAGTCTAAATTATCAATAATAAATTTATCACTTTTACTATTAATGTAGTTGGATATTATCTGTTGGTAGTCAACATGATTTCAATATACGGTAATTGTAATTCCAATAGTATTTCACATTTATTTGGAAATTTTTTTAAACTTCTTGACAAATAAAGATTGCTAAACTTTTATTTTTTGCTTGGCATCCTAATATTTTTTAGTGTAATTCTTATATTTCCTAATGTTGGAAGAATACTTTTTATTCTCATATTTATTATTAGGTTAATTATATGATACATATATTTAATATAAAATTATTTTTCCAACATCTTATCTCTAATAGTTCTACAAACATATTAATAGCTATTTTTTTAGAAGCATTATCAAAAGGAATATTAAATATTTTATTTTGAATTTAATGTTTCCTAAAGATCCATGCCATTTATTTTTATATTGTACGGTAATCATGATGATGAAGAATCTCAAAATATTTTAATTTTTTTTATTAATTTTTTATTTTGAGTTTACATAGTTGATGGTGAGACATATAAATGATGTTTTATTACGACTAGTCTATATATTGGACATTACAAGTATTACTTAAAATTTTTTAAATTTATTAATTATTAATTATTTTTTTAATTTAGATTATTTTACTATGTTATTCTTACTTATAAATCTAGAAATCTTATGATAAGTAGGTTGGAAATAGGTATGTATAATATTGACTTTCTTATGATCCTCTAAAAATTTAATTAGAAGATTAATGATCATAATTTAGTATGATTTTGTTTTCCTTCTCAAAATTATTATGATATATGATATGTAGTGGATCAACGAAGCTGAATTAGATATAGTTTAAAAAATTTTACTTTTAAGTTGAGTTTTTCTTGAATCTAATATATATATATATATATATATATATATATCTTTTGATAATATATATATATATGTCAATTTTTTTGATATTTTTTAATTTTTTTATTATTTTAGAATACATTCATATTATTGATGTTCTCCTAATTTTTATTTATTAGGTGACAAAAGAGTTTGAGTTGAAATCATTGGAGAAAATATAGTTTCAGTCTTAGACTTTTTAGGAGAGTTATTATTATTATTTATATATATGTCAATTTTATATTCATTATTATTAAATTTTATTATGTAATGAATCTTTTTAATATTTATTTTTATTAAATAAATTATGAAACTAAATAAATTTAAAATTCATAAAAAATAAAAAATCAAATAAAATGTATCATAATTTATTTGCTGTAAAATTTATACTTATAAAATTAATTTTTCGAGGCAAGTTGCATAGTCATACTACCACATGTGTCACATGCATAAGTATAAATCATAAGCCATAAACATAAAGTAAATAATAAACAAAAAATTTAATTTAAGAAAATATAGTACTTTATCAAAGGATGAGAGACTAGAGAGGTTAGATAGAGAGGATATTAAAATTCTTAATATTTTACTCTTTATTTATAGAGATTTAAATATAATAAAAAAATTTATATTTTTTTAAAATTTTTTATTTTTTTTATATTTTTATTTGGCTAGAATCACGATAGCTATCGGATTTTAGCTACTAACCATTGTATTTAATATGACAGCTGCAAAATATAGCTTAAAATAATTTTAAAAAAACTAGTAGCAACAATGATAGGTCACGCCTATCATTGTTTTAGTTGGTTCCCATTGTGGTTTCACTCAACGGGAGGGACAGGGCAAACCACCACACAATGACGACTGGTCATGTAATCAATATTTGACTTACATGGTCAGTTTTTTTAAGAAATATAACTTCCCTATCGGGTGGTCATCCTATTTGGCATGATTCATGACCTGAAACCTACTCATGCCTTGTCTTGGGTCATTGGGCTAGTAGACTATGCCACCAAGCCATGTATGCAGGTTGAGCCTAGGTTGGCACTATGCATGACTTGCACCAACCCAGAATGGCAGAAGCCATGCCTCGGGGCTCGGGCCTGCATGGTCCAGGACCAAGTATGGTACTGGACTATGTAACGATGGGCTTGGAACGGCTGAACTGTGCCGTGCCGTGGGATGTGTCCTGACTACTTGACCTAGTTGACACATCTAATGGCAAGGTCATCATGGTGTCTGTGCTTTAGGTGTCTCTGATGCATGCCTTTAATAACTATAATTTAAAATTGATCTTGAGTGCATGTTCTTCTCTTATATATCACTGAAATTTTTGTTCATGAATAATTACATGACTCCGCACTTCATCATTGAAGAATTGATCAATATTGCAGTTTTAATTTGGTTATGTCCTTCAATCTTGAACTTGTTTATTATTTTATTGGTTGATTTTATTTTTTTTATGGATAGTAACACTTGACATATGAGCTGTCTTAATTTTTTTGATAATTGTATTAGGGCTTCACG
Organism: Sapria himalayana; assembly: GCA_029783825.1. Classification (NCBI taxonomy): domain Eukaryota; kingdom Viridiplantae; phylum Streptophyta; class Magnoliopsida; order Malpighiales; family Rafflesiaceae; genus Sapria; species Sapria himalayana. The sequence goes on along the minus strand of JAREIK010000357.1, from coordinate 1,231,755 downwards.
TTTATATTCATAATAATTGTTGTTTTTTTCTGATAGACAGATCAACTCCAAGTTTTGTTGGAGCTAATTTGAATTTTTTGGTTAATAAATTTGGTGATCTTGCAATGAAAAAAATTTTCACTCAAGGAAAAATTGAGTTTCTTAATGAATATTCAACATTGGAATACATAAAGGAATTATGGAAGAGACTTTTCTTGTGAAGAATAGGAATGGTCTGCATGTTGATAGTTGGTTTTGAGGGCAATTGCTATTTCTGAACATACAAACTATAACAATTATTGACATAATTATATATTAGGATAACTTATAAACTATTGTAGCGATCAAAGAGCTATTGGAGACATGTATTCTTCTAGCAGTACAAGATGGTGGATAACTAGAGGTGTCAAATAGGCTGGTCCGGCCCTGCTCGGCTCGACAAGGGAATGACTCGTGCCTGGCCGACCTTAGTTCTAGTTCACCCCCAATGGTAAAATTTTTAAAAAAATTTGAATGTAAGTCGTTGGATCCCACCTCCAATGGCTATGGTGTAGAATTCGATGGTCCAGATGATTTTGCTCTAAAGTAATCATAAAAAATTTAAAAAAAAATAAAAAAAAAACTTTAAATTTTTTTTTGTTAATCTATAAACCCCCCCTCTTTAAGAATTATATATTTCAAAAATTTAAATCTCTTAATTATTATTTTTTCTCTCCTAAATTTCTCTCTTTAATAAATCTCTCTCTCTTGGGAATAGGGATATTGGCTCGATTTTTCGGGAATCACAACTCGGGCTCGGTTTTGATTAGTGTTTAGACTTTGGATTTGTAGTGCACGTGCTTTACGTTGCTAAAAAATGATAAATAATAATTTAAATAATGAAAATAAAATTAATTTAAATTTAGAAAATAAAAATCTTATACAAAGGTTCGAGGCTGATAAAATTTTGGTTTTTTTGATTTTATTGATCCAAATATCTAAAAAATAAAAAATTAGAAATGACTTCATGTGTTTGGACTTGCTTTAATATAATAAAATAAAAAAATTTTATGGGTGTTGATGAATAATAGACATAATACAAATATTATAAAAAAATGTTAAGTGTAAGAGTTCGTGTGAGACTGGGTACCTTAAGAGGCATGTCTAACAATGTACTAAAAAATATGATGCATTAGTTCTTAGATAAACTCTACTCAGCGGTGGGTTTTTTGATACTTGATTCAGTTCAGTCTTAAGAGGTATTGTAAAGTGTTGGGAAGGGAGGACATGACCTAACTGATCATTATGATGAGTCTTCTGATTAGATTTTTAGAGGATTTAAGGATAGTCAGTATTATACAGATATTTTTTTGCCTGCATATCGTAGGAATTCTAAGTTCACATCAAGGAACAACATGCTAAAAATATTATAAGTTAAAAAAACAAATAATACTTAATGAATTTATGGATTATAGTAGAGTGATGTTCGTGATGTTTGATATCTGGACTAGTCACGATGATGCATCTTATGCATGCTTCACAACCAACCATGTAAATTCAAAATGAATTCTAAATAAAAAAAATTCTTGAATTTTTTAAGATTCTACATTCTCATAATGACCCATTCATTTTTTAGTGCAAGATGAAGATCTTTAAAGGATATAAAATTCAAAATTAAATTTTTAGTATCATATTCGATAACGTATCTAATAATTGAGTAGTGTTTAATATGTTTGTTAAGAATATTAAAGATGAACTATTAACAGAGATTTTTTACAGTATATGCATATGTCATCTGATTAACTTGATTGTACAAGTAGGGATGAAAGTATGTTTTCTTACTTTAGAAAATATATGTAACTTACTAAAATATATTCGCATGCATCGTAGACAATGAAAGTTTGGTAGTCTTTGTTTGTCTATAAATTTTAAGAAGAAGAAATTCCAATTGGATGCCAGATATCATTGAAATTATTCTTATATGCAAGGAAGCACGGGCACGGCTCCCTACAGTCATGTCCATGTGTCTGACACCTGGACATGGTCTGGACACGTCTCGGATACGTGTCCAATATGTCAACGTGGGGTATCATTGATCAATCCATATTTGATATGCCATGTGGCGTATCGGACGGTGGCGTATTGGACGTCCAGGGCCAACGTCGCTCATGGGCGACGTTGGCCACTCGACGCAGGCGGCAGGCATGATTTGAGGGGGGAGGCAAAGGGCATGCACGAATTGAGGGGGGGAGGCAGGGGGCGGGTGGGAATTCAGGGGGGGGGGAGACAGGGGGCGGGCGGGAATTGAGGGGGGAGGCAGTGGCGGGCGGGAATTGAGGGGGGAGGCAGGTAGGTGGGAATTGAGGGGGAGGCAGGCAGGCGGGAATTGAGGGGGAGGCAGGCGGGCAGGAATTGAGGGGGGAGGCAGGCGGGAATTAAGGGGGGAGGCAGGCGGGCGGGAATTGAAGGCAGAAGTAGGCGGGCGCTAAAATAAAATAAAATATTTTAATAAAATAAAATATTTTAATAAAATAAAATATTTTTATTTTATAAAATAAAAAAATATATTATTATATAATATAAGATAATTTTAAAATATTATTTTATAAAATAAAATAAAATACAATATTTTTATTTTATAAAAAAATATATATTTATTTTATAAACTAAAATATTTTAATTTAATTTAATTTATTTTATTTGATAAAATGCCTAATATTTATAAAGAAGATAATTTTTATTTTTAATTTTATTTTTTTTATCATGTCGTATTCTAGTTGTATCCGTATCTTAGTTTTTTAGAATTTATCGTATTCTCGTATCCTACCGTGTCGTATCTCCGTGTCGTATCTCCGTGTCCATGTCCGTGCTCCTTAGCTTATCTGATATTGGAGTCATGTGTTGGATACAAATATGTGATATCCGACTACGTCAATAGTAAGAGTGACTCATTTATTATTGACTACACTGATTGGATTACATGAATATTATTTATAAAATTTCTGAAGATTTTTTATGACACGATGAACATCTGTTTGTTGGTTTATATTCACACGACTTGCATTGTACTCATGTATATATGCAATATTAGTAGCATGTTTATGAAGTATCGAGCTGACCTGACACTTATAAATATGGTTGTAAATATGAAAATCAAGTACTTAAATTACATGTTCTCTATTTTATCTTTTTATTATTTGACTACCTGCATGGACCTTAGGGTTAAGATGGAAGGAGTATATAATATTTTGACTTATATTTTTTTTGTGCATGAAATAGGTAGATTACCTAAAGGGTTTATTCACGAAAAGTTGATCGAGTTTTTTACATATTACGATACTAGGTATAGTGATAATTGTAGTGCAATTTCGAGTATGGATATAGATATTATATTTGGAGATGATTTTTTCATTCAGTTAGTGAGCGGGAAATGATCGGGTGGATTATTCAATATGAACGAGCTGTCTCGGTATTTAAATATTGATTACTACTCAATCATATCATATTCAAATATTAATAATTTTGAGATATTACATTGATAAAAATTATATGAGTATATCTTTCACGTATTATTTAAGATGACATGAGATTTACTCCGGTGTTGAGCATAGTAATAAAGTCTATTTTTTCTGTTACATTGAATATGATTTTGGATAGGAGATTGAGATTATGTTCAGATAAAAATCTGTACGTACGGGCTAGTTTTGACTCGTACGGGCACGATCTGGCATCGTATTTTAATCGGTCGGGCCTTTGTGTCATGCCGGGCTTGGCCTGAAGAAATCGTGCTGGGCAAGGCACGGTAATCGGGTTAGGTGGCCTAAAATCGGGCCTGGTCGGGCCGGCCCGATCTGGTCCATCACCCTTTGGATAACTAAAGTTTTAAACAAGTTGATATAAAATGTTTTCATGAGACTAAGTAGATGAGTTAGAAATTTTAATGATATTTATATGCTTATTAGAATTATAAATAATAAGAACAAAAATATTAGTAATGTAAGGTTTATTAAGAATAAAAATAATCAAATTTTAATTAAAAGATAAGTAAGTCAAAGAGAGATGAAGAATATTTTTTAAATAAGTTTATTATTTCATACTTGAATAATTAGGATGATAGAGAATTAAATAATTTTAAATATGTTGCTTAGATAAAACTCATGAATTTTATGGAAGCTCTCAAGAAGATGAAGGCATGAACCTTTTATAGGGTTTGATGATATTCCTATTGAAGTTTGGGGAATCATTGGTGATAAAGGCATGTTGTGGTTGATTAAGCTATTTAATGAGATCATGATGATTAAAAAGATACTAGTCAAATAAACATAAAATATTCTACTTCTCATATATAAAAATAATATAGATATTCAAAATTATAAAAATTATTGAGTTACACTATACAGTTTGGGTATATATGTCAATTGGGCTGGGCGACTCATGCACAATTTAGAACCATTTTTGGTGGTGCCATTGGCTCTGTCGGGCCAATCATTTTGGCATGGGAGGGGCGACAGAGGCACTATCCAATATGATGGCCCGTGTGGGCTGGTATTGGTTTGACTGGCTAAATTGGATAGCCTTCTTTTCTCTCATGTTAGCATGAAATGATCTAGATTGGCTTGGATAGATCCTAGGTTAGCCTGAAAAAAACCTGGTTAGACTGACTAAACTTGACCAAACTTGGCATGACCTTGCATGCCCCACCTAAAAGTTGTGCCAATGGGCAGTGTTGGGCTGCCCCTTTTTATAATTTTGATGAACACAATATGAAATGGTATGTTTGATATCATCAAGATTGGAAAATAATAAATGAACATAGACTAAGAAGACAAATGAGAATTTAAAAGAATCTATTATAGTCTATCTACTTAGTCTTATTAATGATCAAGAAAAATAGAGAATAAGAAAAACTTGTATGTGATATTTATTAATTTGGAGAAAATTTATGATAAATTTTTTAAATATTTAATTGGGAAAGTATTATGTACGAAAGTGATATCAAGTATGTGTATTAAACTAATAAATAATATGTATGTGGAAATGATGTTAAAAGTTAGATTATTTTAAGATATTACACATAAGTTTTAAATAATTTATGGATTTCATAAAGGATAATTATTTAATTTTTATATTTTTGTATTAATTATGAATTAATGATTAGAGATTTCAAAGAAAATAAATTTTTATATATGTTATTTACAAATGATAAATTATTAATTAATAAAATTAACGAAGGATTAAATACGAAACTAGACAATTATAGGACATCACTCGAGTCTAAATTATTTAAGATTAGTTGTAACAAAAGAAAATGTTAAAAATATGAATTTCATAATATTAAAAATTATAAAGATGTGATAATCAAAATAGATAAATAACATCTATCAAATATCAATCATTTTAAATATATAATCTTTATTTTAAGTAAAGATGAGAAAAGTGACAATGATGTAAATGCATGTTATATAATTAAAATTAGATGAATTAAATATTGAGCGGTCTCAGAGGTGTTTTGTAATATATGGTATCAAATTGATCAAAAAGAAAATTTATAGAATAATTATGTTTTATGAAAATGAATATTGGTGTCTAAAAAGTAACATATACAAATGATGAAGGTAGCAAATATAAGAATGATAAGATGTATATGTGATATGATCACTGTTTTCAAAATTGTATGATTCACGATTCAATTTATGATTCTGAGAGTAAATAATCTAACTTTTTAAAATATTAAAAATATGTATAAATTAAAAAACTGAATCGTTTAATTGCGAATCAATTCACATGAATCGATTTAATATCAACTTTCAAGTGACTAAGATCCTTAAAACATCATAAAAATAAAAGCAAAAATACTAAAAAATATCAACGTGGAATCGATTTAATTAACGTGGAAAAAAAAACATCAATCTTTGGCATTAGGAATTTAACGTGAAATAACAATAAAATATCAAAAAAAAATCATACAAATAAAAACGAAAATACAAAAAAAGTGTTAATTATAGGAAATAAGAATTAATTAATTTGAAAAAAAATCACAAAAAATTCAACTCATGATTCATGATTTGATTTGATTTGATTCTTGATTATCGATTCACTAATCATGTTTTTTAATTCTCGATTTAAATTTTGATTTAACAACTATGGGTATGACCAAGGAAGAAATAATTAAAAATAAAATTATTAGAAAGAATATTAGAATACTTATAGATAATAAGATAAGTGAGAACTATATGAGGTGGCTTGGTTCGAAAGGGAGTCTATTCAGAAGTTGAGATATAAAAGAACTAGAGATAGTTTAAGAAGAATTGAATAGAAATTATAAATAAAAATTTAATAATTAAAGAGTTAATTTTGTACATATTTTTAATTTATCAAATAAAAAAAATATGATTTATTAGCTGACTAAGTAATTAAGATCAAATTCGATTAATGATTATAATGATTAAAACTAAAATCTCAAGAAGTACAAATTCTATAATTTCTAGAGAGAGAGAGAGAGCACGTGCAAACATTATTCATGTGTGCACTACATGCAATAATGCATGCATGTTTCATTGTGACTAAGCGTTGATGTATGTGCACAATTGTTGGGTGAGGAACGAGCTATTATTACCATTACAACTATCACATGCATAGAATGTGTGACCGAGCGTCGATGCCCACTGCATAGATGCTTTTGAGTGGTTGCTAAGTGTGTTTTGGGAGAGGTGTTGTATGTAATGTAATGAATGTGGAATTGTGTGTTGTGTCATGAAGAGATGCCTTTGGTTGTATGCTGAATAATGTTTCAAGGTAGTAGTAGTTTCTTTGACTGAGAGCATTATATTATTTCAGGGACACTAGGGCTTATTGTACAAATCCATTTTTTGTACTACACTCTCATGGAAACTATGATTTACTATGCAAACTCAATTTTATTTTATTTAGGATAAATGGTGTGTATCGTGAGGTGTGATGCTTTTTGAATTGTTTGTGTTTTTTAAGGAGGTTAAAATCATAGCTATTATTTTATTGTAGCTTAAGAACTAGAATTACTAATAATAAACAATGGGAGGCAAGACATAGTTATTCAGCTAGAAGATGCTAGATCATCTAACAAATGTATTACTTAGCGATGAGACATTTGAGAAGCAACCACAAGTAAATTTCTGCATGATAATTTTATGTGAGTTAAATCACTATGCTCATCTCATAAGATACAAATATATGATATAATTATTTTACTTCTTGGATTGAGTGTGGAGGGGATTAGAGAGCCCTAACATGTTACTATTACTTTTATGCAGTTCACTCGATTGACAATCATTCTTAGAAGTTTTTTCAATTGTGAGTGATGTCATATAGAGAGTGAGATGGATAAAGAGTTTGTAGGCATAATATTCTTATTATCATATGAGTTTAATATTTCATAGTTAGAATTTGGGTGGTAGAGAGTTTCTTACAAATTAGAGTTATATCATTGAATAGTTTAGTTTATATGATATAAACAAAGATATATTGAAGAGACATCTCGCCTTGCATTATCTAGTAGTTAAATAGGTATTAGTCATAGCATAGGTAGATATAAAAGAGCTTAAATTTAGTGTTCACATTAAAAGAGGATGAACCACACCAAGAATAATTATTGATAGTTATTTTTGCAGATGACTCCAATAGCATTATAGTTAGTTGATATAGATAGTTTGACTACCAGATTTATTTAGAGGTTCTTATAGAGTTTTCCCACCCTAACCCATGCTAAATAGGATATATGGGATTTCTCCCCATAGGGTATCAATGATTCATTTATTTATTTTAGACTCTTAAATTCCAAACTTCGAATCTAATACTCATTACATATATGTTTTTTTACTATTTTTGTATATGTTTTTTGATTATTGTGGTTGTCAATGCTAATCTCTTAAAAGATATTGGGTACGATATTATTTATTTATTTTTATATTTTTTCTTGTATTTTATTTATTTTTAATTATTCTATTATTATCATTGTCATTAGTTGCCTTTTTAGATTATTTATTTTTAATTTTATTTTATTTACTAATATATGTTTGTAAGATTAAATAAATTTGAGATAATTTTTATTTGTGATTGAGCATGGTAAATTATATAATGTATGCTAAATTGGTATGAGTTAAAATTTATTCGAATTGATATTTTTAAATATGAGTACTAGAGGTTGACATCACGGTTCGGCCGTGTCTGGGTCTGCCCAGCACAAAAAATTGCCGTGCCCGGGCCCGTGCAGTGCCGTGCCTGACTCGGCACGGTTTGGCCCGTGGCACGGTACACCGGCACGGGTTCGTCCCGTGCCGGCTGTCCCCCGATGCCCGACTCCGCGATTCCCCCCACACCACGCCCCTCCCGCAAAAAAGATTGCGGGTAGGGTCTGATTGGACCCGACCCGCGTTCCCACTCCACGAGGCCCGAACCGACCCAAACCCCCCCCCCCCATGGGAAAAAAAATAATAAAAAATTAAATTTTCAGCCGTTGGATCTCGCCTCCAACGGCTAGGGGGCAGAATCCAACGGCCCCCATGATTCTGCCCCCTAAAAAATTAAAAAAAATTCAAAAAAAATTATTATCTTTAATCTATGAATTTCACCACCCTCTTTAATTTTTATGTTTTTCATAAACATAAATTCCCTCAAATCGTTCAATTTCTCTCTAAAAAATCTTGATTCTCTCTCTCGGGACTTTGGATTTCGGCATTCGGCTTGGATTTTCGGGAATCTCAACTTGAGTTTTGAACATTAGAGTTTGACTGTGGTGCACCGTGTACGTGATCAACCTCACTGCTTTTATCGGGTAATTTATTTTATGTTTTTTAACTTTCTCTCTCTAGCTTCTTATCTAGACCAAAATTAGAAAAAATTAAAATTAGTCTTCTAGTCTCTATTAAAGTATTCTTAAAAATACAAATCCTAAAAAAATAACAAATACTAATGAAACATATTTAAATTTAGAAAATAAAAATATTATACTGAGGTCCGAGGCTGCTGAAACTTTGGTTTCTTCAATCGTTTCAACCCAAACTTCTAAAAAACAAAAAATTAGGAGGACTTCTGTAGTTTGGACTCATTTTAATATAATAAAACAAAAAAATATTAGGGGTGAGGAACAAGAAATGACACAATACAAATATTGTATGAGACTTTTAACATGTAAGAGTTCATTTGGGATTGTGCACCTTAAGAGGCATGCCGAATTATGCACCAAAAAAATGATCCATTAGATCTTAGGCAAACCCAACTTGATACTGTATTTTTTGAGACTAGATCATGTTCAGTCTCAAAGTTTACTCCCTTCATATACTCTAGCGAGTTGGGTAGGGACGGCATGGCCAGACTTATCATATTGATGGGTCTTCCGATCAAATTTTTGGAAGATCCAAGGGTAGTGCGTATCATACAGACACATTTTCAGTCTGCTTATCGTAGGGTTCCTTGGTCCACATCTAAGAATGACATACTAAAGATATATAAGTTAGAAAAATAAAAAATAATTAATGAATTTATGACATATAGTGGAGTGGTGTCCGTGACATCCGATATCTGGATAAGTCACGATGAATCTTTTTATGTATGTCTCACGAGCCACTATGTAGATTCTAACTGGATAATCAATAAAAAAATTTTAGGATTTTCTGAAATTCTTCATCCTCATGATGGCCCGACCATTTTTAAGTGTATGATAAAAATCTTTAGGGAATATAAAATTCAAAATAAAATTTTTAGTGTTACATTCGATAGCGCTTCTAATAATGGAGTAGCGATCAATTAATGTGATTTACATAAGTATTTTTTTTATTTTAAATTATATATATATATATATATAAATAATTTATTTCATAAAATAATAAAAAATTAATTTAATAAAAAAATATAAATAAATGATAGAGTATTAGAATATATATCATATAATTTTAATATTTAATACTTGAAAAATATATTTGAACTACTCATTGCATGCCAATTAATGTGAGTAAGCTTTCACGTAAACTGATACATTCAAATATTGTTTTTTATGTATATATTATTTTTATTAATAACTATTTATAAATTAGTTGAGCATTTATTTTTTTTCCTAGATTATATTGTTTTTTATTTTTTAGTCATTTCATAAATAATACAACTTAATTTATTAAAAATATAAAAAAATAAGAAGTGATATTGTACTAGAGTATATGTTCGTCATCTTTAATACTTGTTGTATAGATCACCATATTATGTTCTAAATTTTTTGTGGTGATACTCCTTAACAAAATAATGTTGGACAAAGTAGAAATATATATTTGTTTGAGATAATTTGAAAATATTTCTTTGCTAATAGCATTTCAAAATATTTTTAAGGAGATGCTTTAATAATTACAATTTAACTTATTATTCGATTATTTTTTTAATTATATTTTATCATGTGATTTTTCATAGCTTGTATCCTAGAGATATAATTTGGCTGGCCTTTCAAAGTTTTAGTATTTATTTTTTGCATTATCTTTTTTTTAGGTGTAACAAGATGATATCTAGTATCTTTAGATATCTTTTTTGGTTACTTTTGTATCAAAAAAAAATACAACTATTTTTTTTAAAATTTGGTAGAGTTCTAATAAATAATGATATTATTATTTTTGACTATAACTTATTTTTTAGTGAACTTTGGAAGATTGAAAGTATAGAAGTTATATTTGGATTTATTATTATTTTTTACTTTCATATAGTTCCACTTGGATCTCTAGTTAGGAGAGATTCATCTGTTAATTATTTTTGAATTTATTGGTCTATATTATGATGATATATAAGGAATTATCATATATACAAATAAGCACATGTCATGTTGAAACTATAATTAGCATATCTGATTTGATCTTTCGATTATGGTTTAGAAGAAATAGAAAAAGTTTACTCGACACTCGATCTCTTAAATTTTATTATAATTACATTTTTTTTATCTTTTACATATATTATTACTTTTCTTGATATTATTAAGATATATAGATCTCATTCAGAGCTATTATCTCAACTTGGATGGTGCTTGGTCATATTAGAGGAGATAAATACTATTGACTTCAATGAAACTTAGGGATTAGTATCTCGATATTCTGTAGTATTTGTTGTTGGCTGCGAGTTTTCACTATACAAACATATCCAAATGAGAATATAGAATACCTTAAATTGAGGCTTGTATTGATGAAAGTTGCTCATATATTTAGTATGAATTATTAGGGTATTTTCTATCTAGTGATTATGATGGTATCCATATAGATCTTTATTTTATTAGCGACATGTTATAGATAAATAATATGTCAATTAGATATGAGAAATATATTTATTCAATAATAATTTTAAGGAGGGAATATATATGAGGCAATCATTTGTATTTTGAACAATACAATCAAATGTAATTTCTATTTTACAAAAAGGTATTATATGAATTAAATTAGTCATTGAAAGTTGGATTTATGAGGTTTTCACTGATAGTCATATTGTTTGATTTATACAAATATATTAGGGATTTATCTATATTTTCTTAAAAGAGTTATAATGACTAAATAATTTTGTTTATAATATATGTTGATGATACTCTGATCATGAGAGTAGATGAGTTGGAAATTATCAAATTCAAAAAGTATATTCAGTTGTAGTCTCATATGACACATATTCAGAAGTTCATGTACTTTCTAGGGATATAGGTAATCTACTCTTGGATAGATATTACATTATCATAGATGAGATATTCAATTGCTACACTCTTTGAGGTTGATTTGTTGGATTATGCTCTGATAGATACTCTAATTGACTAATATATTGATATATTATTCTATGCAATTTTTTAGTCGATTATATTATTTTTAAGAAAATCATTAAAAAAATAATTATTTGATTATTATCATATCTAATATAATTTATGTGATTAGTATAGTTAGTAACTAATTAAATTTTATTCGGCAAATTCATTTAGATGTTCTTTGCATATTAAAATATGCGAAGAAGTCTCAAGGAGTTGAGTGTTTTTTCAGTGATATTAAATATTTTTGTTGGAGACAATTTTATTTCTTAACAAAATAAGAAATACTTTTTTATTGAGATCTAATGTATATGCTGAGTTCATGGTGATAATTATTGTTACATGTGAACTACTTTAAAAATGATCTTTACTAAAATGTATGATTTTTTTATAATTACATTCAAATAATGAGACATATAGTTTTAAATTTGATATTTTCACGAGTAGATGAAATACATATATAAGAAATGCTTCTTTCGTAGGGAGACTAAAGAATATCCATGATGAGATTATTGCTACAGACTACACTTAGTCTTCAAAACACAAAGTAGAAATCTTCATTAAATAATTGAAAATATCTCAACTTATTTTGATTTTCTTGAAACTTGATGTTTTGGATTATTACATTACTAGCTTTAATTATGTACTGTAGTTTCAATTTGTTCTTGTTGTTTCAGCTTACAACTTGTTTTTATTTTATCTTTTGTTTTTATTTTATTATGGTTGAGAACACCTGACATGTAGTATTTTCACGTGTACATTCATACATACCGAGTTTCATTGTAAGGATGGCAGCTTCTTTCTTTTTTAATGCCTCCATATGCATCTCGACCCCATCCTCTAGCACTAAATTCGTCTTTAGAAGTGATCTTGAGTACTTGTTCATTAATGGAGAGTTGATTGATGTTTTTTGATGGTTCAATTGAATAAACAATATAATTAAAAATTTCAGTTAACAATATAAGTCTTTTTCTACCATTTCAACATCTTGCATTTGCTATTATTATGTCCTTATCTTGTTGATTACTCTTGAAAATTATTCAGATTTCTTCTCTGATTTTCATCTATTGTTTTTCAACTTTTTGCGGACAGCTTTTAGATGTGATCTCTTGACCCTAGCACTCCCTTAATCTGTTCTTCATGGAATTCCAAATTTGTCTGGAAGTAACCTTCACAAGGATGTCTCCAAAACTGTCCGAATCTGATCTATGGCCTAAATGAGATTGTTTCACTTCAGATTTTTTAGCTTGACCTCATCTTGTTTCTTTTTTATGTGCCTTTATCTTCATTGATTTACTTGTTGGTTCAACATAGCCAATTTCAACTAGCCCCCATTATCCCGTAGATCATAGAAATTTTTCGATCAACATGTTTCAATGATCATAGTGACCATCTATGGTGCACGGACACGGATACGGACACGGGGATACGACACGGCAAGATACGGGGACACGGCAAATTCTAAAAAACTAGGATACGGATACGGCTAGGATACGTCATGATAAAAAAAATAAAATTAAAAATAAAAATTATTAATTATAAATATTAGGTATTTTAAAATAATTAAATATACTGTATTTTAAAATAATTTAAAATTTTGTATTTTAAAATAATGTAAACAAAATGTTAGGTATTTTACTTCCCCCCTTCCCCCTTCCGAAACCCCCTCCCGCCCCCCCTTCCGAAACCCCCCTCCCGCCCCCCCCTTCCGAAACCCCCTCTCGCCCCCCCTTCCGAAACCCACTCCCGCCCGCCCCCCCTTCCGAAACCCACTCCCACCCGCCACCTCTTCCGAAACCCACTCCCCGCCGCCCCCCCTTCCGAAACCCCCTCCCGCCACCCCTCCCGAAATGCATTTGTGGATACAGATTCAAAAAACGACGCGTTTGTGGAATCTGTTTCCAAAATGCGTCGGATACGTCTCCGAACAACCGCGTCGGATTACGTCTCCGACGCGTATCCATACGCCACGATGGCGGCTCCATACGGATTTGGTCGATACGCCACGTGGCGTATCGGAGACGTTATCCACGCGTGTCCCGACCCGTGTCCACGTGTCCACGTGTCGGCCACGTGGACACGGCACCTCCTAGGCGTATCCGTGCAACACAGGTGACCATTAAAGCAAAAAATGATTGGTCGCACAATTTTTTTTGGACGTCTTCTTTGTTGTTGCAAGAATTTCAAAGGTTGCTATTTTGATTTTGTAAGGATCATTAATTTCTCTGATGCCAAAAAAATGTTATCGGAACACAAAATATAGAGAATTCAACAATTCTGAAAATTGTTTATTATTGAACAATCTTAGGCTTTACACACACACACACAAAACCTTTTACATATGCCAAAAATGAGAAAATCTAGTTCACATTCTCAATTACATAAACTTTAGTTCTGTTATCATATTTTGTTTTGTAAACTAGATCAATGTTTCTGATTGAGTAATGAACTCGCGATCAAACTTAGAGTAATGCTTGTTAGTGTATTCCTTTTTGATTGTTGTTACACACTAGCTCTCTGTGCAAGAAAAACAGTTCCTTTCCACCTTTTTTTATCTGTATACATTTCCATGGTACGTGATAGAGTGCACGAAACTGTTAGATAAGTTGATTATTGAGGGCCTGCAACGTAGGCATTATCTCTCAGTTATTCTTCCAATGATACAAGGGTCCTGATGCAACTGACACAGTAAATTGATGAGGAATATTTTTTAGGACTACCTCTTCAGCTGCCATGTTTTATGTTTAGAGAGTCTCTCTAAGTGTCTTCTTTCTTGCTCAGAGTCTCTGAGAGACTCTCTCTTTCTCACATAAATATCTGAATAGTGATTTATTCTGGTGGATAGCAATACAAGAAGCTTATTTGTTTGATTGCAATGTACTTTTAATAGTGCAGACTTGTCAACTGATTTGTTCTAAGCTTATTGTTTTCACATGAACCACAGCGGCCAATGCAATGGAGCTCCTTAATTTTTCATATCTGAATGGAAAACCAATCAGGATTATGTTCTCTCACCGAGATCCCATGATTCGGAGAAGTGGATATGCTAATGTTTTTATTAAGAACCTTGACATTGAAATAGGTAACAAAGAATTGCACGAAACTTTCACCAGCTTTGGGGCCATCCTTTCATGCAAGATAGCCGTTGACAATAATGGGAAATCAAAAGGATATGGTTTTGTGCAGTATGAAAGAGTAGAAGATGCAAAAAAGGCAATTGCCACATTAGACGGCATGCTGATAAATGGCAAGCAAGTTTTTGTTGGATTTTTTGTCAGACGGCAAGAGAGGATTCAGAAAAATGGGTCAGCCAAATTTACTAATGTTTTTGTTAAGAATTTTTCTGATGCAACCACTGATGAGGACCTGGAGAGAGTTTTTGGAACTTATGGTAAGATCAATAGTGCTGTTGTTGTAAAGGATGTAAATGGGAAGTCCAGATGCTTTGGCTTTGTCAACTTTGAGAGCTCAGACTCAGCAGCTAATGCTATCGAAATGTTAAATGGGACCACCATCATCAACAATGATGGAGTTTGGTATGTGGGCAGGGCTCAACGGAAAGCAGAAAGGCAGAAAGAATTGAAAGCAAGGTTCGAACAGGAAAGAGTTACTAGATATGAAAAACTGAAGGGTGCCAATTTATACCTAAAAAATCTTAGCGACGACATTAACGATGAAAAGCTTAGAGAATTATTTTCTGTGTTTGGATCTATCTCCTCTTGCAAGGTATGTTATTTTCCATCTTAGAAGGAATTAAGTTATATTGTTTTTGTTAATCAATGAATGTGCTAATACAGCTTCTAGGAAAAATTATCAAAAAAAAAAAAAAATCATAGGACAATACAAGCACATTTACTTAGAAGTGTCAAATGTTCGTGCTAGTCATGGCACAGGACGAGCAGGCCTGCCTATCATGTCATAACAGCACGATTAAGTCTAGTGCCGTGTGGGTCCATCTTTGTCGGAACTCGTTGCATGAAAATGTAACAGGTGGTCAGCTTATGTGGCCGGCCAATTCCAATTGGCCATGTATGTAAGATTTGTCCTTTCAGGCAATTAATCCGATAGAACTTGACCCATGACTCATAGCTGGTCCCAAGTTTCTGGGCTGGTGGACTGTGCCACCAGGCTAGGCACACTAGCATGCCTAGCTCGGCATGAGACACGACTCTTTCCAACCCAGCACATCATTAACCGTGCATTGGGGCCCAGTATGGGACCAGGCACGATCCTTGGCCGCTGCGTGTTGTAGGCCATGCCCGCTTCGTCCAGCCTGGTTGATGCTTCTACATTTACTTATCATTTCCTATTGGAAGTTCCAACTCATCCTCCTGAATGTGGTCGAGTTAAATTCAATAGATCTTGAGATTTTCAGAGTGACCTGGCTAGAAAAGTATAGTTTTTAAAAATGGAACCAAATGATGAACAATGTAGGACATTTGGTATCTACCATATCATCCATATGGTTGTAAGAGAATTCTCGTTCTTCTTTATCGTTGTCCATGCATTAGCCAAGCCATTTCTTCAGCCTAGTTCATTGTTGCACATCAGCAAAATATTTTGTGACAGATTTTTTGTTCTTAACAATGTAATTTGAATGCTTCTTTCACTAGGTCATGCTTGACGAACAAGGGGTTAGCAAAGGATGTGGATTTGTTGCCTTTAACTCTCCTGATGAAGCTTCAAAAGCTGTATGCCTACTAATTCAAAGATCTATTTGTTTTGTCCTATGATATGTATTGCATATAGAAAAACCATCAGATTTATTAATGTTAAAATTTATGAATTAATTCATTCACGCTAATACAAAATAGATACTCAAATATATAATATTAAAAATATTACAAAGCGTACATTCTCATTGTGAAACTCCATTGCCTAACCAGAAAGGACAAAATAAAAAAAATGCATAAATATTTCGTATATCAAATATTAGAAAAAGAGATGAGATTTTAGGTTCTATTTGATATTGCATGAAGTATGTATTAGTTATTCTTTAATTGAAACATGCAAATTAGTAAGTTTAGGATATTGAATTTTTCTCATTGTTGACATAAGCATTATTGTTTTATATAAAATATCACTTGGAACGGAATATTCATTACTATTTGATTGTCACAATAAAAAGTTATTCGAGAGACAAAGTATCTCATTGTCTATAAAAAGATTGATGATGCTAATAGTTAATTTCTTAGTTGTACTCTTAGCATCCTAGATTGAGGGTAAATGCTCAATAAGTTGAGAATTCTTATAATTATTTAAAAAAAATTAAAAGCTTTATATTTTTTGTGTAGTGTATGGATGGTAGTGCAATGATTGTGTGGTAGGTTGTTGTGCTGCTCCTGTTGTGTGTGTACTAGCAGTGCATAGTGATGTGCTTGTGTTGTGTGTGATACAATGAGATTAGGGCTTTTTATTTGCTGTTCCCCATTTTTTGACCACCTTGTGACAAAAGGAAAAAAAAAGTTATAATGTTATGAATCCATTCACATAGTGTGTTCCTGCACAATGTGTGATGCATGATAGTCGGTGGTGAAAGTGTGTTTATCAATGAGATATATTGTAGTGTATAGTTAGATGTGCCAAACGGGTTGTGTTGTGCTATCATGATCTTTTATTTTGTAGGTCAAACTATACCGCCTTGCCGGGTCGACACATTTTAAAAATGAGGCTGCCAAACATGGCCTGCTTGGCAACATGGGACTTGATGAGTCATGCTGGGTTAGTTTTGATTAGCAATGGAGTTGACATGAGTTGGGTTGAGGCATTGTCCATGCCTAGCACATGCCCATTGCTAGTCTTGCTCGAGCATGTTCTCTTGGCTAGCTAAGGCACATGCATGCACAACACTTGCCCATGGCTCGTGCCCAGACTGGTAGTCTGGGCCATTGTGGCTACGAGCCTAGGACATGGGCTTGTGCCTTGTACTCGATGGGTGATGTTGACATGTTACCTTTGGCTTGGGCTAGGCTAGCCTTGGCTTGTGCCTAGCTAGCCGAAGCATGGGTAGGCATATAAAAATATAAAAGAAATAAATTCATATTTTAAATCAAATTGTGCAATAATATTTAATGTATTCAATTCTTAAAAAATAAAAAATAATGTACAAATATAATGAATATTATTGAAATTTAAGTCGCCAACATATAAAATATAGATAGAACTCAACAATAAAATGTGTACATGAGAGATCTTTATATGCTATGTTATTAGGATTGGGGTAGCCCACATGTTGGTTATTGCTATTCATATTATAATAAAATAAAAATAAAAAATAAATACTTTAAATTGTAATACCATTTCAAGTTGTGTAAAAGTTCAAAACATCAAGTTTAGAAAAAAGAAAGATAAATTATGTTTTATTTGAAAATTTGGTGAAGATATCTGTTTGCTGTTATTTTATTTACATATATACTATAATAATAGTTTATTTTGAATTTTTTTAAAAGATAATTATTTATCAAAATTCATTACAGAGGTAAAAGTTGTGTGTCTTGCTGCTTGACTTTTATAGGAAAGAATAATAAAAAGAAAATAGATACCCAATTTTTATTGGATAGGTTATGGATTAAAAATAATTCATATGTAATTTATGTCATTGTTGTAATAAATTCTGAAATAATTATTTGTTTCTTTCTTTTTTCATGAGACATGAATATTTTCAATAAAAGTATAAAAAATTATCATTGATCTCTTGTTAATACAAGTTGGTGTGTAACTCGAATTTAAATACTACTCATATAATTTTGTCAATTGGAAAAAAAAACTTTGGTACTCCATACCAAATGTATGAGCTAATTTTTTTACTATAAGTCTAGCCACAAGATGATTTATCTTTTAATTTGGATCTATTTGTACATTGGGCACTCACTTGCAATGAAAAATGGACATTTCCGAAGGTTATGCTACTATTTACTAAGTTTTAATTAGAGTGGAGAACATTTATCTTATTTATCATGATCTAAAAATATCATAAATGGATGATGCTTTATAAGGAGACTTGAGTTTGCTAATACTATCAAGAGAAATTGTAAAAAAATGAAGTAAATATGAGTGATAAAATTTCTAAAATTGAGTATTGAGTATAACTAATATTATTAAGATTAGAGGTGCTAGTTGTAATGTCATTTTTCTTCGTAGTAGATTTATTTTTTATTTGAGCAGGCTATATATATATTTTTTTTAGTATAAACTTTTAGTTTTAAGTGATCAAATCTCATAATCTTTGATTCATTATAACTCTAAATTAAAGTAAACTCTTGAATTATTGTGTTATTTAGATTCAAGAGAGATTTTGACTTTTGGACAATCTTGCTTTCTCAATAACTAATTTTAATTGTACTTGTTGATGCATATGATTATTTTATATAAATATTATTATAATGTGAATCAAAGGTTAATTAGTAGTCAACATGTATCTTTCTCTACTAATTGAAGATGTAAGTGGAACTATATGTGAGAAATGAAAAGTAACGAGTCCAAATATAATTTCTAGATTCATATTCTTTCTAGGCTTGTTAAAAAATAAGTCTTGTTCAAAGAAGGTAATGTAACTAATTACTAATACTCTACTAGATTTTGATGAAAAATAATGATACTCTTATTGGGTACTCCAAGAAAGTCACATTTTGATGCTCTTAAGTGCTAACTTATCTTAGCATGGGGAAAGTTTGTGGATAAACTAAGTATTCTTAAAAACTTAGAGAGATAGATTAAATAATTTTTTTTTCAGCATACGTGACTTGTGATTAATATGATATTTGTGATTACTAAGCTCTCTTAAATAATATTTTGTAACTCCTATCAAATAGGAGAATTTAAATTATATTAACAAGATATCTATTTTTTCTATTCAATCCAATTATGTGGAATTGTACTAGTGTATGATTTTGTGAATTATATAATAAGTATAAAAATTATTTGACATATATTATAATGTATTGTTATTTCATAATTTTTTATTATTTTAATGAAATATTTAAAAAATAATAAAATATCTGTGATCTAGAATAAAAAATGAATATTTGTGTAATCAAGAATAATAATCAATACAAGAAAAAAAATACCTAAATGCTTTTTTGGTCTTATCGTTACGAGGTTTTATTTATTTTAGTATATTATATCGAATGAGTCTTCACTCAGATCAACTTGTGTTTTATGATAAAAAATTATAATATATTTTCATAATTGATTTGTCTCATATTCAAAGGTTAAAATACCATTTAAAGTAGGGTAATGAATTTCAAGTGAGTCGATGATCGATAACTAAGATGAGAATGATCAAACAAATAGCTTAACGTTCTAAAACTCAGTAAGATATTTTATCATAGAAGCCAAAACATATAATTTATCTAACTTAAACTCAAATGAAATCTTCAATAGTCTTTTGATATTATAAATAGATATTGATAGAATAAAAAATAAAATTAGAATTGACTTATTTGAAAATATAGCTCATAAAACATAAAATAATAGTATAATCGGGAATATGTTATACACATGAAAGAAATACTAGAATTTGATGAACAATATCATATTTAATAATTTTCAAAAAATTATTTGTTGTTACAACAATATCAAAAAAAAAATAAGAAAAAAATTTAGTGAAAATAAAATGATTATTATTAATGTGGGTATTTATGTTAACAATACAAGATTTTGAAGTAATATACGAGTACCAATTCAAGTAATATCTGAAAAATAACAATTGATTATTATTATTTTAAAATAAAAGTTTTGTATACTCCTCTTTTCTAAGTGTCACATTTATTGATTTTTATGAAAATTCATGAATGATTTTGGTAGTTATTTTATCTCTCTCAATATTCTGTTGAACTCTTAATTATCTTTTATAAAATAATTATCAATATCTTATGAGATGTCTATTCTTTCTACAATATGTAAATTATATGAATAATCTCATATGAATACATATTGATGTTATATCATTGTTTTCAAATTGATACAAAAGTGGGTTGGTGTCACACAGTTGATCTGAAAATTATGCCCCATTATCTGTTTTTTTGTCTAACTGTGCACAGATGTTGTGCACAGTTCTTGCTACTGTACACTGGATTTCCTGCCCATAGCAGGGTGAGGCACGTCTAGGGTTTGCAGCACCTCCAAATTCTGTTCTGTGCACCCCCATAATATGTTTTGGCATGCTTCCAAAATCTATAGGAAGAAGGATTAGGCACACTTATTGTGCTGTCTTGTGCGCACAGTAAGAATGGTTGGCGCGCACATTGAGCTGTCTCATTTGCCTTCTATTGCTCTCTCCTTTACTACCTGGTGCACATGCGCACTGTTCTCGAATTTAAGTCACTAAACTCTTTAAACATAAATATTAAAATGTGTATGTGAGAGATTCTTATATATTTGGCTATTTGCATTGGGTAACCCACAAGTTTGGTGTTTCGTTCATAATTTAACAAAAAAAAATTTTAAAAAGTAAAATGTCATAAATTACAACAAATAAGAAATATAAAATATAAAAATTTTTTAATTTCATAAATTACCCTTATGGTTATAAAAAGTAAAATTTTTGGATGATCACCTACATGTGTGTCTAGTGCCTATCATAAATGTTAAACTTTTCAGATTCTTTATGGAGTTTGTATTCTAAATTTTGAAGAGTTGTGTGTTTTTTTAATCTTTTAAACATAATAAAATATATAATGTCATACTTATCCTTTTGTTTGTAATAATATTTATGACAACATAAAAAATAGATTATAATATTATAGTAAATAACAAATGAGTTTCATATAGTTTTATATAAAAAATAGTAAATAAATAAAAAGTTTTTCACTAATTTAATATGTTAAAATTTGTTTAGTTATTTGGGAACTTCAATGAACATTAATCTGTATCTAAATATTTTGACAGTTTACATATATTGGATTAGAGGTGTCAAACGGGCCGGCACGGCCCGGCTCGGCCCATTTTTTTGGGCACGTTCGTGCTACCGTGCCGGGCCTGGTTTAAAAATTGCCGAGCCCGGCACGGCCCGTAGGCACGGTGGGCCATGCCGTGCCTTGCCGGTCCGCTCGGGCACGCCTGGCCGAGCGGTTCGGGATACAGGAAGACCGCGGGTCGGGTCGAATCAGACCCGACCCACCGTCTTTTTATGCTGGAGGGGCTTCCTGGGGTCGGGCTCACGGGACACCCGGCACGGGACTGACCCATGCCGTGCCACGTGCCGAACCGTGCCGGGTCAGGCACGGGCCCGGGCATGGAATTTTTCCGTGCCGCGCCGTGCCTCGTGACGGGCCGGGCCGGCCCGGCCCGGTTGACACCTGTATATTGGATGGGTTTCCTCTTTGTTTTACATAAGTTAATTAAATTACAAATTTATAATATTAGAATATTAGTCATGATATTTAGAGGTGTGGTATCATTATCATATTTTTTTATAATATTTATATAAGGTATGTATTTATTCATATATTTTATCTTCTGGTCATGTGGTCGATTCATGTAATTGTATGTGCAATCTAAAAATAATTTATCTCTTTATTCTTAACTTTTGGGTACATATAGACTATTAGGCAAAAAAGTGGTTAAATTTTCTACCAATATATATTGAAATATTGTACTCTTATGTTGAAAAACATGATTGGTGTGAAAAATTAATATTAAATTAACTTATACTATTAAATTTTTAATGTAACACTTACTTTTAACATGACATATCTTTGTAGATTCTCTCAAAAATTTCTTGCAAATAAATGTATTCACACATTATCATTTCTAGCATAATTAAGTCTAATATTATATATTTTATCTTATATATGAAAGAATTATTATTATGAGAATAAAATATTTAATGTAACTCTAATTATTTTTTTAGTACCAACTTTGAATCAAAATAATAAATATTGACATATGTGAAGATATGTTATTTTGGGTAGTCTAAATGATCAACATCAAGGATTCCACATTCTTATGATTTTGAAGATTTTGAACTATTATTTTTTTATTTAATTTAAAATATTTTATAATATTATTTTGACAAGTCGAATTAGTAATTCTTATGATATGTATGTTGAACATATTTTTGTATAAAATATACTAGTCTAGGATTTTCAATAAATCTAAGCTGAAGATCTATGTTAATGATTAATCTAGTAATTATTTTTCTTTTAAAGTGATGATTATAAATGAAAAGGATGACTAAACTTGAAATAAATCTAATTTCAATGATGCTAATGTTAAGTTGAGGGTTGCTTAGTATTTTATGTACCAAATTTTTGGATATATTATGCAACATGTCTGTTGGGATATAAGTGTCAACTGGGTTTGGCTGCCCTACCACGACATGTTGTGCTAGTATGACAAAAACATGTTGTGCTAGTATGACATGACCTAATCCAAAGTCATGCTTGGACTAGCCTCATACTAGCTCGTGACACGGCTTTGTTCATGCTTGGCTAGGGTTCTTAGCTTATGTCCCATATTAGAGAAGCGGAACATCACGATCTGACTTGTTGGCTAGTAAAAACTGATTTTGACCTGATTGGACAATCTAGGCTAGCCATGACTTAGCCTAGACTTGGACGAAACTAGCCTAGAACGAACAAGCTAGCCTAGCTTGGCCTTGTATTACCCTGCATTTTCCATTCAATTGGTCGTGTTGGGCTGCTCATTTTTTAGCACATTGCTGGTATGACATAATCCATGCTAAAAATAGTTTTGTGCTTATTTGATACGACTCATTTGATACCTCTAATTGTGAATTATATATATTAAACAAGCAATTGTTTTGATACCTAATGTTGTAGAAACATCCATCTGATACTAAATGTTATATTTAATATCAAATGTCCAGTCTTAATATTGGATATCCCTTTAATACGAAATTATAAGGACTTGATGCCTAGTGTAAGCTTTCTCAATAATCTCAGAGATATTTCAAGGTCTCAAGAATGGAAAAGTGAACTCATTAAGATAAATCACACACATGCACAAGAGAAGATGAAAGATGAAAAAAATTTTCTCAAAATTCTCAAGAGGAAAATTCATACTTAAAACGTTTAGTTTATATTAGTTATGTTATTTCATTTATATAATACAATAAAAAATTTTTTAAAACTTAAAACTTAAGTTATTATATTAAATTCTCATGTCTTGATTTTATTTTTGTCACTATACCATTTAATAGGGTAGTGACTTGAATTGTTAAGTCTTTTATTTGTAACAACACACAAGTAGTGACCTCATTTAATTTTTAATTTCGTTCAAGTTGTAACTTTATAATTGATATCATGACTTTGTTAGAGTCACGACTTCACAAGTTAGGTCGTGATACTGAACACATAATTTTGACTTTGTTCAAGTCGTAATACTAAATAACTGAGTCATAATTTTATTTGTCACAACACCAAAAGTACGAGGTTGCCACTTGACTCCCTAAGAGTTTTAATCGCAACAACATAAGTCAGGTTGCGATTATG
Organism: Sapria himalayana; assembly: GCA_029783825.1. Classification (NCBI taxonomy): domain Eukaryota; kingdom Viridiplantae; phylum Streptophyta; class Magnoliopsida; order Malpighiales; family Rafflesiaceae; genus Sapria; species Sapria himalayana. The sequence goes on along the minus strand of JAREIK010000357.1, from coordinate 1,207,557 downwards.
TTTAGGTCGCAACATCATAATTTAGATTGTAACATTAAACATTTGTTATAGTTTCAGAAGTATGAGTCAATCCTATTATTTTTATATTTGATGGATACTTTTTCTTTATCTAATTCTCATTTTTGTACAATTAAATTTTTTCTGTATTTATTGTTTTTGTCATGTAATAAACACAGTTCTTTTTTATGTTGACTTTCTCTAACCGAATCAATTTATGATTAACTTCCTCACTAATAAATTATATTAAATATTAATGTGATTTGATTCGATATGAAATGTCAAATTCCTTGTTAAATGAATAATACTATGACTGTTACATCTGAGCTTTAGTTCATTTTACTTGAAATCAATCTTTCCACACAGTCTTCTTATCTATACAACTTTCTTACATGCATGAGCAAGAGCATTGTATTCATCCTTAGTGGATAAGAGGGCATTCAATCTTTTTTTTTTGTTCATCTAGCTTACAAATTTATCATAGATGTCGAACTACTATCTGCTTGTGGATCTTTTGATGTCTACTTCTCCACCCTAATCATCATTCACAATAACATAATTCTAGTAACTTCAAAATTCTTGTGATCATTATTATTATCACTAAATTGCAATACAAAATTAAGCATCTCACATGGATACCTAAATAATCATTTGATGCATTTCAATGCTCTTTCTCTATGTTGAACTTGTAATTGCTCAGTATCACACAATATATGAAATATAGATTCTCATACTTAGAATGACATACATCACCCTTTTTTTTGTTGAGGACATTGCTTAACCATTAGTTTCAATCCAATAGTCATAGATATTTTCACTACCTTGCATTCAAATATATTGTACCTTTTGAAGCGTTCTTTATATATATATATATATATATATATATATATATATGTACTATCTAAGACATAACACCCTAATTTTTTTATCATTGAATTTGCATGCATAGTTTCAAGTTAGTTGTTTGGAGACATATCATGTAAAACATTTTTTCAAAGTCATTTCATTACATTAGTCATCTCCTTGATATTTATTATTAATTACATACATCTACATACAAGGTATATGTGTTAAATGGATCGTGCCATACTGGTATGACTTAATTTTTAGTAGCCTGATAGGGTCATCGTGCTATGCATGACATGACCTGAGATGGGTTCTCATGCAGTGCCGAAACAAATTCATTATGAGTTAGCTTGGCATGACCCAATTGTCCAGCAATCGGGCACTTCTGTGTCAGGTCTTGCCATATCTTGTCGGGTTGATTCTGGTTCGTGACAGTTATGGGTAGTCGAAAGGCCCAATTATTTTTTTTTTTGAAATATAAAATTTATCTTTATTAGAAATTTTAAATATAAAAATAATAAAATGAAAAACTATAATATGTTTTAAATTTAAAAGAATTAAATCAATAATTACTAACATATTTTACATTCGATTCAACCTAACATATCATATATAATAAAATTATAATCTAAAATGTTGATAGCTGAATGACAAACTTAAAAAAACTCAAAAAAAAATGTAAATAATAATAAATAATTCATAAGCATAAAATCATAAATATCATACATAACATAATCAGAATAAGAAATAAAAAAAATATGCATCACAATTACATTAGTCATTTGTCTATATTTCTAGTACCAGTTGTGATCTTAATAACCTCAATGTCTTATTAGTTATTATCTATCAATAATTTTTTTGTTTTATTCTAAATATTAAATTTTTAATCTTTCAGTCATTTAAGCACACAAATACTTTAATAATATCTGATCATAATTTTGGATTTTTTATCTAAATAATATTGATAGCCATAAAAAATATACATTCCGATGAAATGCTAGATACCAGAGTGATTAGTAGATCACATGCTATTTAGATACCACAAGAAAGTTAGATTCGTATTATTTTATAAACTTAAAATATCTATATTTTTATTATTATCAATTGATCAAATAGAATAAGAATTAGTATTAAAGTACCTAGATAGCTTGATCTAATTTGACGGACCACCCTGTTGGTTGTCTATAATTAATCAAAAGAAAAAGTTATTATTTTCGAATATGATGTTCATAACTAAAATAGAATATGATGTTTTAAATAGAATCTAGCAGCCTTCATGGTTATCAATGCGGTACGTGACCCGGTTGCGACATTATATAACCTTAAAATTCTATTTTTTTTTCTTAAGTTTACAAAATCTTAAGTTTTATCTTTTGAAATTAACCCATTGGAAGTTGAGGGCTGGCACTTTTTTTTTGGGCTATATTGGTAAAGATCTGGTTCGTGACCTAATGATATGTGGATTTAAGTAATTTAAGCACGGCCCGGATGGCCGATCATCTTTCTCTAATTGTGGCCTGGGTGAAAATTGTGCTGGGTTTGGTTTGTTGCATAGGTGCTATCAGATTGCAAAATATCCTGGTTAACTTTATTTTTTTATAAAATTTGAATGGGAGAAAGAAAAATAGTCTGAACTAATACTATATAAATCAATATATTCTATCATTCATTTTCATTCAGAATAGCTACACAAATACATAATAGAATATACACCCGCGCAGCTCATATTTCAGTTGCGGGCACTCCACTTCATCAGTAACTATACTGCATGAAACACATCAATATATCAAAATGTTATTTGCTGATGTCAAACTCTGTTTAGTTGATGGCAATGCATGGAAAGATGCTAGGGAGGAAACCTGTATATGTTGCTGTTGCTCAACGCAAGGAAGAAAGGAAGGTTCATCTGCAGGTGATCTTTGATATTTTCAGAAATTTCCTAGCAATGGAAAATGTCTCTTCTTGTTTTGTGCGATTCTATTCTATATCAATAATCTTTGCAGGCATATTTTGCTCAAAATCGAAGAGCAGCTACGCAAGCACCTTTAGCTTCCCGGTTTTCTGGATATCATCCAGGGGCACCTGGCGTTCCTCCACAGCAGATGTACGTTGGACAAGGGACTCATGGTTTGCCGCACCATCAATCCTGTCCCTATGGTTTTCAACAGCACTTCTACTCTGGAATCCGCCCTGGTGCTGCACCTAGTTTTCTAGTGCCATACCAGCTCCCACGGCAACGTCAATATGGGCCACAAATGAGTGTTCATCGCAGTGGGAATCACCATGTTGAGTCTCAACAGGTGCACGAATCTGTAGAAAATATTTATTTTTATCTCGTATGTTTATGCAGTTCTGTCTCAATTAGTGATGGATGTGGATAGGATAGAGTAGTGGAAGAAGTGGCAGGAGTGGGGCGGTTCTGGTTCATAGAAAGAAAGATGCAGACCATTAAACTTCTTGGCCTACTAATAAGCATGACTTAGAATTAAACAACTTTAAACAATATTTGAGAATAAAAATCAATCATAAATTATTGTAATGCATGATTGTCAAATCTTTATTATAAGAATTTATAATTTTTAATTTAATCATGATCTATGTACCTTAGCCGCACAATAGGAGTCTGAAATATAACTATCTTTTAGCTATTGTTTTATTTTTCAATAAGTGTCTTTTTTTTTTCTTTATCAAATATAATTTTTATTATTTTTTATTTTTTATTATATGCCCATGTTTGTATTCTCATCTTAGTTATGTTTATTTTATTATATTATATTTTGTTTTACAATGTAATATATGTTTTTTATAAAATATAATTGATCTAATACATCTTGTATAAAATTTTACTATATTGTGATTGAACTATTTTTTGGATGTAATATACAATTGTTATTGACAATTATATTTATGTCTATCGTAAGCAGTGATAAAAATTTTTGATATATCCTCCGATATATTTTCGAAATATCCGTAAATTTTAAGTATCGATATATTAATCTCGACCGATATATCTATCTTTGATTGATGCTCATATACAAAATATATACATATATATCTTTGATATATCTGATATATCCATAAAATCCAAGTACTGATATATTCATAGAAATCGATATTTTAATCATTGATTGTAAGTTTGCATTTTGATCCGGACAAAATAATGTGGACTTAAATGGGATGCAGGCTTGAGAAATATTTAATGATGATGAGAATGCACTCGTGCCTAACATCGACGAAGTAAAGTTATTCGGGATGATGATTAAATGAATGAGTTTAAATAATGATATATAATTTATAATTTAATTATAAATTATAAAAATCACTTATAATTCTTTATAGTAAAACAAATAATTCTTCTTTTTTCAAGCAAAAGATATGCAATTTATCATTGTGAAAATTATATAAATGAGATAATTTTTTTTCTTAAATTAAAATCAGTAGATAATGATAGTTATAACTACAACAAAATTCGAAGTTTCTTTTATGTATCATAACATTCCAAATATATAATTGTATATGAAAAATATTAATCACAATATTCTTTCTCAAATTGATATGTTAACATATATAATGCTTGAGAATATAAATTAAAATTTGGCGTAATCTCAATGTCTTGGTAAAATTATTTATTGATTGACCTCTGGTAGACAATTGAATAGCATAGATAGATTTGTTCTTTATCTTCTTTCTAATAAAGTGTATCAATCTTTACATACTTAGTCAATTTTTGAAATAATTAAAAGTAATGGAGATCATAATAGTGCACAAGACTCATGTTTTAGCATAAGATATGAGTGAGGTTAATATCTTGCCCGTCTTACACTCAAAATAAAGACATTATATATGATGAGTCTTGAACTCAAGACATATTATTTTTGGACAATGATATTTAATATCACATCAATGTATGATCCATAACAGATGCATGCAACACAAGTATAACTTAGGTGACTATTCATTTCACTATTGTTTTTATTAAAACGTATTTAACTTTGAAATTCTTATTAAATCTAGTATATTAGTATTTTTGTAATTGTATACTCTTAAAGAAATTAAAAAATAATTAATTATAATAGATATATATGTTATATTTAGTTTGATAATTGTTAAATATTTATTTTTTTTTATGTTTCTCTAGTATGTAGTTGACTAATTGTTGAACCTGTATTAGGAAAGAGATTAATTATTAGCCTAATAAAATTATTTGCTAGAGTTCAACCCACAAGGCTAATTTTTATATAACTATCAACTTAATATATTTTTTTGTGATAATATAATATCTATCTTATCCCAAATCACTTTTATCTCAGGAAAGTATTTGAGTCTCTTGAGTTTATTTATTTGAAGTTGTGACTAATAGTATCTTTTGGGTTTCTTAATTTATTATTTGTCATTTCTCTTGTTAAATTTATCATTCAAATGTACTATCATTAAAATAACTTTGTCATATGAACATCTCTAATGAAATGAGTAATTCATAACACTCCTACTTGAACCAATGGTTGTGATTGTGATTGATATTAAATGACTTTTTTTACTAATAAAAATTTATATGATTGTTTCATATACATTTCATCTTTAAGGTTATTGTGAATGAAGATATTTTAGGTGTAACATTCATCTTTAAGGTTTTAGTGAATCATTTATCTATATGAAGTTTTTAGTGGTATATGGATCTGCATCGGAATTATCTGTCATTGTAGGGAAATAATATTTATATTTCACTCTAAATGTCTGAGCTAACTTTCTGACAACTAGTCTCATCTTTGTGTGATTTATATTTTTAGATATGTATATACACTGAGACTATCTTTTCCTTTGGATAGCAGGAATTCTAATAATTCATTTCAAATGTTTTAGTAAAATCTCTGAAAATTAGTCTCATTTTCATTCGATCTATATATTTTTTGGACATGTCTTCATTATGAAAATTCATGTAAGTTTAATTATAATTCTTCTATGAAATCTAGATACTAGTTTTTAAATTTCATTAGAGTAGATAATATCTATTTATTTCACCATAGTTTGTATAAAATTGAATGAGACATTATCTCTGTAGGAAAATTTAATATCATGATACTGTCATGAGAAAAATAAAAGAGATGATAGAAGTAAAAATATGATCATCTAACTTCTTTAGAGATTTTTTGTTGCTTTGAACATGTTGCATACTCGTACCATCTTTATTATATTTTGTGAGAGTTTTCTTGGATGATAAAGTCTCTATGTTCCAAACTCATGATGAGTTTGGGCAGAGATTGAATTATGTGCTGCCAACTTTACTATATTTGTGAGAGCTTTCCTTTTTAAGGGAATATTATTATTCTAAAAATTGATTTATTCTTTATCTATTAATACATTTGATGAATATTTAAGATAGTCATCATAATACGAATCAACAAGTTTATGCTTAGGTGAGGAATGACTCATTCTCCTCATTGAAGATTCATGTGAGATATTTGAGAAGTATGAAAAAATAATAAATCTATACATATTCTCTAAATCTTTATTATCTTCAAGCTCTTTCAAAAAATTAGTTCCACTCAAAAAGTGTAATATCAATAATTAACAATATTATATCTGTCATAGGGAATAACTTTTGTACCTCATTTGGATAATAGAGTTACAATATAAAATATATTTGATTATTTTAGATATTATCTCCTTATGCCTTTGGAAAAAAAATCCTAAAAAATCAAGTACTCCAAAAAATTCATGTAGATAAACTATATAATCTATCTTCAGAGCATAAGATTTGAATGAGCACATGATGAGAAAAGATAAAATAAAATATTCAGTTGAAATATTTTGTGGTTAACATTATATTTTCTAAAAAATTCATAGGAACACTTTTATTATACAAAGTGTCATAATTCTTTCAATCAAATATTTTAATTTTTATTTTTATAATTTTATTTTGTGGGGGTGTGAAGATACAAGAAATTCGATATATAATCATATGATTAGTACATTAAGTGTCACTTGGACGTCCTCAGCCAATCACGTGGCAGGTTTAATAAAAAAACCTGCCACATGTACTAGGAGGGGCATCCTTTTTTAAGAATAAAATGATAATTTATTTTTTAAAAAAATTGGGTGGGTTGGGCGTGATCCAATTGGACCGTGCCTGAAACCTAGTCTCAGTTCTGGTGCAAAGTAGGTACCTGTGCTGCTGGACCATTTCTACGGGCCAGGCATCCGGGTCGTGCCTGGCCTAGCACAAGGCCTGACACCTCCTGGCCAAGCATGGCACACGTAGTGCCTTGGTCCATCACGACCCCGGTCCAGGCACAGTTTTTTACTATAATATGCCATGCCAGGCATGGCTTAGTCGGGCTATATCTCAGGCTATGCCCGGGATGCCCAGCCCACTTACTACCTCTATCAACTTTGCCCGGTTTGCCCGCAAATTTTCGGTCCATGCCAGGCTTGGAGCAGTCTGTGCTGTTATGGCTGATTCGTGCCAGTATGAACTTTTTCTTTAAAAAATAATTTTTTTGATTTTTTTTTCATTTAAAATTGGCCAAAGCCCAGAATCATGTCAGCTCGTTCAGTTTTTGGCCTATGTGCCAATCTTGTTGTGCCATACGTGGTATCCAGTTTACTGCACAGCGAGGTAAGGAGGTGAGGCATGTTGTACTGTATCATAAATGGTATCTTGCCAATTTTTTATTTAAAATTGGCCAGGCAAGATTGGGGAGGGCTTGGTTGCCCAATTGCTACCTGCTGCCTAAGCTGTTTCCAGGTTATGTGGCTGGTTTTTTTTAAAAAAATTGTTCCTTCGGCTGATCACCTGATAGGACTAGGTCCATGACCCAAGACCCGACCATAGCCGGTCTCTAATCACCTGCCGTGTGGATCGATCCATTGGGCCAGGTACATGGGTTGTGCTTGGCCCGGTATGACCCACGGCTGAATCGTGCTGTGTTGTGGGGCATGTCTTGGCTGATCAGTTCGGTTGACACCTCTAATTGGATGCACATATGTTTGAATATATCAGACTAAATAAATTTTTATTTATACCCAACTTAATTTCTTAACTACACGTATTATAATTCATGATGGAATTACATTTTAAAGTATGGTAAATCATTTATTAAAATGGCCATTCTGGATTGACAAGGTTTGACAAAAAGCTTAAATGGCTAGAATGTTCTGTCAACTAAAGTTGAGTGTGAAAAGGAAAGGGAGTGGCCCAGGTTGAAGGGGAGAGTTCTCAATGTTGATGAATTTAAGGATTCTTAACTTCATCTGCTTGCAGGAGATTAAAATTCAGGTTATGAACTGCATCTTGCAGGAGGCTTATTTTTTGGGACTGCAGGGATTTGGAATTGTTAGAAAAAGAGGAAGGATGTCACTTGCTCTCTTGCAGATTCAAATCCTGTGTGGATGGTTTTACTTGGCTTTTTATATGGGGTTTATTGTCCAACTCAGAACAGTTAAAAAACAGATTTTTGGAGCGAGTTAAGGGACATGAAGGGAATGTGGACTGATCCGTGGTTCATTGGAGGGGATAGCAATGCTATTAGATTATTCAGCAAAAGCAATATAGAAGCAAGCCTCTTTGTGCCCAGGAGAAGGTTTAATAGGTGGCAGATGAAATGAATTTAAGAAACTTTTTGTGGCCTTGAGGCGCAAGGTGTAATTTATTGATTTGTGGGGGGCGGGCTTCGAGAATAGTACGATTTTTGGGAGGTTCAGAAGGTTTTGGGAATAATATGACTTGTGTGTTGTGGGTGGTTTTGGGAATAATTGATTTTTGTGGAGGTAGGGCTTTGAGTATAAGGAATAAGGGTATCTGGACGAGCATATGTTTCTGTCTCGCATGCCTTTCGCAAATCCTCTTGCATCTCCCGAGGCAAGGAACTTTTTCCTTGGCTAGGTGAAGCAAGTGTTTTAGGTGCGCCTGAGACATGTCTTTAATAACTATGGTCCTTCCTCTCCAAGGTGGGCCTTTCACTTGGAATGGAGGAATGTCTGGCCAAGCTAGGTTTAGATTTGAGCATTTTTTTTTGATTTCAGTGTAAGTTACCCGATGCATGTATCGGAGACTACTTCCCTCTGTTGCTTGATGGGGAGGGAAGGGGGAGGAAGGCTCCAACAGATGGGATTCAAGGATCTGCAGAAGAGTTGGTGGCAGTGTCTCATTTTTTTGGGGGGCCAACAGTTTTAGCATAGCAAGAAAGTTAAAGGCTCTCAAGCTGAATTTGAAAAGGTGGAACATAGAGGTGTTTTGCAAGGTGGAAGTTAATTAAGCGTTTGCTCTGCGTCAAGTTGATTTCTGCGATTAGCAGGAATTGTCTAGGGTCCTCACTGCCCTGTAAGTGAAGGCGAAGGTGATGGCAAGGAAGATTTTAAGAAATGAGCTCTGATTTTTCTAGGGTAGTGGACTATTGGGATGCTTCAACTGAGGATGGGGAATGACAGCCCTTAGTCATAGCCTTGCTGCCCCACCCCCATGTAATAAAAATAAGTTGGTGATCTAATTGCTTCTACTTAACTCAGATGTATGGCTGCTAGCTCATATGGTTCATTTGCTGTCGCTGCCTGCACGCACTCTTCTCTCCTGTTGCTGTTGTCCGTCCAATTTTGCTTTGGACCTTCTTCAACCCTAGGATGCGATGAGTCGACATCGAGGTGCCAAATGTCTCTTTTGATAAGAGCTCCTGGGAGTCATCAGCTTGTTATCTCCGGTTTACCTTAGATCCATTGAGTGAGGGCCGTTCCACACAGGACTCCCTAATCACTATGGGTCCACTCTGCCCCAAAAGTGACTTTCTTCACCTGAGAGGCAGCATGGGGGAGGATCTTGATTTTAGATCAACTCAAAAGAAGGGGTTGTTCACTTTCCAGTAGATGCTATCTTTGTCATGCTGACTTGGAAGACGTAGACCACTTTGTTATACATTGCTCGGAATCAAGGATGTTGTGGGACCTTGTATTTATGTTGTTTGGGGGTGTCTTGGGTGTTTTCTTCCACCGCCAAAGAGACTCTTTTGGGTTCGAAGGGTTTTAGCCTATGAGCACCTAAAGGCTAGGAAAGAAGCTCCTCGTAGCCTTTTTTTGGATTGTGTGGGAGTAGCGTAATAAGGTGGCTTTTGAAAGTATGGATTTCTCAATTCAAAGGATGAATTTTTTTTTTGTCTTCAAGTTTTAGCCTTGGTCAGAGTTGTTCTTACTGATGAAGCTGCCCCCTCTCCTCTCCTGTTGTTTTTGGATTGGCTGGGGGGTTGTTGAGGGAGGGGAAGGTTTTTTATCTTTTGCCCTTAGGCTCCTTTGTATACACGTATTGTATACTTCTGAGGGGCTCTTGGGCTCCTTTTGTTGTATATTCTTTTTTTCTTCGTCATAAACATTGCTGTTTTACTCGTGAAAACAATTCTTTTCTTTGTTTTCAATGTAACTCATTTTTCACTAACTCAAATTTTATTGACGAATATCTTTTTATTTTATTTTTATTTTATTTTTTTTATTGTATTGTGTATTTTTTTTACATTCTCTACTAATTTGTTGATTTTATTTGTTGAAACTGCAAATAATTTTGTTCTCTAGATATTTATAAATTTATTGTGTCTAGTTTTCATCTTGTTTAATTTTCTTCTTTCATATTAATATTTTAAACAATAAAATATGGTTAAATTAATAATTATTTTGTAATATTTTTTTGACGTAGCAATTATTTATATATTACATAATACTCTCGTATATATTTAGTTTTTCAACTTATAATTTTCTTGTTATTATTTTCTTTTGAGTCAATATTAATTAAAAAAAATATATATTTTGAGATTCTATTATATATATAATGTCATTTAAATTATTATTAATTTATTTTTATCTTGTTCTCTGAATTTAAAATTATAATTTCAATCTAGATATTAAGTTATTAATTTTTGGTTTTAAAATTTTCCTAGTTTTATTGATCATGACAATATGATCTATAAATAAGATATGTCAAAATATTATTTTTTGAAATTATATTGTCAACTTAACTGTGATCTAAGTAAAGAGCCAAAAACTTAAAATTGATCATTAATTATGATCTACGAAGTCAATATCTATTATAGAAATTTTATTCATATTTTCAATGATAATAATATAATCATAAAATAATTCTCTTCTTCTAAATATCTAAGAAATTAATTCTCATAAAATAATGTTGTATGTTTTTTCTAAATCAATAAAGATACATACAATTTGTTTTATTTTTTATTATTTATCTAAATAAGAAAATAAATTCCATAGTTGTCTTTGAAACAACTTAATTCTCTAATTTTGCGGTTAAATTTTTAATTATCTTGTTAAAAATTTTAGCATGATGGCTAGATTTCATATTAGTTAGCATTGTTAGAAATCATATTTATTTTATCATTTAACTTAATATTTTATGGAAAATATGATCTAGTAAATAATAAGAATTCATGTATTCCATGAATTCTTTATCTCATCTTAAGTATACAGTTAAGATGAGGTTACAAATGTGAAATGCCTCATCAAAAGTAAACACCATGCAGTTATTCATTTTGGGATTATGATATAAATTTTCAAAACATATTTTATATTAATTGATGACATGTTTTTAAAATTCATAGCTTTTTGATTTTGTGTAGCCCATTGTTATTATTTAAAAATTTGATAATGTTTTCAAAACATCACCCAAATTTTATATATTTTACTTGAACACTTGCTATTTTTCTTTTGTCAATTGGAATTCCTATCATAATCTTTGTTCATACCTGATTTATTTTTCATTTATGAAGTGTAGGCACTTCTCCGGAAATACAACCAAGGTTCAAGATACACAAGCCATGTGAGAAATCAAATCGACTCTTCTGTAGTTCCACAAGGCGCCATGGGGCCATATGTGAGGGTGCCTATGCCTTCCTTTGATAATCAGCAACATGGAGCAGTTCTTAATGCTAATCTTACTTCAGCTTTGGCTTCTGCAAGCAAAGAGAACTCGTGGATTGTATGTATCTTTCTCATTTTATGCATGTTTGGGTGTTTATTTGAGAACACTAATAGATTCTAAGCATGCCGAAAGCTGAAATTGTAGCCCACGTTGGCGATGACACCAGTTCTTCACATTTGTTGCTGTGCTTTGTCAAAACTGTAGTATCATTACTCTAATTCCTTATCCAATGCATTATTAAAGAAGTGTATTCATGTCTCATACATATTTCAAATAATGAGTTTCACCTTAATTTATGTCATTACTTTCATTATTGAATACAGATAGTAGATGTCATTGTGTTTCAATAGTGTTTGTGTGTCTGCAGACACACACACACACGCCCGCATACACACACACGCCCGCACACACACACACACATGTAGTTATTAAAAATTGGAAAGACAGATTATAATTCAAGATTTACAGGCTAGCCACCTGTAAGCCGGCACATAAACCGATGGGTCAGCTTACTTAAGTAAGTTTTAAAAAAATTTGATCGCCCGGGTGACCGCCCGATGGGGTTCCCATCGGGCGGTCACCTGAACCGGTTTACCATGCCTTCAGGTCAGGCACACGGGTCGTGCCTAGCCCGACACGAGGAACGGCTCTTGCCGGCCTAGAACGGCATTAACCATGCTATGGGGCAGCCCGTACCGGCCCAATGCTTGGTTCTAGACCATGCATGGACCAGACACTATTGAATTGGGTTGGGCCGTGGGTCGTGCCCGAACTGCCCGACCCATTTGATACATCTAGAATTAGTTAACCAAGCTAGTTCTAAGTATAAGCTATTTTTGATTATCTTGTTTGTTTATTTTTTATGATTTATTTTTTAGATAATTGAACTCTCTCTTTGTTTTTACTTCACTGATATTTATTTGTAAGATATAGAGACTCTGAGGAAAATTTTATTTGAAATTGAGTAGGTTGGATTATATGCTCTCTTTTTAATGGTAAAATCTCTTTTTAGTTTGAATATTTTAGACCCGTTACTTATATATTGTCAACTTGATCACATATTTTTAGCCAAAACTTCCTATCATATATGTTATTTTGGTTTGATTTGGGACATATTTGATCTGATACTCTTAGTTATACGAGAACCTAATAGACATGTTATTGAGAAAGATTTAGTTATTTGATTTTTTTGTTGATGATTGCTCGAGATATATATATTGATATATCTATTTCTTGATAGATCGTAAGTATATTTTATTCTTAAGACTTTACAAAATTTTAAAATTTTAATTTGATAAAATTATTATAAAATTATGAAAAAATAATGCATTAAAATATGTCAGACTGATTTAGTTCTTATTATGTGTGTTAAATATTAAAAGGTGAAAAATGAATAAATAATACTTGATAATATCATATACAATCATTACTTTTATATAATGCATACATATGATTGGGGCAGCCAACTTGTTGAGTCTTTTCATCAATACTATTGAAAAATAAAAAACAATTAAAAAGAGCAAAAATTAAATTGCATCATCTCTCGTCAATTTGGTGCATGTAAGTATGTAATATCAAGCTTCACTGCTCTGCTGTTTGAATGTATACGATAGTAATTATCTCATCATGAATTTTATCTCTGAGAAAAAAAAGTCTACATCTATATACTTTGTTTACTCTTAAGATATCGGATTAGAGGATATATGTCTTAGTACATGGAATTCACAGTAAATGATAACATAAGAAGAAATTGCATATCAAATCTTCTAGAGCAAATGTCACATCTAATATATTTTACAAGTAGTTATCGACATGACTCTGAATCCTATATTTTTACTAGATCTAAAAATAATTGTTTGTTTCTTATTTTTTTAAAAGATAATATTGTCTTCAAGAAAAGTGGTAAACTCTGTCATGCATCTCTTTTTTGTGCATGGTAATGTTCTAGTTCAACTCCAATCTGAATATTTGATCATCTCAATATGTGAAGAGATCTTAAATTCAAGAGATTTTTTCATTTACCTCAATATGTGAAGGACAGTGTGAACGGAATTATTTGACACAAGATGCATTGAAACGCAATTTCTTTTGGAGCATTTAGGTACAAGATTATTTTAGAGCCTTGAGGCGTAAGACACAAATAAGATATTAGCTTCATTTAAATGTACTCATTAATATATATAAAAATTATATATTACATAAAATAGTCTCCAGAAAAAGTGTGAAACTCTGTCATGCATCTCATTTTTGTGCATGCTAATGTTCAACTCCAATTTGAACATCTGACCATCTCAATATGCGAAGAGATCTCAAATCCAAGAGATTTTTTCATCTACCTCAATATGTGAAGAACTTGTGAACATAATTATTTTTGGCAAAAGGTCTATTTAAATGCAAAATTTTTTTGGAGTCTTAAGGTACAAAATTCTTCTGGAGCCTTGAGGTGCAAGACAGATAAGATATATATTTTTTAAATGTATTTATTTTAATATATATATAAATTATATATTTTATAATGTATTATCTATATTTTTTATATATAAATATATATCTATACAAGCATATGTATGTATATACACATGCATATATATTTATGTGAATGTGTACACACACACACATATATGTATATTGTGTGTGTGTGTGTGTATACTTATATGCATGTCTTTATACAAATATATGCATGTCTTTATCCAAATATATGCATGCCTTTATACAAATATATGCATGCATATAGATGTAAATAAGTATGCATGCATATGGGATAGCGACATAATAATTTTGCTAAATAGAGAAACTCAATTACCTATATACATTTTTCTCTAAAAGTTTACTAACTCATATAAATGCATGCTTATACATTCATATAACTATATGAATGTTTATGTGTATATATAAACACATGAATTAGTTAGAGGTGTCAAATGGGTCATGCCATACAAGTCACGACACAATGGCACGGTCCATCAGCCATGCACGGCACGTTGGCACGGTGGAGTGCACGAGTGTGCCCAACCATGTTGAACTCTAAAGATACATGGGTCGTGCATCTTTGTCATTACTCATTACATGATGGAAGATGGGTTGCCGGCCCTTAAGCCGGCCACTCGTAAGTCAGCCTATAAGCTGACTGGACGACTTACGTGGCTGATTATTTCAAAAAAAATATGACCACCTTGGTTTACCATGCTTTTTGGCCAGATGCACGGGTTGTGCCTAGTCCAACATGAGGCACAGCTCATGCCGGCCAAGAATAGCATCAACCATGCTATAGGGAGGCTCGTCCCGGCCCAATGCATGGTTCCAGACCCAGCTGGGCCAGGCACTATTGAAGCAGGCTGGGCCTCGAGCATTTCCCACACTGCCCCGCCTATTTGATATTTCTAGAACTAGTTGCTCAAGCTACTTTCAAGAATGAGCTACTTGAGCTCGTTCCAAAGATGACAGGATGAATTGCCCAAGCTCATTCCAAGGAGGAACTACTTGTGCTTGTTCCAAGGATGAACTAGGTCAGCTCGTTCAAAGGAATGAGCTACAATAACTCTTTCATAGGAAGGCGTTGTGTCAACTCATTCCAAGGACAAGCTACTTCTTGTCACACCACAACTTATTAGAGGTATCAAATTGGTTGTGACCTATTGGCAGACTTGTTTTTGGATAGCTCAGTTGGGCTATCATTCCAAGCATGACTTGATAAGGAAGCCGTGCATGCCTGACACGACATAACTTGTAGTTTGTCTAGCTCGACACGATATGATCGACATAAGTCCTGGCAAAATTGTGCTTTTTGTGTCGGGTTGTTTTGGGTTGCTGGATCGTGCTGGTTTTGTGAGCAGCTGCACCACACCACAGTCACCATCCACCACCATCTGCTACCACAATAATAAATTAAATAAATATTTTAATTTATGCTTGTGATTTATAAGCACAATGCTGTTAAATTAAAATTAAAATAAATATTTTATTTCAAAATTTAAACCATGGTCAAAGATCCAAAATTCAAAATTAAAAAATAAACAAAAATTATAATAATATCAAAAAACATACATTCATAAATTGAATTGCAATCCTATCGTATGAAATGAAAATAAATGATAATAAATAACATATTAATTGTATAAAATTGAAAATTACAATTGTTAATCTCAATGTTAATTAGTGTCTATATACAAATCATAATTATCATCTTGTAAGTATTTGATGGTATCACTAGTGATAGCCTAAATGCTCAATATTTTTCAAGTCTCATGAGTCATCATCTGTCAGTAATTCTTGTATTCTTAGTTTAGCTATATCTTGAATGTTCAATTTTGAATCTTCTCAATCATTTATGCATGCAAATGTTTTAATGATATTTGATAATAATCTTGATCTCTTATCTTAAATGATATTGATTGCAACAGAAAAAAAACACATCGATGCTATGCTTGACAATGAAGAAGTTAATAATTTTGTGTAATCTTAGAAAACATGAGATAATTAGACTCATGATTTTCTCTATATATAAAATATTAAGGTTTTTATTATCTTTATGTGATAGATTTAAAATAGTTAATCAGTAAAGTGCTGAGATATATCGCTTCTATTCAACGGATTATCTTGTTATTTTCTCATTGCTAATTGAATTAAGAAATTATTATCTCTAAATATGGTGTCAATATTTTTACTTGGAGTTTGACTCTAACTACTATTATATTTAATGTCATATTATGTAAATATTTTGGTCAAATTTTCATGAATGAAATTTTTTGGTTGGTATTCTTGGTTTATGTACGTGAATATATATATCAAAATATTTTCTTTTCTTACACCTTAATCATAAGATTCATGTAGGCAGCTAAGTAATAAAAAAATAAAATGATGGACAAGTACTTTAAGTACTTTGTTTTCATTTCAACAGACATGACACTAAATATAGGGTCATCTCACTTGCTAAACGTGCTATTGGTGCTGCTTATGTATCTTAGTAGAATGTAAATAGTGAAAGTATATACAGACGAATATATAAAAAATTTTTAGAAATTTCATAAAAGAAATTTTTGTATCTTAGTCTGTATTATTAATAATAAATTCATCACTCTTACTATTGATATAGTCGTATATTATATATTTATATTTAATATATGACTTTATCATTAGGTAAGTGTAATTCTAGTGGTATCTCATATTTATTTGGAATTTATTTTTCTTTAGATCCGCAAATAAACATAGACTATCAAATTTCTATTGTTTGCTAGCTATCCTAAGATGTTTTAATAATTTTCTTATTTTTTATAATGCAGGGGAAATAACCTTAATCCCCACTTATAATATCAGGTTAATAATATTACATATATATCTAACATAAAAAATATCACCTAATTGTCTGTCTCTAATAATCCTAATAAATATATTAATAGCTATACCATTATTAGATGTTTTATTAAATTTAATATTAAATATTTTATTTTGAATATTATAATCTCTAATGATTTTCGTCATGCACTAATATATGATAGAGTCATTATTAGGATGAAGAATCTCAGAAAATCATAAATTTTTTTTATTAAGTTTTCATGTAGAATCTATATAGTTGTGATGATGCATTCAAATGATATATCATCGTGACTAATCTATACAGTGTCTTAGCCGTATCCATATCTTAATTTTTTGAAATTTTCTGTGTTCTTATTTCCCGTCGTATTATATCTTCGTATCCGTGTTTCTTAAACTATCATACAAAAGCATAGTAGAAAGATTAAGTCCATGATAGTCATATTGTTTCAAGCATGAACTTCGTTATCTTTTTCCATGCATGAGTTTGTTCCAAGCATGAGCAGCATCACCTTGTTCCAAGCATGAGCTATGACAACTCATTCCAAGAACAAGCCGTGATAGTTTTTTATGAGGCTAGGTGTCCATGAGCATGAGGCACACTTTTTTTCTAGCACCTTTTAGTCCCTTTTGAAAATGGTTGAGCCTTACTATAAGCAAGGTGCTTTTGCTGATGCTTCCTAGCACATGTACTTTAGGTCTCCCTCAAGTGTGCATTTAATAAGCAGTGTGGAGATGAATATATCGAGAAAAATATAATAAATGACTTATTATATTGACTAGAGGCATCAGTATCTAATAGGCTAGATGACCCGGCATGACATGGTTTGGAATTGTGCTTTGTCATGAATCATGTTGCCCTATGACATGGCTTGTGTCATGTTGGACCAGTGCTAATCGAGCCTCATGTTGAGCTAGGTACGACCTGGGACCAGGTATGGTTAGGTCATATGTCACAGGTTAAGTTCTGTCGCGTGACTGCCCAATGGGGCATTTTTTTTTAAATTCGGCCACAAGCTAGATCTTGCTCCATGGCCTATTGCATTTGGCTAGTCATTTAAGTTGGTCATCCATTATATTTTAATGCAATATTCTTCTGACAAGGACAATGAATCGATCTTGCCCATCATTGTCCATGTCAGCTAGTTCACTATAATAATAAAAATTAATATTTAGGATTACATTACCCATCATATTGATTCAAATGGCTATTGTTTGCTAGAATCCAACTCTTGATTTTTCTTACTTCTTTTTTCTGACCTTTTGCATAGTGTAGTCTCTCTTTAGTATATTAGTTTGTAATATAAATATTATATATATATATATATATATATATAATACTATTTTTTTATCTTAATTTATGTTCAATGCTTGCGCATACGAAAATGGGATAGATGGTTCACAATAGGGTGGGTGTGCTTGTTAGCTTGTGCAATAATACAACTTGGTTGTTTGGATAATGGAGGTTAGAATTTACCACAAAGTGGTTTCCAGTATAGTATTTAGTTTTTTAATTTTTTTGGTTATAGTGCTATTTTAGTTTTTTTTTTAATAACTTTAATTTTATATTTTATTTAAATAATAAAAATAATTATAAAAAAATGTCACATGGTGAATTTAACAAAATTGAATATCAAATTGACATAGACATAGATAATGATAATTCTATCAAAAAATTCAACGTGAAAACTATGTTTTCTTTAATGATCTCAACTCAAACTCATATGTTACTTAAAAAAAATAAAATATTAGATAAATATTAGTAGTATGAAGATATTTTAAAATAATAAAAATTAAAAATTTTAGGAGTGTCGAAGAATCAATACAATATATATTGTGAAATGAAATATACATGTAGGAGTGCTTGTGGGACTAAGCACCTAAAGAGATATATTGATCAATATACTAAAAAATATGATGTATTAGATCTGAGATAAACTCTACTTAGCAGCGGTGTCTTTCAAACTAAACGTAGTTCAACTTAATTAACTCCTTTCATATATCAGAATGATATTGGGATAGGAGACATGACCAAAATGATTATCATTATGAGTTTTTTGATTAAATTTTTGAAAAATCATAAGGTAATCAGTATTATGTAAATTTATTTCTCGCATGCTTATCATAAGATTCGTTGGTTCACATATAATGATGATATAATAAAATTTTATAAATTAGAAAAGTAATTAATAATTAATGAATTTAAAAAATTTAGTAGAGTGATATTCACGAGGTCTTATATATTGACTAGTCACGATGATGCATCATTTGTTTCGTTCACTACACATTACAGACCCTAAATGGAAATTTAATAAAAAATATTAGGATTTCATGAGATTCTCTATTCTTGCGATGACTATGACATATATAAGTGAACGCCACAAATATTTATGGAATATAATATTTAAATAAAATATTTAATATAATTTTTAATAATACTTCTAATAATAGTGTAGCTATTAGTGTGTTTTTTAGGACTATTAGAGATATACTATTAGGTGATATATTTTATATTAAATGCATATGTTATGTGATTAACCTGATAGAAATAATAAGAAATTAACTAAAATACTTTTAGGATGCTTAGCATATATCAGAAGTTTAGTAGTCTGTGTTTGTTTGCGGAACTAAAAAAAAATTTAAATTAAAATGTAGCATAATTAAAATTATATCTATATGATGTTGAAATTATGTATTGACTACTAACACATGATATTTGAGTATGCTAATAGTAAGAGTGAGAAACTTATTATTAATGATTTTGACTGTGATATATTTAATTTTTAATTTATAAAATTTTTAAAAATTTTTTATGGCACGAAGAATAAGTATTCGTTTATGTACATATTTATTACTTGAATTGGATTTTGTTATGCATGTAATAGTCGTAGCATATTTAGCAAGTATAAAGGTTCCCCTATGTTTAGTGTCATGACTGTTGAGATGAAAATTACATATTTGAAATATTGGTCTTTTATTCCAATTTTGTTTTGTTTGGCTATTTGTATGAATTATAGGGTTAAAGTAGAAATGATATAAAATATTTTGACATACATATCCATGTGCATGTACAAGATAGTTCAATGGTGTATTCATAAAAAATTAACTGACTTGTTTTTATATTATGATACTATGTTTGAAAGTTATAGACATGCTTTGAGTATGGACATAAATACTGTATTTGTAGATGATGACTTTTTAATTTATTTAGCCATAAGCAAACAATGAGGTAGATCATCGAATAGGAGTAAGATGTCTCATACTTAGATATTCATTACTATTACATCCTATTATATAATATTAATAAGAACTTGGATATTTTGTTATAGTGAAAATTATATGAATTTATTTATCTTGTACTATCTAAGATAATACGTGATTTATTGACCCATCCGGTATTTAACATAATATTAGAGTTTATTTTTTTTTGTAACAATCAATGTAATTTAAGATATGATATATAGATTATAATCAGATATTATCGAGACACTTGTATGCATGAAAGACTAAGAGAATTTGAAGTTGGGCATTCATGATAAGGTGCAAGAGGTGATGATGGATGATAATTCATGAGACATAGAGATCGAGGATTTGATGGTACTAATGATATCTTTAGATGCATTCATGTTTATGACAATGACAATCTACATTTCTATCTGCAGTACTATACTGTAAATATTGATTAATTATTGATGATTCTTCATTCATATCATACTCATATTGTGATACTGTGCTATTGCATGCTTATATTTGTTATTTTATTTTTTATTTTAATTTATGTTTTTTTTGTAATCTCTTTATTGATGATTGATATAAGATATATGTAATATGTATTGTATTGAAATTAAATATTGAATTGGATTATACTTTATAGTTTTTCTCAATTTATATTTTGATGTTTTTTTTATTTGTATTACATATTAATTTTTTTAATTAAATAAAATTAAATTTACAAAAATTATATTAGGTTTTACTATTAGGTAGCCTTATGTCTTCAAATTGAGGATTAAGGCCAAAAAAGGTTATTTGTGCTGCCCAAACTGGCTTAAATTGACCACAACCAGCACTGCCCGCTCCATGTCCGACACGGTCCAACAAGATCCTGCACTATGTGGCCAAACCGTGCCGTGTTGGGTTGATCGGCTAGTTCCCATGTCGTGCCACACTCAAAAGGGCAATGTCAGCATCACACATCCCATTTAAGATCTCTATAATTAATTATGTATTCTATATCTGGTTTGATTATAGTTAAAAGTTTAATTTTTCTTACATCCTCCTCAAAGTTGTAGAATCATCAGGATCAGTCGTATTAGAAATAATGTTAGTAACTGGATCAATAGGAGTATCTGCTAGAGCATAACTCAAAATACTAATTTTTGATAGTATTCATTAAATTGAATAATTTCTAACTTATCTGCTAGATGCACATTTTTGTTATCACTTTGTTAGTGAATGATATTCATTCACAAAAATTTTGTTAGTCTCAAGTAAAAAATATTTATATTCTCATTGAGCATTAGAATATCTAAGAAAAATATATCTTAATATATTAGATATGATTTTGTCTTGCCTTAGAAAGTGATTGATGATAAAATTAATGAATACAAAAATTTTGGAATGCAAAAATATTGGAATGCTAGTGAACTAGTCTTTTTCCAGGATTTAAGTTGAGGTAGATTATAGTGAAAGATGCTTTTCCTAAAAAATATTTGTGAATATTCTTTTCAAGTAAGAGTGTCTGAGCTATCCCAATTAGATATATATTTTTTCTTTCAGTCATCTCATTTTATTGAGATGTGTCAGTATAACAAATCTAGAGAATAATCTCATGAATTAAATAATAATTGTTAAATTTGTTTGATATATATTTTAATATATTATTATTTCTTGTTTTTTTAATATTTTTTTTATCGAATTATGTTTTTATTAGTTTGTGAAAAATTTTTAAAAGTAGAAAAAATATGTGATATGTTTCAAAAGATATATATTCATATATTTCTTGACTAGTCATCAATAAAATTGATGAGATATCTATATATCTCACTGGTCGTAATTCTAATAGGTTTTTATATGTTTGAGTGTATTATATCAAATAATTTTCTGCTCAAATCAGGATTGCAAGTAGAATATGAAGCTTTGATAAGTTTTCATAGCCGACTTACCTCACACTAAAACTATTCTAGAGTGTATGACATGAATTTCTGATAAGTTTTTATAATTGATATGTATATCACATTTTACAATCAAATACTCTTAAGACTAGAGTAAAATATTATAAATTTGGCAGTGATGAGTGATCAAGATGAAAATACACACATAACATGTATAAAATGTACAAATATGTAAGAGATTTTATCATCAAAATAAGAACATATAATTATATAATCCAACATGCTCAAGTTAAAATAAGTTTTTATTAGTTTCTCAATTTTGTAGACAAATGTTGATTATATTCAAAATAAAGTTTGAATTTGAGTAGTATGAAAAGACAACCCATAAGTAGTAAAATAACAAAACAATAAGGAATAAGCAAGATACGATGATGTAACAAAGAACAAAATAGAATACTAATATATTCAATGTCTTTCAAATATTTGAGACTATGAAAAGATCATAGAGAATAAAATATGATAATCATTGATGGGATAATTTATTGCTTTTTTGATAATTCATGAATTTGAATTGAAAGTAAAAGTGATAATCTGTAATGCTTGAAAGAATGGGAATGATCTGTTGATGTTTTAGGGAGAATGGTTGCATTCTCGTCTATAGCAAGTGTCATGAGCAATGCATTCTGTAAAAATTCATGGATAGCTTTGATAGTCTCTCTCTCTCTCTGGTGCATTATGTTCTTGATCTCTTCTTTCAAAATAGTATGCAACAATTTTTTTGTGACATTCTCTTGTAATGAGTATGTTGGACTGAGATTATCTTTCATATATCTTTATTGTAATAATTTATAGTGTCATAAAATTATGATTCTTCTAAGCTAAAAATAATTGTATCATTTTTTTTATTAATTCTTTTTTTTTTTGTTCACAAATGGATAAGAACCCTAGTTAGGGTTGCTTCCCGACTCCTGTTATGCATTGCCATTGATGTGGTGTATCATTGTGGCCCTCTCGCACTTAGGGTTCACTAATCATAAAATAGTGTCGCGCCATCTGCCACAACTGTGTGCCTATTGGTGCACATGCCTATTGCCTCTAATCGCACGTTCTATTGTTTCAACGACTACACATGTCGCTTTCCACAATCATTGTGTGCCTGGTGTCGTGCATGTGCCAAATGCCTCTAACCATGCATTGCTGCCTCAGCCATTGCGTGCGCTGTTGTGTGCCACTATTTGCACCTTCTTGTGATATTGTGTACTTGTGTGCATTGTAGTACACACAATGGGCATGTAACTATTCTTTCTACATAATAGATTGGAAAAAAAAACCAGATGGGATACTTTATGGTTTACAATCCTTGCTTGTATATCATGTTATACATTATACTTTTAAAAATAAATAAATAACAATTACTAATATCAAAATACAGCCAATGTCTTTATTTAATAAGCAAATATGATGGTGTAGTCAATTTGTTTGATGCTCTTATAAATAATACAAAAAGAAAAAATAAAAAACAATAAAAAGGACTAAAATAATTAAAATTGCAATTGTATAGATCATGATATTTTATATTAGACTTTATGCGGCAGTACACTCCAACAAAATGAAGTTCTTGAAAGAAATGATTGATGTTTGATTAACATTGCTCGGGCACTCTTAGTTGGAAATAACACATCAAAATATTTTTATGGAGATCAATATACTTTCTAATAGCCAAGATTATCTTAATGTAGATTATTATTTCTCTTCTAGTGTTTCATAGTTAGATAATATTTTAGCTAAACATGAATAATATTTTTACCTAATAAGCAAGGAAGCACAGACATGTCCGACACCTAGACATGACACGGATACGGCACGGATACGTGTCCGATATGCTACATGGTGTATCATTGCACAATCCGTATCCAATATGACACGTGACGTATCGGATGGTTGCGTCGGCAGCCGTATCCATGTTTATAGTGCTCGATGTCCGATGACGTCGGGTGGCCAACGTTGCCGCATGGACGACATTGGCCACTGGCAGGGGGCGGGCGCGATTTGAGGGTGAGGCAGGGAGCGGGCACGATTTGAGGTGAGGTAGGGAGCGGCGCGATTAGAGGGGAGAGGCAGAGGTGGTGCGATTTGAGGGGAGAGACATGGGAGGCGCGAATTGAGGGGGGAGGCAGGGGCGGACGTATTGATGTGGCATAAAATAAAATATTTATATAATATAAAATAAAATATTTTAATAAAATAAAATATTTTTATTTTATAAAATAAACAATATATATTTATTTTATATAATAAAATATTTTAATTTAATTTAATGAATTTTAAAAAATACCTAATATTTATAATTAATAATTTTTATTTTTATTTTTTATTTTTTTCATGCCGTATCCTAACCGTATCTGTATCCTAGTTTTTTAGAATTTGTCGTGTCCCCGTATCCTGCCGTGTCGTATCCCCTTGTCCGTGTCCACATGTCCGATATGACACGTGGTGTATCATTGCACAATCTGTATCCGATATTACACGTGGCGTATCGGATGGTTGCGTAAGCAGTCGTATCCATGTCTATACTGCCCGATGTCTGACGACGTCGGGTGGCCAACGTTGCCGCATGGACGACGCTGGCCACTGGCAGGGGGCGGGCGCGATTTGAGGGTGAGGTAGGGAGCGGGCACGATTTGAGGGTGAGGTAGGGAGAGGGCGCGATTTGAGGGGAGAGGAAGGGGCGGCGCGATTTGAGGGGAGAGGCAGGGGAGGCGCGAATTGAGGGGGGAGGCAGGGGCGGACGTATTTGTGTGGGGATGTGGCATAAAATAAAATATTTTTATAATATAAAATAAAATATTTTTATAATATAAAATAAAATATTTTTATAATATAAAATAAAATATTTTAATAAAATAAAATAAAATATTTTTATTTTATAAATAAACAATATATATTTATTTTATATAATAAAATATTTTAATTTAATTTAATGAATTTTATAAATTACCTAATATTTATAATTAATAATTTTTATTTTTATTTTTTTTTCATGCCGTATCCTAGCCGTATATGTATCCTAGTTTTTTAAAATTTGTCGTGTCCCCGTATTTTGTTGTGTCGTATCCCTTTGTCCGTGTCCACATGTCCGATATAGAGGTGTCAAACGGGCCGGCCCGGCCCGGCACGGCACGAGGCACGGCACGGTTCGGCCGTGCCTGGGCCGGCCCGGCACGATAAAAAAACGTGCCCGGGCCCGTGCCGGGCCCGGCCGAACAAACCACGTGCCGGGCCGTGCCTGGCCCGGCACGACTCGTGCCTTGGCACGGCACGTCGGCCCGCGTGCCTGAGTCGTGACTCGTGAGTCGCGAGTCACGAGTCACGACTCACGGTCACGACTCACTGAGTCGTGACTCGTGACCCAACCGGGCCCCGCCCCCGGTAAAAAGACCGCGGGTCGGGTCCAAACAGACCCGACCCGCCCCGCCCCGCCTGCCCTGCCTTGCCGTGCGCCCGTGCCCGAGCGGGCCGGCACGGCACGGCACGGCCTTGCCGTGCCCACGGGCCGTGCCGTGCCCGAATTTTAAAAACCGTGCCGTGCCCGGCACGGCACGGCAGCACGGCAGGGCACGTGAAAAACGGGCCGTGCCGTGCTGGGCCGGCCCGTTTGACACCTCTAGTCCGATATGACACGTGGTGTATCATTGCACAATCCGTATCCGATATGACACGTGGCGTATCGGATGGTTGCGTCGGCAGTCGTATCCATATCTATAGTGCCAGATGTCTGACGATGTCGGGTGGCCAACGTTGCCGCATGGACGACGCTGGCCACTAGCAGGGGGCGGGCGTGATTTGAGGGTGAGGCAGGGAGCGGGCATGATTTGAGGGTGAGGTAGGGAGAGGGCGCGATTTGAGGGGAGAGGAAGGGGCGGCACGATTTGAGGGGAGAGGCAGGGGAGGCGTGTAGAGGTGTCAAACGGGCCGGCCCGGCACGAGGCACGGCACGGTTCGGCCGTGCCTGGGCTGGCCCGGCACGATAAAAAAACGTGCCCGGGCCCGTGCCGGGCCCGGCCGAACAAACCACGTGCCGGGCCGTGCCTGGCCCGGCACGGCTCGTGCCTTGGCACGGCACGCCGGCCCGCGTGCCTGAGTCGTGACTCGTGACCCAACCGGCCCCCGCCCCCGGTAAAAAGACCGCGGGTCGGGTCCAAACAGACCCGACCCGCCCCGCCTGCCCTGCCTTGCCGTGCGCCCGTGCCCGAGCGGGCCGGCACGGCACGGCACGGCCTTGCCGTGCCCACGGGCCGTGCCGTGCCCGAATTTAAAAAACCGTGCCGTGCCGGGCACGGCACGGCAGCATTGCTGGGCACGTGAAAAACGGGCCGTGCCGTGCTGGGCCGGCCCGTTTGACACCTCTAGAGGCGTGAATTGAGGGGGGAGGCAGGGGCGGACGTATTTGTGTGGGGATGTGGCATAAAATAAAATATTTTTATAAAATAAAATATTTTTATTTTATAAATAAACAATATATATTTATTTTATATAATAAAATATTTTAATTTAATGAATTTTATAAAATACCTAATATTTATAATTAATAATTTTTATTTTTATTTTTTTTTCATGCCGTATCCTAGTCGTATATGTATCCTAGTTTTTTTAGAATTTACCGTGTTCCCGTATCCTGTTGTGTCGTATCTCCTTGTCCGTGTCCATGTCCGTGCTTCTTAGCTAATAAGATCTTGAAGAAGTATATTTTGAGCTATCAGCTCAATTTCGAGCGGCACATTTAAATATAGTTTGTAGATTGATGAAGATATTATACGACTTGAAATAATCATAAAGAGTCTGGTTTGCAAGATTTTTACATATAATTATCTTGTTTGGGTTGTGTTTAAGTAGATATTTTTATTTATTCATGTATTAACTTTACTTTTAATATAATTTATTATTTAACTTTATTATTTATTAAAGAATTGTAGGAAATATTAACTATTAAAATTTGACTAGATCAAATATGATATTTATAGTCAATATATTTAGTTATTTTCAAGATTCTTCTGGAAAGTTTATCTTTATGTAATTCTTTGCATATTGAGGTTTGTAAATAAATTTTCAGAACTAAGAATCTCTTTCAGGAATAATAGATACTTGTAGTTAGCTAAGTATTCAAATTTGAATTATGCATTAATAAGTACTGAGAAATGATCTATGAAATGGTTTTTTATTTTTTTTGAAGGCAATTTATCTATTAGAAAAGTAATAAATATATAATTATTGAGATTTGATCTAGTAATAAATATATAACTATAATTTAGAGGGACGATGATAGTTACTTATGAGATATTCTAAATGTGATATCTTTTCGATAAGATCATATGTATATTTTATTCTCCTATTTTTTATTTATTGTGATAGTTAGATAACAAAATATAGTCTCTAACTTAATATTTCAAATGCGGACAAAATACATAGAGGTGAACAATTTTTTCCTAATATAGAAGATTTATTATTGAAATATTATTACAAATTATATTCAGATACTAGAACAACTAATAAAAATTTTTAATAAGGCCTTAAAGATGTATTATCATCTTTTTTTTTTCCTTTAAGTTTGGTGTTGTTGACTCTAACTTGAAGGTGAGTATTATAATTCTTTTATTGTTTAGTTTATTTTTTTATTTTTAATAGGAGCACTTGACTTATGTGTTGTTTCAATTATCTTTGACTATTATATAAGTAAATTTTATAAATGGATATTAATGAATGTTTTTGTATAATTTTAACTTATTTGTATTAAATTTATCACATACAATATCTTCTATATGCTATATATTATATCTGAATATGTTGTTCGAAACTAGATGGTTGCTCAATATAAATATCTATCTTATAATTTTCTTGAAGAAATATATTTTTCATGTCTACCTGTTGCATATCTTATCAATATAATATCGTTGGTGAAATAAAAATTTGTATGGAGATCATCTTGGTTACTAAAGAGAAAATATTCTAAAAATTCATGTCAAATATTTGGATGAATATCATCGTTATTAGTCTCACTTTAAGGCACTATACCTTCATACCTCAACATAGCTTCACATTAAACACTTATTTGTAATTATCAATAAATATTCCCATAAATCATGGTAGTAATTGCAAGTCTTATTGTCTTGGAAAACACCTAAATCTTCCATCATAATTTGAAGCCATGTTGGGTTTAGCATTGAACATTCATATTCTAGTAAAGGAAATAAAAAATTGAAGAATGCATGACAGCATGAGTATAACTCCTCTGTGTCTTTCAGAGCGTGTAGGAAAGTAAAGATAAGAAGTGATGATTGCAAAGTCATCTAACTTAATAATTTTTTTTTCTAATTTGAGTAGATAGTGTATATATTTTTTTTCTTGTATAGACCCTAAGTTATGAGTAGACTCATAGTTGGAGTAGACTTGATATGTTGACTGCACTTTGGTTTATCATCACCATGAACTAGTATAGATCCATGCACTATTATGTTATTTAGAGTCGAGAAAAAATAATTTCATAGAAAATCTTGTTTTCTCTAGAATTAACTTGGTATTTTTATGTTTGCACATATAATGATATCATAGTGTGATATCTTAATGTGTACCATTAAGGTTTGATGTAGTTAATAGGTGATTCTCTCTCTCTATTTTTCTTCTAGTTGGAAGTCTAAGTGGAACTATCAACTAGTAAAGTAATATGTTCAAATATATTTTTTTGAATATTTACTCTTTCAAAACTCGTTATAAAATGAATTATGCTCAAAAAATATAATATTTATACTTACTAAAATGATATAAGACATTGGTAATGTTAGGGAATTTCATTTTCATGTTTATGATTTCACAGATTCAGAAGAAAAAAATAGAAAAATAGCAAATGATATATATCCACAACCATAATTCAGCAAACCAAGAGAAACAAAATCAATCCATGGGAGAAACACAAAATATAACGTAGTTCACTAGTTGTTCTCGTTTAGCACGACTAATTACATCCACCAGAAAATACTTATATATTTATAGATTATAACCAAAACAAGTCTTATAGATTTGTGAGCAGAAGCAATTGTGAAAAAAATCGTGCAGAGAGGAGTAAACAGAGATGAATAGTTCCGCAAGAAAAAATTACAACCGCACAAAAACAGTAATAAAAATAATTTATATTAATAACAGAGCGGGTCGTATCACTTGGATGGACCGGGTTCTGCTCCAAAAATTCTTCAGCCCGCTGACCGGTCAGTGGGATCATCGTTATTGTGCTATTACTGCATTCTCAATATTTCAATATTTTATTTTCTATACTCACGTTAAAAATATTGAAGCAAAAAATATTTTTAGAAATACAAAATAACTTATCAAAACAAACTATATACAACAGGTAAAAAATATTTATATATTTTTTGAGTATTAGAGTATTGATGAAAGATAAATCTCTAGGATTTAGGTGTTATATTGTCATATCTTGGGGAGATATTAGAGACAAAACAATTACTCCTAAAAATTGAGAAGGATTCTAAACAATATATGTTAGATGCATGTCTCAAAAGAAACACATTAAAGAAGGTTATAAGAAGATATCTAATTGATAAAATAATGTGTAGTTAATATTATATCTTCTCAAAATTATTTCGGAACATTCTTACCAAAAAAGATAGCCTAACTTATTTTAACCAAATATTTATTTTTTATTCTATAATATTATTATGTGAGGGCATGCTAACACAAGAAGCCTGATCGATAATCTTGTAATTTATATATTAAATGTTAAATCAATGAACATATATTTTAATTCATTGTTATTTTTATTATTTTAATATTTTTATCAAATTAATTTTTTATTTTTTATTAAATAATTAAAAGTATAAAAGACTTGTGATTTAATACAAAAAAGAAATACATATCTATCATAAATTATAAATTATAATCAACAAAAATAATCAAATATCTTAATTTCTGCTGGGTTTCATATTTATTAGGTTCATATGTGGCTGAGTATGTTAGATCGGATGACTCTTTAGTATTTACT
Source organism: Sapria himalayana (assembly GCA_029783825.1). Classification (NCBI taxonomy): domain Eukaryota; kingdom Viridiplantae; phylum Streptophyta; class Magnoliopsida; order Malpighiales; family Rafflesiaceae; genus Sapria; species Sapria himalayana. The sequence continues at coordinate 1,177,334 of JAREIK010000357.1, read as the reverse complement.
CATATCAATTTAATAGGTTGGATATGAAATTCTAGTATGTTTTCCTAACTGATATATTTTCTACTTTATAAATATATTTCATATTATAGTAAAATATTATTAACTTTACTAGTGATGGGTAACTAAGTGTAGAATGTACATGGAAATAATTCAAAATACTCAAACACTTATTCTGAAATTCTATTATATAATAGAAAATATATAGTCAATTTTATTTAGTTTCAAATGAAGTTTTCTTTAAGTTTTTAATAATGCAAACAAACATTAAAAGAAAAAAAAATAATGTCAGCTGCTTGAAATGATAACTTATGAAAAAAAAATTAAAAAGATTATCAAAAATAAGCAAAATATGTATAAGAAATAATAAGTCAAGTTGAATACTGTATTATGCAATGACTTTTGAATAATTAAAATTGGTTATCATAATTTTCAATAAACATACAAGAATATTGTAAAAAAAGAAATATTACCTATGATATTGGTATTGACTAGAGGTGGAAAATGTGCATTGCAAACCCCTAGGACCCCTTTTTTGTGGCCTAGCCATGTCATCATGCATTGCCTAGTAAATCTATGATGTTGAGCATGCTAGCCTTGTCCAAGTAGCCTAGATCGGTCAAGCTTTCATGCTAGCCTGGATTGATCTGAGTCCTCAACATATTGCCTATATATATATTTTTCTAATATATGAAATTTAAATATTAATAAATAACATTTAAAAATATTCAATACAACTAAAATTAAACTTGATAAAATATTTGAAAATGAAAAAATAATAAGCTAAACATAATGCTCATAGTGTTGAACGTTGAATAATAATTATTGTTTGTCATTCCATCTAGTTATGATATTTATAATTCTAAGTTTTTGTTTTACTATGTATTTCATCTTGTTTTAGTGCTTGAAGGCTCATTTATGCATATTCATAATCTTTTTAGAATGATTTACCTTTTATAATATCTGATTATATTTTATTTTCTTATCTGAAATTATTTTCATAGTGATTAAAAATAATTTCTGATGTTATACTAGCTATCAAATAAGTGAGTAGATCACATATCATTTTAAATTGTAATGAAAAAGAAAATTTAAATGATAGAGCAGTAATTGATAGCTAAGTATTTTGATAACTAACATCTATTCAAAAGATTACCTTGTTATTTATTTGTAGCTAACTAAATGAAAATATTATTTTTTCAAATATAGTATTAATCTTCATTCTTAGAGGATCACTGCAACTATCATTCTACCTTTTATTATATTTTAATAAATTTTGTAATTGTTCATAAATTGTATCATTTAATTTTAGTAGTTGGTCAATGCAAGTGTGTAAGAATTTGACTTTAATTTTAGCATTCATACAATTAATTAAACAATAAATTGATAAAATGACTGCATAATATTTTAAATATTTTTTTTATCTTAATAGTTATGTTATATGGTATAAAAGATAATAATATAAAATATAATGGGCAAAAATAATTAGATTAACTTATAGATCAAGTGTTTTTATCAATGTTCAAAAAAACAATAAAAAAACTAGATATATATTTATGTACTTCATCTATAAATTTATCTAAAATAATATTATAAAATTTAGATCAAGTTGGTACCTACAAATAGTTCATGTCTATGTACTTCATCCTCTTGTGAAAAAAATAGATTTGAGATTATATATTACATTGCTAAGCAGTCATAATAAAGGATAGTGACGGAAAAAAATTGCATACGTATTCTCTTCGAACAGATCCCACTTGCAAAGTATCTTATAGGTAATCATTGTTATCACTTTGAACATTGTCTCCATACCAGATTTCATAATAACTGTTTGTCTTATTTTTTCAAGTGATAAAATTATCTCCAAGAAAAATATAAAATATTATCGTAGGTCCTTTTTTAGTGTATGCTGGTGACTTACTCGAATTGGAATAACTAGCTAATTATAAATATTTATGATCATTGAAAGAGATCTAAGATTCTAGAGACTTGTTCATATATACAATATGCAAAAAGATACATCAATGTGAAAATGCCAAAGAGAACCTAGAAAAAGAACAACTAAACTGACTGCATATATTGTATGTGATATGATCATAGTCAAGTGATTAATCTTCTCTATGATTTTCTTATATAGTATAATCAACTAGTTGAGTTATATTCGAAATGCCGTCAATATCTGGATCAATACAAGTATTTGTTGAAATGTCAACCAAAAGATCAATCTCTTTAAAAATATTAAGTGTATGTCTTATCTGTGAATAGATATCTCTTGTTGAATAAATCATTTCTATTCAAATAAATTATTTGAGTATGCTAAAGTATTTCCTTTGAAAATAAGGTTGAATATACTTTTTTAGAACTTCTCTAGATAAAATCATCAAGAAAATCATCAAATCATTAGGACTTCTCCAAAAGAATAAAAAAAATCATTAATACATGTCTAATCTAAATGAAATGGCACTTCGTAAAAATCTTATAAATGATATTTTTAGTGATTATTTTATGTCATATAATATCTTTCATAATCTATAAATTATTTTTGACAAAAAATCATTCAAAACTCATGCAATTATTTTATATCTATCTCATCAAAATGATCATAATAAATAAATATTTTTGCTATGTGTTTTTTAGTGAATACTCACGTACAATTAAAAATAATTCTTTTAAAGGTAATAATAATAAATTTTAAGTCTCATCAAAGTGAATGACATATATCTATTTCATCATGACATAATGTCATCTCGGATGAAATAATATTTATGAGTTAAACTTGTATATTCTAGTATTATTAATAAAAATGGTCATAATAACAAAACTTGTGAGATCTAGTCCCGAGTATAAATTTTTATAGTAGTGTCAAATCGGTAATGCTAGGCTAGCATGACCTGATTTTTCGAGGCACAGGGAGGCCATATTGTTGTGCTAGACACTGCATTTTTGTAGCACATGTCGTGCTGCAAAGGTTCCAAAATTGTAGCTTAGCATGGCTTGCAGGTTGCTCGAGTTGTGCTGGATTGTGTCAGGCTGTGTTGCACGAATACGGCTAGGGAGTGCCGTGTCCACGTGTCGGACACGTGGACACGGCGACACGGGTCGGACATGCGTCGGATACGTGTCCGACCTGCCACGTGGTGTATCAGACATAAATTCGTATGCGATACGCCACGTGGCATATCGGATACGCGTCGGAGACGTATCCGATGAGTTTTTCGGAAACTATCATTTCCGAAAAACTCCAGACGCGTCGTTTACCTACCGACGTGTCGTTAGAGGGTTTCGGAAAATCGGGTGGAGGGGAGGGGGTTTCAGGAGGGGGGTTCGGGGAGGGGGGGGTTTCGGGAGGGGGAGGGGGGGGGAGAGGGTTTCGGGAGGGGGTTTTGGGAGTGATTTTCGGGAGGGGGTTTCGGGAGTGATTTTCGGGAGGGGGGTGGAGGGGGGTTTCGAGAGGGGGGAAAAAGGTTCTGGACGGGGGAGGGGGGAGGGGGGAGGGGAGAGAGGGTGTTAGAGGTTTAAATTTTTTTAAAATTAATTTAAAAAACAGAATTTTAAATTATTTTAAAATATTGTATCTTATATTATTTTAAAATACTGTATTTTAAATTATTTTAAATTACTATATTTAAAATATATGTTAGAGAGAGTTAGAAGCTGTAACGGGAGGGGGCAGGGCCGCAGGGGTTAGTGGGCTTAAATATATATTTTTTATATTTTAATTATTATTGTTTGTTTAATATATATACAAAATATAATAAACAAATAATTTATTTTAATTTTATTTAAGCCCTCTAAATTTCTATTTATCAAAATATTTTAGCATTTTTTTTATTTATCTAAATTTATGTTAATGGATAATATTTATATTTAATTTTTTTTTTCATGTCGTGTCCTAGCCGTATCCGTATCCTAGTTTTTTGAAATTTGTCGTGTCCTCGTATCCTCCCTTGTCGTATCCCCGTGTCCGTATCCGTGTCCGTGCAACATAGGTGTCGGGTCGGGGTCGGGTCGTGGCAACCTATGTTGCACGGATACGCCTAGGAACTGCCGTGTCCGATATGCCATGTGGTGTATCGGATACACGTCAGAGGCATATCCGACACGTTATTCGGAAACAGTCGTCGTTAACAACAGATGCGTCGTTTACCAACTGACGCATTTTTACGATTCTCACGCGTCAGAAATATACTATATATTAACTATTACTCCTACATCTCCAACAAATTGAGGAGCTCACCGCCGACAGTGAGTTGCCGACAAGCCGATTGCGAGAAATAGTTGTCAATTGTCATTGCGTCAAACAGGGAGGGGAGGAGCACACCGCCGAGGCGCCGACAATACCTAAGGTAACCTAATTCTATAAAAGGAATGGGGAGTTTTGGAATATGTATCGAGAGCGGGGAGAGTTCGAAAATCGAAACTGTAAAGGGAGGGTGGTGGGGAGGCGTTAGAGGGTTTAAATTTTTTTTACATTATTTTAAAATACAGAATTTTAAATTATTTTAAAATACAAAATTTAAAATTATTTTAAAATACCTAATATTTATAATTAATAATTTTTATTTTTAATTTTATTTTTTTAGCATGACGTATTCTAGTCGTATCCCGTATCCTAGTTTTTTAGAATTTGTCGTGTCCTCGTATCCTGCCGTGTCGTATCTCAGTGTCCGTATTCGTGTCCGTGCAACATAGGTGGCAACCCCACCATGGTCACACACCATACATGGTTTGAATCTAGGTTTGCTCTGGTTCTTTGCAGGTTAACATGGGTCACATCAAAGCAAGTTTGGTTCATTTAAATCTAGCCTGGTTTGTGTTAGGCTAGCCTGGTTCGTTCCAAGCTAGCCTGGGTGAGGTGAGGTCCAGGCATGCTTGAGTTAGTTCTAGGCCAGCCTGGGTTAGGCTTATGCTGGCCTGAGTTGGCTAGCCTGACCAAAACTATTCAATAGTAGTTGCCATGTGTTATTGTGCTATGCTGCATTTTGCGGTATGTATGCAGCAAAATTTGGCCCAAATGGCCCAAGTTGTGCCATGGGTCAACTCAACACTATTCCAGGCAGAATTCTAGTCATGCCTTAGCCTTTTTTTGTTTGTCGTGGCATGCAACAAGCCACTTGTAATCATAGGTGACTGTATAATCTAATATTAAGATCAGAAGGATTAGTTGTAGGATCATATGCTCAATTTTTTTATTCTTTGGTCTGAGCAGGCTAGTCATTACTATCTCGTTTGATATATACTCGAAATCATAGGTGATTATATTTTTTAGTTACCAACTCTATGAAATGTATCTTTTTTTTTTTTCAAAATTCAATTTAACATGTATTTATTAGTTGATATGATGACTCTATAAGAGTAGCATAATATTGAGAACAAATATGCTCAAATATAACAAATGAGTTATGGTCTTTACTAATTGGTGGTCCAGGCATGACTATAAGTATAAGAGAGAGTAGTGAGCCTATAAACAATAATTGAATTTACATTTTTTTCAAGGTTTGTTAAAAAATAAGTATTGGTCAAAAAATATAATATTCATACTTATTAAAATTTTAATTATAAATATTATCTAGTGAAAATTATTTGTATTATCTTTTAATATCATAGAATTAAAGGAAGACATATTTTGAGATCTTAGTTGTTAAATTGTATGATGTTAGAGACCGATCAACAACAAAATAAATACACACAAAAGATACTAGGAGACAAACCAATTAGTTTTTATTTAAAATATAGGATCTAAAATAGTATACATAAAAAAAGATAAGAAGAAGTATTCAAGCTATTTAAATTAGATATCTATTTTTTCTATTAGCTATCTTGTTCTAGTGTGGTGTGCAGACACAAGAAGTTTGATGTATAATTTTATTATTTATATAGTTAATATTTAATTAGTAATATATGTGTGTGTGTGTGTGTGTATTTATTTATTTATTTATTTTATTATTTTATTATATTATTATTTTTAAATTTTTTAATATTTTTATCATATTATTTTTTTATTATTTTATGAAATATCTAAAAAATTAAAAAAAAAAACTATGATGTGCATCAAAATAGATATTATCATGTAAATCTCCAACAATCATAAAAAAGTGATGGAACACTTAAATCTCTTTTTGGTCACATCCCACCTAGATTCTCATACATTTAATGCGTCTCTACTCAAGGTAGATTAATTTGTAAGATAAAATATTTTAATAAGTCTTTCTAACTGATATTTCTTATATTTTATTATCAAAATATCATTAAGATTAATATAAAATATTTTTAAATTGATCAGTAATATGAAGCTAAGTTATTGGTGCATGAATAAAGAGTCTAATATATTCATAAAAAGATATCTTAATGTTGAATAAATAACATATAATACATGTAAAAATTAATCTTTTTCAAATTCTTATGATCCTATAAAAAAATATTGTACAGGTAAAATAATATCAAAATTGAGTTTTTTTTTTTTAAAGATAACTCATATAGAGTAAAATGATAATTTAAAATAAATGCAAGTATCCAAAATAAATATTACCATATTAAATATTTTTTAAATATTTATAATTAGCTATAATAATATTGTTGAAGTAGAAAGAAAATATAAAAGTTTGATTATCTAATATGTATCAACTCTTGTATTGATAATGGTGTCTGATATAATTGTATAAGTGAAATAATTAGTAATATTTGAAAAAATAAAATATTTTGTTCTGGCCTAAGAGATAAGTCTTTTATATTCCTCTTTAGTAAGTTTAAATATCATGATGAGTTTGATAGTATGTCTGTTTTTCTTAATATAATGTAAAACTTTCTATCTTATTTTTGGATAATAATATTTAATAATTATTTCTGGTATAATTCATATTCTTATAGTGGATATACTGAACTGATATTCTCTTATATCTATTTATATTGTGACAATCTATTTTCATATTGTATTTGTACTACATATTTAATTAGTATTTTTTATGAATGCCAAGTCTTATTTTTTATAAACATGTTGAAAACTTAGTATTTCTGTCCAAAAACATGATCATGCGTCACTGAGCATCACCATGATATCTAATTAGGGTTCTTGCCCAAAACACCACCGCACACTATCATGATGCACCTTTTGTTGTAAATCCCACGCCATCATGTTCACGATGTGCCTCTTATTGCCAATTGCACACCACTTTGTTGCTACCATCGTATGTGTCTTTCACCACCAACATGCTAGTTGCTATTATTGTCCTTGCCAATTATTTTATGTTATCTCAACTTAAATGCCATGTTACAAAAGATAATACTAAAAACATAATTCGAAAATATTCTACCAAAGTTCATATATTAAATATTCTTATATAGTAGACAAAAATAATTAAGTTAACTCATATATCCTGTGCTCCTATCAAAATAAAAACAATAAGAAAATTTTAACACATCTTCATGTATATCGTGATATTTTATTAATAAAAATAATTATATATTTATTTCTATCTAATCACTTCTTTACTTGGTCTCTATGCACTTAGTATATTAGATCAATAAATCTTTAGTCATATCAAATTAGCATGCATGATATGAAGCTTTAGTATATATTCATTAATGATATGTATTGTATTCTATGATATAAATATCTTAAAGACTAATATAAAATATTTTCAGCATGGTCAATGATGGATGATCAATCTGAGAATGATTAAGTAAAGAAGCCAACACACTTGAACATCTAGAAAAAAATCTATCATAGAAAATAAGATATAATATTCCCTTTACTCAATCCTAAATGAAGTCATCTTTAGAGTCTTTTAATCGTGTAAATAAATAAAAATAGAATATTAGAAATATAATTAGAATTAAGTTTTTTCTAAAATACAATCTACTAAAAATATATTGATAGGATAATCATGAATAAATATGATATCATGAAAAAACAATGATTAAAGTTGAACAATGTCATATTTAGTAGCTTTAGATAGTTTGTCTTTGCTTAATAATAAATGATTATCAATAATATAAGTATTATCTCATAAAGAATTTTGTTCACTTATTTTTAGTGAGTATTATAGTAGAGAAATCCTTGGATGACTCATCTTTAAAAATAATACCTAATAATTATTTTTCACGTGATCTTGCTTCCTATATTAATACATTATAGGAAGAATCTTCTCTACCTATATTTCAGATAAAATCACAAATATCTTAATGCCAACTGTGGGTGTGGGTTGGTGTTACTCGTAAATTTATTTTTCTCCTCTTTTTTTTACACTGTCGCATGTCTTATGACATAAACTATGGCACAATAGTAGAGATGACATGCCAATGGATGTTATACTCTCTCCTATTCTATTAAATTCTTCTTCTAGAAATTTTTATGAATTGTAAGTTCTAGGGTTTTAGCTATGATATTATATATAAAGTATGAACTCAATAATTTCAATAATGCTTATCATACAAGCAAGTCATTATATAATGTGTAAATAGTAATGTGATAGCTTATAGGTTTCTCACAGATTGACTACGTTCATCAAAAAGATAAAAAATAAAAGAAGAATATAAATATATAAACCATGACATCATTCATCTATAATAAGTTGTATGAGGTATAAGTCATAATAATCATAATAAAATTATAAAAGTATCTGAACTGAGATTATTTTAACTATTGAAGGAAAATATATCATAATAGTCAATTAAAAGTATGAGTGACCTCACTCACAAAAATTCTCATCTTATAGTAATTTTTGTATCATCATGATTTATTTTCATGAAAAATATAATTATGTGAACCACGATATCATTTCTTGAATATTGAGCTACTAATTTTTAAATTCTATTTAAGTGAGTCTTTTGGCTCTTAAACTATGATTTGGTGTCATAAAATCTTAGATCAAAACTTGTGTATTTTAGTATACTGAAGAAAAGTAGTAAAGGATACAAAAAAAAAAAATGAGAAATATACTAGTGTGATAAATCGTGTGATTTAGAGTGCTGAGCAAGATAAAGATCAAAAGTTGAGTACATAATCTTATGAATTCTTAGAAGACTAGTCTGGGCTCAAAACATATTGAACATGTTCATTTCTTCTAGAATAGATATAAAATCCTTGGCTATCAAGTTTCTTATCTTACAATTGATTAGAAGATGGATTGTAATGGGCTCTTGGCCTACTATTTGATGTAGGCCTACGGATTTTTTATAGCTATTGGTACATATGATAATTCGAGTGTAGAATAAACATAATATGATTCAACAAATTGTGAATTAACCTAAAAGGTGATAATATCTTCTAGTTAGAGGCTCAATAGACACTCAATTTGAGTTTCAAATGAAATTTTTGAATCCTCACTTGATCTAGCTTCTTGAAGAGTGCATTATGCTCAAAAAAAAAAAACAGTAACACTTAGGCCGTGTTTATTTTTTCGGCAGAATGCTAAAATCAAATTACTTTCTACATTAAGTTATTTTTGTGTTTTTTTTAACTGACTTAAACTTAAAATTTTAAAAAAAATGCTAAAAGGAAAAATCCAAAAAAAATTAACCTTTTCTATTTAGAAAAAGCTTCTTTCTATTAACTCTGGATCAAAAATCTCTTCTCTTTCTTAATAGAGATAAAATATAAAAAAAAATAACTTAATATTTAATGCTATAAAGTATCATTAAGCATTAATCTCAAAATAAGTTTTATTCAACATTAACTAAAAAAAATAAATATCACCTTAGTAGTATTCTATTTATCTAAAAAAATGATGCATGTAATTTTTTAAAGTAATGTAATAACTAAGTAGAATATATTTTATTGGTCTAAATATCATTTTATCATATCCTAAAAAAAGAATATAGATAAAATAAGTGTTGTCAAATATTTTAAGAGATACATTAAATGATACATCTCCAAGATATTACTAATAAAAAGGTACACAATAAAAAATGATTGAGGAAGAAATTTAATTGATTAGGTAGGTAGTAAATAAAATAGTTTCTCACTAAGAATATCTTAGAACACTTGTATCATATATGAATATTTTAGGCATATCAATCATATATTTATTTTTTAGTTCTACTATTTTATTTTGTGTGGATGTCCTATCACAAGTTTATGTGCTACATTTATTAGACGTATACTGAATAACATTATTAATTCTTATAATTTTGATATTTTTGATATGTAGATTTTTAATTATTTTATGAAATAACTATAAAATAATAAAAAAAATTGATCTGGTTCAAAATAGAAAAAACTAAGTTTTATAAGTGTAATAATAAATAAACATAATAAATATCATAAATCATTATTATCATAATTCTAATGAACAAAATAAAAATTATGATATATTTTTCTCTTTGATAATCAAGTTAAAAATGGATAATTAACGTATCAAGCCATATCATAATTCAGCCTTAAATTTTTTGGTCAGATTATTATTATTATTTATATCCTAATCAAAATTATTATAATTAAAAGTTCTATTTATTATTTTTTATTTTATTTATTATTCTAAATTTTTAAAAATTATAATTTTAAAATTTTATAAATTATAGCATAAATTAATACATAAAAATTTAATATATTTTATAATTTTATGTGTATAGTAATTAGTAGCTCAATTCTTTCTTTGAATTAGTGTCAGAGTTTATAACTGAGCAAAGGTGGAGAGGAAAATCAAAAATAAGATAAGATGAGATGAGAGGAAATGAAATTGAATGAATATAAAATTTTTTTATTTCTTATTTATAGAATATTTTTTTCATTAAAAAATTATATTTTTAAAATTTTTTAATATATATACTGTACATAAATTCTACAGCCATCATATTTCTGCCCAGTATCCATTAGAATCAGATTCAATGACTTAAAAAAAGAGAGAAGGAAGATGAAAAAAGAAAAAAAAAACAAGAAAAAAAAACAAGAAAAAAAAAGAAATTTATTTTTTTTTCTCATATTATCATCACTTATCTACTTATTCTAAATGGAAGCTAGAGCATAAAATAAGTATCCTCAATAGTAGCTAGCAGTGCTGACTCACATGGTTGGCTTTTACAGAACCAGACGAGGGTTGGAAATGGCTTTTAGCCATGGGAGTGGGTATGCTTTTGATTAGAGCTGATGTTAACATGCCTTAGTTTCTGATATAGAGTGATGGAAAACAACAGCAATTCATCATTTATGAGTCACCATTTGTTGCTTGCAGATCCTTGGGCACAAGCTGTATCCTCTTGTATCAGAACTTGAGCCAGAGCAGGCAAGCAAGATCACAGGAATGTTGTTAGAGATGGATCAACCAGAGGTTCTGCATCTGATGGAGTCCCCGGGGGATCTGAAGGTGAAGGTGATGGAGGCGGTGCAAGTGCTTCTTCTTCAGCAGCAAGCTGCTGCTGCTGCTTCTGCTGTTGCTGATAAGCTCAGCACTTTGGCTCTAAACGAGATTGAAGCTTAGCTTAGCCAACCTGCCCATGAGTTTTCTGAGTATGCCTTGTGTTCATTATGTGGGCAAGCTCCATCTTTTTCACTAAGGATCATTTTTCATTGCGTGGTGATGTTTGTTCATCCAGCTGAGCACATTGGCTTCTGCAGTGGGCTGCACAACGCAGCATCTCCCATCTGCAGGTTTTTTTTTTATGCTTTTGTTTTTGTTCATCCCAAGTTTTTTTTTTTTTTACTTCGGAGATGCCATATATGTCAGTACCTGTTTGCTGCCACATGTTCATTAATAATGACAGTAAGCAAATGAGATAGTGGGTTGCCGCTGACGTATAGATAGATGCCATGCTCTAGAATTACTATGGTTACATATATAACAAATACCAAAAATTAAAAAAAAAAATTAAATATTAAAAAATGTAAAAAATAAAGAAATTAAACAAAAAAATATTATGTATATGTTAAACATGACCCACAAGTCTATTTTGTTATATCCTTATGGATCACCAATAGATGTCCAGTCTATTTTACACACACACACACATATATATGTATGTATGTCTGTCTGTATGTATGTATGTATGTATGTCTGTTTGTCTGTATATATGTCTGTATGTATGTATGTAATGTATGTATGTATGTATGTATGTATGTAGTAGTCAAATACATCTTTACTGTAAATTTTCTTAATTTTTTTTTTTTTACACTTGGATCATGTCCCACTTGATTTGTGTCATTCCTGCCTCAGAGTTGTAATATGAGGATATTTTTGTTAATCACTTTACTAATACTGTTAGGACAAGTGCTTACCTGCTCTGACCCCTGATCCCCAAGGCTCATACACAAGGGGCCTAGGGATAATAAGGGATGAGATGAATCCAAAAAAAAAAAAAAAAAAAACCTTAATTTCTATACATTGAAAAAAATGAAAAAAAAAATATTCAATAAATTTCAATGTTTCTTCTCTCAAAAAAAAATTAAAAAAAAAATCCATATATGTTTTCGACATCTTTTTTTAAATATGAGCAAATTATTTATGCCTCTTAAAATTACAAGTAAGTTGTGTTGAATACTAAAATTTATCACCCTTCAAAATCCAAAGTTTACACAAATTAATTTTGGAATAAAAATATAAGCCAACCATGTCTTAGTCTTACAGCTTTAAAGAGTATAGCATAGAAGAATCAAATGGGCCGTGATGTGCCATGATGTTAAGCTGTATAGGGCTGTGTAGGGCAACTAGCACGGTAGTGTCACTGTGCCGTGATGTGCCATGTTAAGCTGTGTAGGGCTGTGCAGGTCCTGGAGTGCTCCTTGCTGTTTGGGCTGGTTCATGTCAGTCTGGTCTTTTTTTTTTTACTCTGTCCAAATGTAACCGGTCACCAAAGCAGTATCTGGCTTACTTGGTCCCTATGCCAGTTGACTGTGCAACCAGGCTAGGCATATGGGCCATACCTAGTCTGGCATGAGGCATGGCTCACTCTAGCCTAGCATGGAACGAGCCGTGCCATTGTTCGATGCATTCCTGGACCAAGCACGGACCTGGACCTTGATGTGCTGGGCCAGATATGGTTGAATCACGTATCATGAGACATCCATGGGACACTCAGTCCAATTGACACCTTTAGTTTATAATAGTTTAAAGGTACAAGGTGCATGATTTTTTTCTAAAATCTGATTTTTTTTATTTATTTTCTATTTTTTTATAAAATATGATTTAAAAGTTAATCTAATAAAAAAAAATCGTTTCCTAACATCTAAAACGAAATGCTTAATAAAAAAAGTAATGATTATGTATTTCTTAATATATAATTTAAAATTTTAAGAATTAAAGTCTTCAAATAATTAATTTTTTTTTCAAAATTTTAATAAAATGTATTGAATTTGAAAATAAAATAATTATATTTTAGCGTACTGAAAATTTAAATTCAATTTTGTTTCCACAGTAAATGGTCAGCTTAGGGTAAAAAAAATATTATAAAAAAAATTCAATTATTAGAAGAAATCTAGAGTCCCTTAAAAAGGTTACAATGTGATATGAACCCACTTCATTTATATATGAATAAATATAAACATATATATATATATATATTATTTATTTATTTATTTATTTATATAATTATGAATATATAAGTTTGGTTCACCGTTTTTTAAATATTTAAAAAGTTTGTGTACCATTTTTTATTTTCAATTATTTAACAGGAGTGCAAAACATAATTCTCCTTCTAAAAAGTATATGATTCAGTAATTGCCTGAGAATTCTATACCTGTAATGTGTAACAGAATAGGGTTATAGGGATTGCTTAAAGAAAATCAGGATGAACAATATCTTCGACCTTCACATCATTTGATAAAGTCATTCGATTAGTTGAATTTCGTGTTCCTTCAATCATCGAGCCATTTCCATCTCCATATGTGCAGTCATTCCATCTATAATCCATTCTCACCGTTGTTAATCGATCACTGCTCTTTGCGATGTCGCTCTTCTTCTTCTTCTTCTTGTCGATGTGATCAAACCACCAGGAAGAAGCAGTGACGTCTGGCGTTGTGGATTCAGAATTTGATGTTCCCGTTCTTCCTTCCTCTGCAAAGGAACAAACAAATCAACCATCATATGCCTTCGGAAACACGATTATGGTGCAGTTCTTCCAAATTGAAACAATTATCTGCAACTATGAGCATGACCCTTGTTGCTGATCACCTGCATCTTGTTCTTCCATATTCGCCATCTGATCATCTTCGAACTGTTTCGCGCGTCTCTTACTCTGAACTTGAATTTTCACCGGAGAATTTGAAATTAGGGTTTCCGCAAGATGATGCTCCTCCACTTCCCTATCCCGGCGCGACATGTTGAATGATTGCACGAATTTTCGAAGATCCTTCGCCATGTGACCTTGCGCAAAAACCTTCCTGCAAGATTGCTTCTGGTTGCACACCACACATGTCCATTTGGTTCCATTTCCACCCCTGCTATTCTGCTGCTTCACCTGTGCCCACCATTCACATGTATACCCGCACTATTTCAGTAAGTATTGCATTTGCACGTAATATAATTATAATTATGCTATACACACAGAAACAGAGAGAGAGAGAGAGAGAGAGAGAGAGAGAGATGCCTGCATGGTGGAGCACCGGACACACTGAACAGCGATGAAGGTGCCCGGCATGTTCTTCGCAAATCATCGCCTTTTTCATGTCTCCATTTTTATATATTATAAATGCCTAACCTCCAGGAGCTTTTATATGATGATGATTAGTACAGTTGGTGAAAAGATTGGATTTTCTAGACAATTATATTTAAAATTGTATTATTAAAAAAATAAGTATAAATACTTTGGGTTAAATATGATAAAATAATTTTTTTTTTTTTTTGGACACCAATACATAGTAAATCAAGAAACATTTCATGAAAAACTTAAAATATATTGTCAATCAATATTATAAGCTCTTTCATGTCAATTTTCAAATTATAAAAAAATAAAAAATATATATTTTTATATGATTAGGAATTTATGATGATCACATATGTAGAATTCCACATAATTTTCATATCCAATTCAAAATTTAGACTTTAAAATTTCTTCTTAGCAATTAATTTATATTTTGGAATTATTAATTTAAGATTTCCAGTGGCACAATTAAATTTAGAACATAAAATAACAAACACTCTATTCAGAAATAGATACATAGCCATTATGTTAGATATGATATTATTTTCATTGATTAAAATAAGGTGATAGATAATTTGGTGGTATTCATATCATGCATCAATTGTTTACTCAAATTTTTTTATGCATCATTTTCAAAATTAATTACCCGAACACACACACACACACACACACAAAAACAAACAAATATATATATATACACATACATATATATATATATATATATATATGTATATATATATATATATATATATATGTTTGTATGTCAATGTTTTAATCATTAATGATTACAATAGTGGCACCCTTAATATCCTTAATATCACATGAGTCATCTCTGTTAACAACTCTTTCACTTTATACTAAATACCTAATCTTGAATCTTTTAAGAACTTTAAATAAGAATTTGCTTCTACTATATTTGGTCATAATCTTTTTAGTACTTAGATAATATGTCATCTTAGATAATATGAGAAGATGGATTTATTCAAATTATTATTATTATAAAGTAATTGGATGATAGTATAGATACTAATTGGTATCTAAGTACCAAGATAGTTTGTTCTTATTAGATACATCACCATATCATTTTTCAATAGCTAACTAAATGAAAAAATCATCATTTATAAATATGATATTCATGTTTGTACTCAGTCTCCCTACAACTATCATACCTAGTTTCATTATATATAAATATGTTATCTAATTTTTCATGAATCCAACCATCAAGTTCTTCTGCTTGGTTCATGTATGTGAATATGTATCTTAAAATATTTTTTTACCCCCTTTACATTAACCATTAAGGTCCATGTAGGCAGCCAAGTAATAAAGAGTTAGAATGGATGATAAGTATTTTAAGTACTTGGTTACCATCTCAACATCCATGGTATTAAATGAAGGGTGTTCTCTATATTTGCTAAACATACTACTAATATTGCATATGTATCTAAGTGCAAAACATTTAGCAAGTGTGTACATAGATGAAAATATATTTATCATATTATAAAAATTCTTCAAATTTTTCAAAAAAGGAATTCATATATCATAATTAAATCATCAATAATAAGTTCTATAATTTTATAATTGATGTAGTCAGATATTATGTGTTGTAGCCAATACATAACTCTAACATCAAAGAGATATAATCCGAATAATATCTCACATCAGTTTGGAATTTTTTCTTTTTTTAGTCTGCTGATAACATAGTATGTTAAACTCTTATTATTTGCTATGAATCATAAAGTATTTTAGTAAATTTCTTATATTTTCTAATACGGAGAAATAACTTATATACTCACTTGCACTATTAGGTTAATTATATGACAAATATACCTAATGTAAAAATTTTCACCTAATAGTTCATCTTATAGGATTCTGACAAACATATTAATGATGATATCATTATTTGAATCATTATCAAATTTGTTACTAGAAATTTTATTCCAAATAACACTAGAATATTTGTTTACTAAAATATATTTGAGTTAATGAATATTTGAGTTAATAAATCTGTAAGCACAATGTATTTTTCTGGTGGATGTAGTTATCACAATAACACTAGATATGAATGCCAGAGAACTTGGAGTTCAACTACTTCACTCACACATATCATCCAACCTCATATTGGATTTGTGAGTATGACATCAACAACATCAGCTATCCAATATTTATTTTGTGATTAAGACAACGTTTCTTTGTGTCACTGCCAAATGCTAATTTTCGACCATAATATATAATAAAATGTGATTTTGTGTCATAAATTAATATATACATAAGTAATATCAATTAGTACTACAATAAGTGTTTATGTTATTATAGCATATTCTTCATTTCTAGTTGAATTGTATTTTTCTCTACAACTTCCTTTTTTTGGTCCACTAACTCAAGTGTTAAGGTTATATGTTGTCTCATGCCACTGCTACCTACTTTCATAATGAGTGTGTAAGGTTGAAATGGGGCTTTCCTTGATCCATTTTTTCTTTCCACTGTATCTTATTCAAATGTTGCATAATATTTATTTTCCCAACAAAATTTTCATCATTTACCATTAAGTGTATGTTCCATTTTCAAGGAGTTCATGAGAAATAATAAGTTTTTTTAATGGCTCTCATTCTCCTAGGGAGCTCAAGGGTACCCAAAGTTTATATAAAATGCCCCTAGGACTTTTGCACATGTCTTATGTTTCTTGTGAATGTTCCATTGGTCCATCCTACAAAAATAATTAATAAAAAAATAAATAAAATTTCAATTTAAATACTACTAGGAGATGCGAAAGTTTCTAGAAAATAGCATTTTATTGAACAGCATGTCTACATCCAATCTAGCATACCATTTCCTTCTAATATGATAATTGTAGATTTATTTTTTCCATTCTTCGTAATAATGTTGCGCTCCTAAAAATAAATAAATAATGACTTTTTTAGGTATGATCACATATCTCAAAATACTACAAGCACAAAAAAACATATTTTTTTCTACCAACTTTTTCCATTGGTCATTCTTAATGTAATTTATTTGTGTAATAAATAAATAATGAGTGTAATATATTTGTGTGGGAGATACCAGGGAAATAATGGTTATTTCAAAACTACTAAAAATATCAGTAATATAAATTATTTGTTTTGCACAATGGAGATGTTTAAATTCAAATCTAAAATGAGATTATATTTTACTATTTTATATAATGTACAATTTGAAATGCATAATCCACTTATCTTAAAAGTTCAAATTCAACAATTTCACAACCAAAAGTTTAAAAAAAAAAAAATCCATAATGCACAATAAAAGTTCTATCCGACAAGAAATGCATTAATTAATTTATGTATAGAAGATGAGTTTCTATCTAACGATTCTTCACACCGACACAGTAGGAATAGAGGCCCCAAGAGAGATGAAAAAAGAGAAAAATTATACCACATGACAAAAAAGTACACATCACATGGCTCATGCAAAAAAAAACAAAAAAAAATAGTAACTGAAAATAAAATTTGTAGAATTAAAATAATAATTATATATTACTATTTACAATTAAAACAAGCTAAACAAAGACCAAACAAAATTAGTACACCCAACTCGGTTAGACCAAACACTTCTTTCCCTAAGCCCTAAGTGGTAGACACATACTATCATATATTTTAAATAAATTAAATTTTATTAATGGCAAAAATATAGTTACATATAAGTAATATTTTTATTTGTGTATTTTTTCAAGTATAACTAACTTTTTGTCCAATATATCTTATATCCAGTAATAGTATACATATCAACCAACTATGAAATATCCAATTTTTAGATAGATCATAGATATAATCCACTCTCACTATGATAGCATATGATATATGTATCTTGTCATTAATCCAAATATTTAAGAACTTTTTTTAACCATAAAATTTTTTTTGCAAGCTTTAGTAGTTATAATGAACTTTGCCTCATTTTTGGATATTCTTACACAATTGTGTAGCTTGGATTCCTATGATACTCCTCCTCCTCTATAGTTGATTATATAAAAGAGATAGATCTACTTGAATCCATAACATCAACTATATCAAAATCAATGTATTCGAGACGCATGAATTTTTGATTGCCTTGGTCTAAAAATAGCTATGATACCTCTCATATATGTACCTCAGGATGGATTTCACTATAGTTCAATCATATATACCTCAAAATTGCCTTAAATTTGTCAATATGAACTATGTTGTAGTCAATTATATGTTTTTTGTTGATATATAATAAAAGTATAAGTCATTCATCACCAGACTAATAACTGTAGAATAATAATCATTAGAGGTGTGCTAAAAGTCATGAGACTGCATGAATGAATAATTTTTTTGTAGCACTACCTAAGAGCTTGCTTAAGTGGTTGCTTGATGCCGAAATCAATATGAAAATGTTTGAACATGCTATGCCATTGTTTCCTCTTTGACTAGAAATGATGTTTTATTTTTATCAATTTTATGTGTTGACTGTTATATTATTGGCAAGAATCATATGGCTAATATTTTATATTATTGAAAATATGACTATCACAATTCAAAGATACTTAGTGGTGACTTGATTTAAGGTTTTCCAATAAATATAGTCTCTAACATGTAATTTTGGAATCGTAATAACAATTTTAACTAAACAAATGTTGTAAGTCCACCAGTTAAATGTTTACCATCATTTGATTCATCATTTCTTCAACTAGCAATCTCAATTACACAAAAAAATAAAAAATAGTCAGAACTAATCTCTACAACATATTCTATAATATAATATTCAACTATGCATCCTTTTAGTTTTTTTATAGTTTTGCATGTCACCCACAAAGTCATAACTCTCTTTTTAAGTGCCATGTTAGATGAAATATTATGTCAACGATGTAGAATACAAAATTCTTCTCAGGCAAGCACAATGTAGCCATTAGTTGATTTTTCTTTATGTCACTGGTGACACATGAACCACTTTGATACATAACATGTTCAAAAAAAATGTTCTAGAAATTATACACCTTAAATAGGTTAGGCATAATGCAATGTATTTCCATATGATATATTTGTTTCATAAGTGTATGGAAATCACAGGACTAATAGCATATATTTGTAAGTCATCATCGACACAATATTTTTTTAGTTTGACTAATAGCCTTCAGGAACTTTCAATGTGCCTAATGTTTGACAAAATTTCTTTTTCTTTATTTTGGAAATAATATAACATGTAGGAAGTAGATGAGTTAACTTAGTCAAACATTATTATCAATTAAGTCTTAATCTTGTCTCCATAAGATGAAGTTAAGAATTTAATAAAATCTTTATTTTTTTCATGGAATAATTAAGAAAAGTACCTATCATTATTATATATATATATATATATATATAACATCCAAGTTATGACATGCAAATAATATTAGTGTTCAAGGTTATAACATATATTTGTTTCTTCTTCCAACAATTTTTGGTATATGAGACTTATACTTAATCTTTGACCAATTATCAATTGTTTTTCCATATATTATGAATAATACATATCTTCATTAGCATTTTTTCTTTGCTAAAAGGAATAGTAAGTGACCCAAATTGCTGCACACAATCAATTGAATTTTTTATTTTTTATAAGGATGATTGTATGAAAGAAAATACCTATGTACCATGCATGCTTTTTTTCACATGTTTCATTCTATGAGAAAGAGGATGTTCCCCATATAAAGGACAAGTGTGATATCACTCAGTAGTGTAGCAAGGCAAATTATAAATACAAAAAAAAATATTAATTATCCAATAAAATAACCTTAAACATAAATAATTTTTTTTTGCTATGCATCATGAGCTTTAACTAATAACTCTCAATGACATTTCAAATATTTCCTATATGATGCTGAGTATACATCAATATTATTTTATGGAGGTATTGGTCTCAATGTCAATAATGATAACAAGATAAGTTTTCTTTTCATACACAACCAAGGTGGAAGATTATAGGTGATCACTATGATAGGTTAACAATTATGCTTACTACTAGGGGAGCTATGAGAATTAATTCTATCAATTGAAATAGCAAGCTTAAGCTTTCTAGGTTTGAATGGAAATTCAAGCCAAGTATGATCAACATCAACTAACTTTCATGTGAGTATGTCTCATTGGTGACGTAGTTTACCATTGCTTTTTTATCTCCCAGCCAAATAAGATGTTTAGCCATTTCTATTGATTGAAACATCCACTTAAACATTTGTATACGTTGGAAATAATGTAATACCATTCTCAAAATAGTTTGCAATCATTATTTCAAGCATATATTTTCTCATATCTTATCCCTAATGCATTCATAGTTTTTTGTTAGCTTCATATGTGCATAAATGTATCTCATTATTCAAAAACAACATGTCTCTGATCAATTAAAGAAACTTGGAAAAATATTTATTTGATCAATCACATCCTGCTTTCTAATTATACACAATAATCAATGCAAAAAATTTCTAAACTTTAAGTAACATATTTATAATAGATTTTCATAATCATCATGTAGCTTATCAAAATATTATGGATAATTTATATAATTATCGTGTGCAACATTTATCATCTCAATTTTTATTTTTATATCCTCACAATAAAAATCATTATAAGGTTATTTTTCTTTGATGATGGTTCATGACTAGGAATTGCTTTCCCGTGCTAATGTTATATTTGGTAGTTTTAGTCAATAATATTAAAGAAAATGTGTTCTCTAATATTTTCTAGAGTTTGGCAAATTAAACTGCGACAACTTTTGCATGAACATGGAATGGAATTTTGATCCACATGATTTTGTATAATAAACATTATAAACTCAGCAACATAATTTTCATACTCAAGTTATCTTCTATCTTTTAATATCTAGGTTCTATCCATAAGTCAAGTTTAAAGAAAATGAATACCTATACACAAAAGATACATGCCATAAATTCAAATGAAATTTATTCATTCAGTGTAACCATTATAGAAACTCTTAATACTGTTTCTCATAGCATACATAGAGCCATGAATATGTATAATAGGTAAAAAAAAATTATATCAAGTCATATTAAAGAACTACAATTTAACTAACCTATCTAACTACATAAAATTAAATAAATAATTTTTTACAAATATACATCATTGCATGCACATTCCACTTTATAGTAATAAGCTTAGCAATAAACCATCACTAAAAAAATGTTAAAAAAGAATTTTATTAATTTTTGTTAATAATGAAAATAAATGGATGATGACATATATGAAAAATAATGTTGAACATGAAATCAATAACACATAGAATAAGGTATAAAATAAGAAATCAATAACACGCACACACAGTAGAACAACACTCATTGCTATACAAACACATTTGACGCACATTTCAATGAGTTGAAAACATCATCTTAAGTCATAATGAAGGATTGCAATTTAAAATTATCTAATTACTACATTAAATAAATAAATTGTTAGAAATTTACCTAATTGCATGTAGAATCTTCAATATTGTATTAAGGTTTAGCAACAAAATATTGAAAAGTTAAACAACAAAGCATCATTACAAAAAAAATCCTATTGATTATTATAAATGTTGCAAATAAAAAGATAATAACAAACATGGAAAAGGGGGTTGAGCATGAAATCAATAACATTGAGAATAAGGGGTTGGATGAGAAATCAATAATATTCATAGAATACAAAGACAATCGCTATACTACACAACACACATATGATACACTATGAATAACTCACAACACATCAAAATAAACATGACAAAAAAACTATATTTCCAAAACATAGTGTACTAGAAGTTGTGCCAATCAACACAATTATAATAATGTGGAAAACATAATTTTAATTTATACTAAAATACTATAATTTAAATTAATTTATATTGGTCTATTAAATAAAATAAAATAAATTTGTTAGGAGAGAACCTCATTGCATGTAGATTCTTCTATAAACTAACAACAATTAGCAACAAAGCATGAGAAAGTTCGTCAAAAAATATCAATGTAAAATAATTGAGTGTTTGTCTAATGAATATCTTTAGCAAATATGGATGAGATCATACTCAATGCACAAGGCTATGTTTGATAAGCATGAAATATTAGACCTACTATTAAAGGATAAAAGTACTTGTTATTATACCAAGGTATGATCTCCAATAAATGCACACAACTTAATCATTCTAGTGTTATTGTTTCTCAGATAAAATTAATTTCAGAATTCTTATGAAATCTAGTATATTAGTATTTTTGTTATCACATACGTCTTTAGAGAATATGAAATATAAAATAAATATATAATATTCTATTTGATATTACTTAGAATAATTGTTGTAATAAATTTATTCATAAGAACTATCATAAAGGGTCCCAAGGGTGATATATTATATGTTAGTTATATGTGATATATCACAAACTTAAAATTATAAGTTAACTTAGAATTAGTTGCTCACTTTTCAGAGTCTATTATAAATTCAATAAAATTTATTAAAATATCTAACAAACTAAAAGAATTTTATTGATTATCTAATTTGCTAAACTTAAAAAAGTAAAAAAAAATCCAAACATGATGTGAAACATCATTGGAAATCAATATACCTAATATTGGATTCTAATATGTGTTACTAATATATTAAATCTGATCAAATAAATAATAAATTTCGTCAAGTCATAATTAATAAATTTTTGTTCATATATATACACTCTCATATATTATATCACATGTAGGTGCATATGCAACAAAATTAGTGTATTCAAATAATATAGAGAACATCCATATTTTAGTGATATCACTATTGAGATATAAAGAAAGTATGCAAATATTGATCAATCATTCCACCAATTTATTGCTTAGCTTCTTGTATGAATTAGAGAGTTAAAGTTTGAATGAGTCAAAAATATTATAAAATTCATATGCACTTGCATCACTTGACTACAAGAACCAGAAGGTAAAATTAATAAACAATTATAAAACTTAAATTGTATTACAAAAATAAATATGTTGTTGACAAGCCTCCAAGTATGGAGACAGATGCCACACACAGAGATGATGTATTTTAAATTCAATTAGCTAATGATAAATGATGAGGTAGTTCTTTCAATATGTATGAGTTGTTGAAATATTTAATACTTATTACTATATTTTTTATCCCTATTTGATGTAAAATATTTTTATGTATTGATGGTATGTGATATGCTTATGTTAATATTCAAAATAACTTTTTTTTGTAGAATTTATGATAAGGAATTAAGCCAAATAGAACCATATATTGATGATCTACAATTAATGCCAAGCTTGATAAATATTTTGCATCTTGGTTTGAGAAATTTGTCAATATATAACTTATCATATTTCCTTCTAATAAATAATGTGCCATGGTATATAACATTAATTTTCATGTTATATATTCTATCATCAAATATATGTAATAGATAAATAAAGAATCTAGCAAAAGGGTCATTATGAAGTTTAAAAACATATTCCATACATTATTTAAATGTATACAAATTTCATACTTTCAAATATAATTCAAATAGAGTTGCAATGAACAATGATGTATGCATTAAATGGTCTAACTCTACTACATCTAACATTAATTTTCATGGTTGATTAATTGAAATTCTATACTTGGAGTATCATATTTTACCAATTAAGATGATAATTCTATTTATTTGTCAATGGTTTGATCCCGATTCAAATTTGGACACTAAAATTCATCATTAATACACCCTTGTAGATATGCACCACAAGAAATATTATCATAAGTATGAGCTATTTATTTTTGTAATACAAGCAGAATAAGTTTGTTATACCATTTGTCCAACCACAAAAAGAAATACTAGTGAATGGTGGGCTATTTGTAAAATAAAAACTAGTTCAACTATGGAAGTTGTTGAAATAAATATCATAATGATACTATCACTTGCACCTGAACTTCAAGAGAATATTATGGAAATTTATCCAATTAATTTTGTGGTAGATGTTGGGCCTGAAATATTAATTGTGGTGAAGATGAAAACTATTTAACAATTGAAGATACACATGTTAAAGAAGGTGATGAAGAAATCATATCATAATCAGATGAGGATAAATATTTAGATGAAGATGATTTGTTTGAAATTTCTGAAGATGAATAGTCATTTTTTAACTTTGATGTTACGATATATTACTTATTTTGAATCAATTACAATTTGGGTGTTTGATTAAAAAGAATTCTCATAAATATAAATATGAATGTGTTTGTGACACCCCATCTCCTATGGGATCTCATTCATTCCATCACACAATAAAATATGCAATAAAATAAAATGTTCCCAAATGTAGCATATATATTTTTTTTCATTTGCTCAGTGGGATAAAAATACATAATATATTATTCAAGTCACTATTGGCTTCCCTTCACACGTGCGATCCCGTATGTTGGTCTATCATTTGTCATGGACATGTACCTGAAAGGAGTCCCGCAACGGAGTGAGCAAAGCTCAACAGAGGTAAACTTCTAAAGGACTACTCATTTCCAAAGTACACGTAAAACATCATGTGTATATATCAATACTCATTTAAATATACTATTTATATGAATGTAATTATGAATAAAATATTTATATGCCCATATCCTGAGTCCTATCAACTTTCTCACACATGTCGAAACCAAGTGTGACATATTATATATATAGATGTAGATATATATATATATATATACCTATAGAAATATTTTTTGGAATTATTCTGAAAAATATAGACCTCTTTTAAAATATTTTTTGAATTATTCTCCGAACAAAATATATATTTTTTGGACATGCTCCGAGAAATATGGACCTCCTCCAAATAAATCATATTGGACATTTTTCAATAAAATATTTTTTTCCTTGGATATTTTCCAAAAATATCAACTTAATCATTCTAGTGTTATTGTTTCTCAGATAAAATTAATTTCAGAATTCTTATGAAATCTAGTATATTAGTATTTTTGTTATCACATACGTCTTTAGAGAATATGAAATGTAAAATAAATATATAATATTCTATTTGATATTACTTAGAATAATTGTTGTAATAAATTTATTCATAAGAACTATCATAAAGGGTCCCAAGGGTGATATATTATATGTTAGTTATATGTGATATATCACAAACTTAAAATTATAAGTTAACTTAGAATTAGTTGCTCACTTTTCAGAGTCTATTATAAATTCAATAAAATTTATTAAAATATCTAACAAACTAAAAGAATTTTATTGATTATCTAATTTGCTAAACTTAAAAAAGTAAAAAAAAATCCAAACATGATGTGAAACATCATTGGAAATCAATATACCTAATATTGGATTCTAATATGTGTTACTAATATATTAAATCTGATCAAATAAATAATAAATTTCGTCAAGTCATAATTAATAAATTTTTGTTCATATATATACACTCTCATATATTATATCACATGTAGGTGCATATGCAACAAAATTAGTGTATTCAAATAATATAGAGAACATCCATATTTTAGTGATATCACTATTGA
This sequence comes from Sapria himalayana, assembly GCA_029783825.1. Taxonomy (NCBI): domain Eukaryota; kingdom Viridiplantae; phylum Streptophyta; class Magnoliopsida; order Malpighiales; family Rafflesiaceae; genus Sapria; species Sapria himalayana. Next base: position 1,151,279 of record JAREIK010000357.1, on the reverse strand, counting down.
GATATAAAGAAAGTATGCAAATATTGATCAATCATTCCACCAATTTATTGCTTAGCTTCTTGTATGAATTAGAGAGTTAAAGTTTGAATGAGTCAAAAATATTATAAAATTCATATGCACTTGCATCACTTGACTACAAGAACCAGAAGGTAAAATTAATAAACAATTATAAAACTTAAATTGTATTACAAAAATAAATATGTTGTTGACAAGCCTCCAAGTATGGAGACAGATGCCACACACAGAGATGATGTATTTTAAATTCAATTAGCTAATGATAAATGATGAGGTAGTTCTTTCAATATGTATGAGTTGTTGAAATATTTAATACTTATTACTATATTTTTTATCCCTATTTGATGTAAAATATTTTTATGTATTGATGGTATGTGATATGCTTATGTTAATATTCAAAATAACTTTTTTTTGTAGAATTTATGATAAGGAATTAAGCCAAATAGAACCATATATTGATGATCTACAATTAATGCCAAGCTTGATAAATATTTTGCATCTTGGTTTGAGAAATTTGTCAATATATAACTTATCATATTTCCTTCTAATAAATAATGTGCCATGGTATATAACATTAATTTTCATGTTATATATTCTATCATCAAATATATGTAATAGATAAATAAAGAATCTAGCAAAAGGGTCATTATGAAGTTTAAAAACATATTCCATACATTATTTAAATGTATACAAATTTCATACTTTCAAATATAATTCAAATAGAGTTGCAATGAACAATGATGTATGCATTAAATGGTCTAACTCTACTACATCTAACATTAATTTTCATGGTTGATTAATTGAAATTCTATACTTGGAGTATCATATTTTACCAATTAAGATGATAATTCTATTTATTTGTCAATGGTTTGATCCCGATTCAAATTTGGACACTAAAATTCATCATTAATACACCCTTGTAGATATGCACCACAAGAAATATTATCATAAGTATGAGCTATTTATTTTTGTAATACAAGCAGAATAAGTTTGTTATACCATTTGTCCAACCACAAAAAGAAATACTAGTGAATGGTGGGCTATTTGTAAAATAAAAACTAGTTCAACTATGGAAGTTGTTGAAATAAATATCATAATGATACTATCACTTGCACCTGAACTTCAAGAGAATATTATGGAAATTTATCCAATTAATTTTGTGGTAGATGTTGGGCCTGAAATATTAATTGTGGTGAAGATGAAAACTATTTAACAATTGAAGATACACATGTTAAAGAAGGTGATGAAGAAATCATATCATAATCAGATGAGGATAAATATTTAGATGAAGATGATTTGTTTGAAATTTCTGAAGGATGAATAGTCATTTTTTAACTTTGATGTTACGATATATTACTTATTTTGAATCAATTACAATTTGGGTGTTTGATTAAAAAGAATTCTCATAAATATAAATATGAATGTGTTTGTGACACCCCATCTCCTATGGGATCTCATTCATTCCATCACACAATAAAATATGCAATAAAATAAAATGTTCCCAAATGTAGCATATATATTTTTTTTCATTTGCTCAGTGGGATAAAAATACATAATATATTATTCAAGTCACTATTGGCTTCCCTTCACACGTGCGATCCCGTATGTTGGTCTATCATTTGTCATGGACATGTACCTGAAAGGAGTCCCGCAACGGAGTGAGCAAAGCTCAACAGAGGTAAACTTCTAAAGGACTACTCCTTTCCAAAGTACACGTAAAACATCATGTGTATATATCAATACTCATTTAAATATACTATTTATATGAATGTAATTATGAATAAAATATTTATATGCCCATATCCTGAGTCCTATCAACTTTCTCACACATGTCGAAACCAAGTGTGACATATTATATATATAGATGTAGATATATATATATATATATATATATATATATACCTATAGAAATATTTTTTGGAATTATTCTGAAAAATATAGACCTCTTTTGAAATATTTTTTGAATTATTCTCCGAACAAAATATATATTTTTTGGACATGCTCCGAGAAATATGGACCTCCTCCAAATAAATCATATTGGACATTTTTCAATAAAATATTTTTTTCCTTGGATATTTTCCAAAAATCACCGCTAACTCAGTCTGAACATTGTCCCAATTCAAGTACGCATATTAATATTAGTCATACTCCTGAAAAAATACTGCGCAACTCAGTCTGGATATTATTCTAATTTGAGTTCATAAAATACAATCTATTATACATTTATGTGTGTGTGTGTGTGTGTGTGTGTGTGTATTATGAACTCATCCATTTATATGGAATGTTCCCATGTGTATGAAATATAAATATATCATTTACGATTAAACTATGTTACAGACATAGTTATAACTATTCAAACTCAATTCACACTATAATATATTTTACTAAACGAAACATAAAAACTTTTTACCAATTAATCATTTTTAATTTGATATCAAATTAAAGTTCTCGTCGCATAGAGCAACTTTTATTTTGGAATATTCTATTCCGATTCTAGAATAATCTGTTATGATCAAAATAAAATAAACCAACATTTTATTTTATTTTTCTACACTATGTGTCTCTCTCCCCCCTGAAGTAGTTTTTTTCCCATCATCTCGTTTTCCCAATTCTCATTGGCTTCTTTTTTTTTCTATTATTTTATTAAAATAATATGTTAAAAAAACTTTATTTTTATTTTTTTTATTTTTTTTTTATTTTTTTATTTTTTTATTTTTTTTATTTTTTTTCTTTTTTTTTTTTGTGATACTTGGACCGCGTGGTGCAGCCACATCACTAAAGTCATGGCACGGTCTTTTTTTTATTTTATTTTATTTTATTTCCTAATTATTCTAATAATAATTAAATAAATTTTTAAAAATAACTAAATTCTGACTTTCTCAGAATTTGACGAAATTTGTCACCATAGTCCATAGTTATATTTTCCAATATGATTTTAATGATGAAATCTATTTTATTATTAGGGTTAGAAATTTTTTAGCTTATTTTTCTTATTATAAAATTATTATTTTGCCTATTTTTCCAGAAAAAAAATCATATTATTTATTTATTCATTTTTTTCCCTAGATTTCTTAGTGTTTATCATGATGTTTTCTTAATATGACATTTTTTATTTATTTCTTGTCTTTACATGTTTTGATATTTATTAAAATTTAATTAGGTATGAGAGATAACCTTTCAAGTAGCTGAGGATCTCAATCCCTAGGTAGGGGTAGAGAAAATCAACAAATAGTTCATGTAATAGAAATTCAATATTTATTCTATGATAACAATGTTACAAATATTTCTCTATATTAAGTATTCACTTACATGTACTTTATAGAGGATATGTTAGCATAACATCATCTTGATACATACGTATTGTTTGCCATTAACATTCCATCTTCATATTATTTTGTACTTGCTGGTATTGTTAGCTCTACCCCGCCTATCTATGAGGTACATGCATTTCTACTATAGTATCATCAATGGCTAAATATTTATAATTCATGATTTTCATATAAATTATGATAAAATCTTTATTCAACCTACTTTGACAATAAATAGTACATGGTTTACATAAATTTACTACTTCATGTATAATTAGATTTTCTTCTTTTCATTTGTAATTAATTTATTTTAGAACTGTACATAAAAATATAAATGTTTGTTATTTGTTTAAAATCTAGTTATTTTTATTAATAATTAACTATGATTTAGTTACCGATCTAATATTATCATTGAGAATTAAGAATATATTTTGTTATAAAAATTAAAACCTCCAACAATAATTTGAAAAAAGAAAATTTAACCCTAAGACAATAAAATAAAAAAACAATAAAATAAATACAAGTAAAAGGTGGATTGGATTGGGATGCATTTTAAAGGAGTGGGAATCTCCTTTTATAGAAGAAAAAATTAGAAATACCAAAGAGATTTTCAATGTTGGCTAGGTGAGTTTTCACCTAACCCCACCATTATATTCTCCCACTTAAAAATCACCCTTTCTCATTTTTCTATCATTGCTTACGTTCTTGGTAAGCCAGATGAAAATCTATACCATTCAAACTTGTCAGTGTTGATTAGTTTGATCAAAACATTCATTATGTTCTCATCAGTGTGAATCTTTTGTATATTCACACTTCCTTATTCAACTTTCTATCATATAAAATGATATTGTACTCTGATATATTTTGTCTTCAAGTAAAATACTATATTTCTTGCTAAGTTCTCTGACTATAACAAATAAAGTAACTTTAATTTGTTTGTATCAAAGCTCTTCCAATTGTATCTACACCCAAATTGCATATGTACTAGCTTATATAGCGGTAACATACTTTGCTTTTATCATAGAAATAGATACAATAGACTATAACTTTAAAACCCAACTTATAGCTCCTCTTATCTCCATAGCCTGTGATAGACTTACTATTATCAATATCCTAAGCATAGTCTATACCAATATAGTATCTGACAAAAAGGTATGAACATCATTAATATAATATGGTGCTTGAGGTTCCTTTAATATATTTGAGAATCCTTTTCACAGTACTCCAATATTCTATGCTAGGATTTATCATGAATCAATTAATTACTCTCACTAATTGTGTAATGTCGTGTCTTGTACAAATCATTAAAAATATTAAACTTCCCACTATTGATGCATATAATACATAAGATATCTTTCTCCTCTCTTCTTCTAAGCTTGGACACATACTCGTGAATATCTTGATATTAATAAAAAGTTTGGTAGAAATTGGCTTATTACCTTACATATTAAAACGTCGCAAAATCTTGTTAAAGTAGTTTTTGAGAGAAAGCAAAATCTTTTTATTTGTTCTGTCTCGATAAATCTATATCCCTAGAATTTTATTTGCTAGTCCCAAGTTTTTCATATCAAACTCCCTAGCCAATTATACCTTCAATTCTTGGATTCAATATTTGTTGGGACTTACTAGCAACCTGACGTCAACATATAATAATAAAATAATGAAATCATTTTCATCCTAAAACCTACTATAGTACATATAATAGTCTGAACTGTGTCTATTATACCCAAGACAAATGATGAAGAAATCAAATCTCTTATACCAACACCTTAATGCTTGTTTTAGATCTTAAAGAAATTTGTTCAACTTGTTTCAGCAAATCCTTTTAATTGGAACATATAAATTTCTTCTTTAATTTCTCTATGAAGAAATACAATTTTAGCATCCAACTACTATAAATGTAAATCTAATGTAGCATATATAGGCATTACTACTCTAATTGTTGTAAGATAAATCACTAGCGAAAAAATCTTATTAAAGTCAATGATATCTTTTCGAGCATATCATTTTACCACCAATCTTGCACGATATAATTCTACTTGATCATTATTTTTCGGCTTGATCTTGTAAACCTATTTATTACTAATATCTTTTCTTCCTAGTGGCAATGGTACTAGCTTCCAAGTCTTATTCTTGTATAGAACTTTAATTTCTTTCTCCATTATTATCATCCACAAAGATGCATCTGAACTATTTTAAGCTTCATGAAATGTTGAAGGTTCTTCTTCTTTTAGAAGACAATATGTAATATTACTCTCCATAACATACTCTGAGCAACAAGTTGATGGCCTTCTATCATATGTTGGCTGACTAACTTCTTGAGCCTCATACTCGACTTGCTCGTGTGCTTTATGTTCTAGTTCTTTCTCTATAAAAATTGGAATATCTTATCTCTAATTATTTTCTACTTGCACAATGATAGAAACTGAAACTTCTTTTAAGATGCTATCAATATAATTAATTCTTTGTAGTTTGTTTTCTACAAAGATTACATCTCTGCTAATAATTACCTTGTGAGTAGTGGAGTCCCACATGTGATACCCATTCAATCATTCAACAAATCCTAAGAATATACACTTTCTAAATTTTGGGTCCAACTTTATTCTTTCTTGGGTGTTGTACATCACATATGTAGAACATCCAAAAAAAATATTAAGTAGAGTAATCTACTAGCATACTAGTACACATCTCTATCAGTGTCTTCAAATTATTATATTTGATGGAGATAGATTTATCACTTAACATGAAGTGCTAGTTGCTTCTTCTCAAAAATAGTTGGGTAGACTTGTAGTCCTCAATATTGCTCTCATCCATTCTACAAGAGTTCTATTCAACTATTTTGTTACTTCTTTTTGTTTTGGTGTGTATGTGACTGTGAACTATTGTTTGATACATTCTTGCTTATAAAGAGCAAGAAATTTACCATATATAAACCATCTTCCATTATCTATCTACATATTCTTTATCATTTTCTTGGATTCAAGTTTCACCCACAATTTAAAGTTTTTAAAAATTGAAAACACATCTGACTTATTCTTGATTGAATACACACCCAACATCTCCTCAAGTAATCATCAATGAAAAATATAAAATATTTTGCTCCTCATTATATTTCTAGTAATTCCCATACATCATAATGTATCAAGTCTAGAATGCATTTACTTCTTATAATCGATCTACTAAATGTCAATCTATTCTGCTTAATTGTGACACAGTGCTCAAAAATCTATAAATTTACTAATTTGAGCCTTAGGAGTTGTTTTTTGCCAAAGAGAATCTTCAAACCTTATTCTGACATGTGGCATGGTTTGAGATGTCATATCAACTTCTTGTACTATTTCTCCATTAAGCATGAATAAAATTTTCATGATCTTTTCTCCCTTCATGATCACAAGTATATCTCTCACAATTTTTATCATTTATTCTCAATATGAGTTTTGCACCCAAGACTATCTATTTATCCCAAAGACAATAGATTTTTCTTTAAGTCTATCACATATCATACCTCTTGAATGATACAAACCATACCATCAAACAATTTTAATTTCATATTACCGATATCTTCAAAGCATAATCATCATCCATGTGCATAGAACCTCATGAGACTGGTCATATTTATAATACTATTCTCTTCGAGATGTCATGTACAATGAAACTCTTGAGTCTACAAACTACATATCACCAAACTACTTTATTTTTTTAACTGTTATTGTCACTTTACTGTATAAGATGTTGTCATCATCATTGATACTTACAATATTTCATTGAGTATTTGATAACTCATCATCCTCACTCATATTAATAAACCAACAATCTCTTTTGAAAGTGCCCTGTCTTATCATAATTGTAGCACTTGATATTTTTCTTACTCATTGATGTTGATCTACCATAATTTTAACTCTCATTGGGTCCATGCTCAATTAATCTCCCTTGTATCATTGTCAATGTATTTATTTGTTGTGAATTTTCATATCTATTATTCTTATTTTTACATATGCTTTCTTCTTCTAAGATGGTACAGGTATTATCATTAAAGATTAAACTATCTATCAAAAAAACTATTCTTCATATTAATAATGAGTTTGTCATACAAATCAAACAGACTTTAAAGTAAATTCTTATAATGTTTAACTCCTTTAATTTATGACCCTACATAATTTGTTGAGAAAATAGAGTATTCAAAGTATTAATTTGATTAGTTGCCATAATAGATTTTATCATTTGCATAGTGTAGAGTCTTCTTTTTAAGAAGATCTTGTTATGAAGTGACTTCTCCTCATATAATCTTATGAGAATATTATAAATTTATTTTATAGTATTTTTTTCTATCACACTTGATAATACTCCATCAGTTAGTGTCAAATGCATATCAACAATCACATTACCACCTCCATCTCAATCCACTTATCTTTATGAATCCCGATGAGTCTTTTTTCAATTGCATCTAAGTAATTATCCTTTCTCAAATTTTCCTTAATTTTTATTATCCATAATGAAAAATTACTCCCATTATAATTTTTCTATTTCAAATTTGGATACCATTTATTTCACTTTTATAGTGAATAATATTTGAGAATAATAATAATTATTTGTGTCACTGCATCAAAAAAAATTCCAGGTAACTGAAGGGGTGTAATACCCTCTTAGAAAGCACAGTCTTTGAGGCTCTTATCGCTCTTTTGACATAATTTTGTAGAGATGAATTAATCACAAAAAATACTATCTAACCCCATGCTTGATATTACTATTATAAAACTCAAAACCCGTAATAATAATTTGAAAATAGAAAATTCAACACTAAGATAATAAAATAAATAAACAATAAAAGAATTACAAGTAAAAGGGGGATTGAGATTGTGATGCATTTTAAAGGAGTGAGAACTTAGTAATAGAAGTAGTAGTATAAATAATATGAATGAACTTAGTAATAGAAGTAGTAGTATTTTTTGTTTATATATGTGTGTGCAAATGTTATGTTGTTTATAGGTTTATTTCTTCTATTTTTATATAATTCGGAAGATTTTTACAAAAAAAAATAGTTGTGGAGGATATAAAGTGAATTAAAGTTTTGTAAAATATGGAGTATTATTAGAAAGAATTTGGAGTATAATTTTATGCATGTCACAAATTTTCAAATTATTTTATTATTAAAAACTATTAAAATAAAATAATGTTATTTTTTGATTTTTTTATAGAAATAATATAAATAGAATAATACTTTATTGATCTCTATAAAGGAGACATGGAAACATGTGGCTAGTATCAAATATAATAAAAATCTTGGAAAATAAAGAAAAAAATATGATAAAGATGTAAAACAATATAATACTCCTCTAGGTGTTTGGATAATATAGTGAGAATACTGAAATAGTGAAGAGTTTAAAGCCTTATTCTAGATGGCATCACAAAATCGTCGATCAGAGAATTCAAGTTAATAATCAATACCTTTTAAATATATTGATGGTTCCAAAATGACTTACCAATATTCTTTAGATTTAGTAAGTCTCATTCCTAAATTATTTTGATGTTATCTTTGTGAATACAATGATTACAAAATTAATAATAATATTTCATGTATATCATTAGTTGTTAATATTATTTATTTTTATGAGGTTGAGTTGAGATGTACACTAAAACTATTTGAGGTGTTCAAATGCATGTATAAAATGAATAATGAACCACTTGTAGACAAATGATTAAATGATATTAACGAAAATTTATCATTTTTTACTTTCAGTGTGTTATATGTAAACACAAATAAAATAAAAGGAAATAAAATGAAATAAAATAAAATAAAAAGATATGCAATAGAATACTGAAATGATAATTAAGAAAGAATGAAAAGATAGCAAAAATAAATTAAAATGATGAAAAAAAAAAGAATAAGATAGATTGAAAAAATAAAATAAAATGCAATATAAATTTTGAAGATTATTATAATTGGAACTATATATTGATGAAGTGCTTTGTTTGTGTGTGTGTGTGTTATATTTGAATTGTAATATGTTAAAGAAAAAATATAAAAAAAATTAAAAGATATGCAATGGAAGATTGAAAAGATAATAAGACTGGAGGGATAATAAAAAAGACTGAAGAGATGTAAAAATAAATTAAAATGATGAAAAAAAAAGAATACAAAAGATAGAATAAAATGCAATATAAGATTTGGAAGATTATTTTAATGGAAACTATATAATGATGAAGAGCTTTGTTTGTGGGGGTGTGTGTGTGTGTGTGTGTGTGGGCGCACACATTATTCTCTCAATTACATAAAAACTTATTATCTTAGTTCCCAACAAATTATTCACTCTTATAATTTCAAATACCATAATAACCACATTATTCTCTCAAAAAATACATAAAAACTTGGTCCCAACAAATTATTTTAGGGATGGATTTTGATGCTTAAGGCCTTAAGTTGGTACCCCAATCCAAACACTTAGTTCCATGAAAATGGCAGGCACTTGTCGCCCATCTAGCTAGCATCTGTCGTAACAAAAACAGGCAAACCCTGGGAAGCGGTAGTGACAAGCACCAAACAATTTATTCTCCTTGGTTCTGCATGTATAATTACAACTGGTTGACCTGCCACAGAACCCAGAAAACGATTGGCTAAGTCTCTGGCAAGTTCGAGCTTCCGCCATTTGTGTTACTGTAATGAACATAAGATAAAGCATGGAAATCAAATACAGTATTATAACTCATTATAATACAAAGCATAGTTTGGACTTTTTTTATGGTTTCGATTCATACATGATGAACAGCATTGTTGATTGGAATTGCATAGCTCAACAAGAATTCAGTTAACGCAAGAACTTCTCGCTAGAGATTATATTCAAGATAATGAAATAATGAATGCATGTAACCCTTGACTTATGCCCATGATTGAATGGATAAAAAATAAATGAACTATCTTCTCACCAGAAGCAGAAAGCAAAATCAAGATAAAAAAGATAGGAAAAAACTGAAAAGGATTTGGTGGTAGCCATGGGTTTCTGTTTGAGCTAGGCTATGCATTATGAGGAGTAATGGACTCAGGATTTATAGCACTGAAGGACGTTCCATCCTACGCATGCAAAGGTCCGCGTCTGTTTCGAACAAAAAAAGAATTATCCCAACCTATCAAAGCAGACAACGTCAGAGATATGAATGTTGTACTTGCCGGCTGCCGCTCCCTCGCAAAAAGACATGGAACCACCTGTCCTGATAACAAAAGCGATTACTAAAAGACGTAGTTAGTTGTTATTTATTCAAAAAGTCAACGTTTTGCGTGCAGGCCCAAGAAAAATTGCAAACTGTTGGAGTATGAGTTATGAGTTATGACTTATGAGTTATATATTTAAATACAAATTTAACGGAGCCTAATATATATTTGATTTTCTAAATATATTTCATATCTATTTTTAAATAAAATAATGTTTTAATTTTAATTTAAAAACATGACAATTTTTAATTTAATTCCTAATTAAATTTAGAATTTCTTTTAATTTTTTGAAACTTATAAAATATATGAAACAATGTGACTAATTTTAATTTTCTTTAAATTTTTTAAGTTTTCACTCGCACAAAAATTATATACATTTAATCCTAATATATAAAACAATTAAATCTTTATATTAATTCTCAAATTAATTTTGAGTCTCAAAATACCATTCTACTCTATTTTGACATAATACACACTTACACTCATTATTAATATTTTACCCAAAATTAGTAAAGAACTAAATAAATTCTCAAAATAAAATACACAAATTAATTAGTGTTCAATGTCCTAATGTAACTACACCTCAAAAATGAATTGTAAAATATCATAAAAATACTTGGTGATGAATTAAATTTGAATTATAACTTCATGGATTCGTACTCCTCCCTTAATTCTCTAAATTTCTAAGCATATGTATAACTGCTCATCCTCAGCACGTCCTTTGCACAAACATCTCATGATGATCTGTTGGAACTCTGTGTAACCGCACTCAAGTCTCAAGCCTAAAAAAGAAGATAGCTGAAAATTAAAAGTTGTAGATTTAGAGAAAATCCTTGACCCTTAATATTATTTGGAAACTAATCCCTTGTTGAAAACTCTCATCGTCTACCCAAAAACTATTCAATGTAAAAGAATAATTTTGTTATTTTTCTTTATGTTTCCATTTCCACAATCTTGCAAAAAACTTTTATAAAAATGAGGGGGAGTAGTCATCAATCCCCTTCTGTAAAAATGGGAGAGTCCCATTTTTTCCTAAAAAGAAAAACTACTCAATCTTCAAATCTCTCATGGTAGGACACAGATAACTTTATCTTTTCATTATATGAATTCCCTACAATGCTTCATGTTGTTTGGTTTTTTTTGTATCTTCCTCCACCTTATTATTCATGTAAAGTTCCTGCTGACTATCTCATTCCTTAGGGTCAATTGCAAAGTAGTTGTGCATATTTTTTGCTCTTCCTTCATTTAGATTTCTATGTAATTGGTATTCAATTTCATGCTTTATAGTAGGGTTGGGACTTTTCCCAAGTTTCCTACTCATGTATCTTTCTTCTTTTCATTTTGATGGGGTGATTATTCCTCTAAATTATCATCATATATTCCACTTTTTCTTTTATTTATGGGTTCAGGGAAACTTGGCCATTCTTGTCCAACTTTACTTAGTTCTTCCCATTCAAGAGTCAACTTCCTCTTGTTCGCTCCTTGATATCCTCTCTTGGAGATGTAAAGATCAAAACTAGTCAAATGGTACAACTTTACCATTTTTCATGTTTTTATTTTTTTTTCATTTTGAAACATGATGTTGTGAGTTTATGATCTTTTTTTTTTTAATTTGTTCTAGTGCTATAGTGTGTAACTTTATCATTTATATTATATTTTTAATATGTTTTAATTTACATTATAATTTAATGTCATATGATTTTTATTTTAATGACAACAATTTTTTTAATGTCATTAGGTGAATAAGAGTGTGCATAATAAGTAGTCATTAAGGATACTTGATAAAATTGCTTAAAAGATATGAGATTATGAATAATCCTCATATAAGGATAGAGTGTTATCTTGGTGATAACATATTGAGGGGACATGTATGAGGGCACTACTATTGGAAAGAGCTCAATAGCGATAACTATCTTGTATATCGATAGGATAGGGGGTCATTTGCACAATACACCAACATTCATTACATGTCTAGCATAATATATATTGAATAAATTAATGGCATTGCATAAAAAAAGATAATTATACCTTGGACCAAAGATTATTTAACAATCTAAGTATCCCTTCTATTGAAAATGGGTTGCCCCACACCGGACAACCAAGCTACTAATATAATTCATGTAGGATTAATATCTGGATTATTTAAGTCTATTATATTATTTGTAGAACCCATACACTTATGGATCTCAGCTGATAAGATAATCTCATTAATGAGGTGTAGGAAATTGCCTAATTGATTAAATTAATCTAAGTAACAAAGTTGCAATAATGGTCAATGATTTATATATGTTTTTTTGTGTGATGTATAAATGATTATTATATTAATAAATATATTTTGATTTATGATGCATAATGAAAATTAATGGATGTAGTAATTAAATAGAACTTAAATTAGAGTTTTGACTATTGATTAGTTTGTGTGAGTTTTTGTGGTGAAAATTGATATATAACCCACGAGACTTACCCATGCATATAATTGGAAAGAAGTGACAACACTTTTGACCATGATGTATGAGATAAACCTATATAATAAAACTCCAAATTGGAGTTTATTAATCATCATGAGTATGATACATACAAAGCCGAAAGCATAAATACTTTTATATATAAATCCATTATACATGTTTTAAAAGAACTTGTTCTCAAATGAGGTTTATGTTATATATAACCTTCTCCTAAGAGTTTTACCTTAAGTATAAGAGTCACATCATTACCGAGAAGAATAATAACAACTAATCAATAGGATTCACAATAGTATTTTGTGACTCATAAGGTGGTAACAATCTTTTTAGATATTTTTAATAATATGGTTCCCATCAATAAAACTTGAGGTAAGTATATGTTAATTATAATAGTATGAATCTTATAAAGCTAAAAGTATAACTTATATACTATGTTAATTCTTGATATTTATAATACCTAGGGTAAGAGAATAAAAGTATACATATGAAGTAACTTTCAATGATAGCTGATTAGATATCTAAAAAGTATGAGCTTATGGATAACTCTCGAGCATAAATGATTTATTATATTAGTATTAAAGTATTGAGAGGACAACTATAATAAGATCATCATTTGGATATGCTTAATAGTGATAACCACCTTGTATGCCTTTAGGGGAAAAATAATTACACAACAAATCAAATATCATTCTATATCCAAACCCAATATGATTTGAACTATTTGAACATATACCACATAAATTAACTGATTAAATCCACAAATCTAAGATTGATACCAAAATTCAAAATATCTTTTTTACTAAAAAGAAATTATATCACTATTAATTGACTAAACTACTAATACAATCACTATGAGAATAATATATGGATGAAAATATATTTTACTACCTGTATGACTTATATACTTGTAGATCATTTTTGATGTGATAGTGATATTCTCTCCAATGAGATTTTGAGATATCGTATAACTAATAAATTAGATAGTATAACAAAGTCATAATAATATTGTGCATAATTAGAGAGAACGCATTCTAGAACACACTATGTAATATGGGATAGCATCAACGTGATGCCTATCAATTAGAGGTGTCAAACGGGCCGGCCCAGCACGGCACGGCCCATTTTTCACGTGCCCCGCCGGCACGGCACGGTTTTTTAAAGTCGGGCACGGTTGGCTTGGCAAGGCGGCACGGGCGCACGGCAGGGGCAGGGTAGGCGGGGCGGGGCGGGAGCCGCATGGCTGGACCTGGTCACCTGGACCGACTCAACCGGGGTCCGGGATCCCGGGAGCCAAGCACGGGCACGGCCCGTGCTTGGCACTTGGCAGATTATAAAAATTTTTTTTTTTTTAATTAAGTTTCTGTTAATCTGTATTTACTTTAGAGTTTATGTAATAAATAAAAAATAAATTTTTTTGTAAAAAATATTACATTTAAAATTAAATGTAACAAACAAAAATTAGAAAATTTATTTTTTTTTCAATTAAGTTTAGCATATTTTAATATTATAATTTATTAATTAAATAATAAAATTTAAAGTTAATGAATTTTAAAATAAAATTTAAATCTTAAAATAATAAATAAATACATTAAGTTAGTAAAAATTTTAATTAAAAAAAATTTAAACGAGACAAATAAAAATTATCATTCATGCTTTTGAAACCAATACTCCGAAAAAAAAAGTATAAGTTTCAACACAACGTATAATACAAAGTACTAACAAAGCGTATAAATAAAATAAATAAAAAAATATCGAAAAAAAAGAGCAGATGAGCATCAATCGTCAAGCGGCATATCATGAGAATCATCAGCCGCAACATCAAGATCAGTATCATATGGGTCATCATCATCGGCAATCAGCTCCTCCGCCATCGTAGTGGATGTGGATGCGACTGCAGTGTCTGTCACAGTCCCAGCTTCAGCACGATCACTGATGCTAAATCTCGATTCCTCCCAATCCTTCAAACATGCCAAGGCCTCAACCATATCTGGACGTAATCTCGATCTCCTATCCGAAATCACGTTCACTGCAACAGAAAAAGCAGACTCCGATGCTACGCTCGACACCGGAGGAGTCAGTAGATCCCGTGCCATCCTAGATAGCACGGGATAGGCGGACTCATATGATTTCCACCACTGTAATAAATCAAGATTCTTATTGTCAGAAGGTGATAGGATTGAGCAGTAATCGGTATCTAAGTACCGAGACAGCTCGCTCCTATGTGAAGGTCCACCCCTACGTTTCCCCCTCGCTAGGTTAATGGAATAAGCGTCATCTCCGAACAAGGTATCAGAGTCCGTACTCACAGTCTCACCACCATCACCACCATACCTAGTATCGTAGTATGTGAACAGGTCTGTCAACTTCTCGTAAATGAACCCTTGAGGTGGCTCTTCCAGGTTCATGCACGAGGAAATGAAAGTCAGGGTGTTTTCAACCCCTTCCACCTTAGCCCTAGGGTCCATGCATGCTGCGAGGCAATAAAGAGATGGAATGGTGGACCAGTACTTCAGGTACTTGGTCTCCATCTCTGCAACCATATGGCTGAGCGTCGGGTCCGCTCGATACATCCTAAACATGCTACTAATGTTGCATATGCAACGGAGTGCAATGCAAGTGGTGGGCGTATAAACCGACGAACACATGTTCGTCGTGTCATAAAATATCTTCAGGAATTTCATAAATGAAATTTCTGAATCCCAGTCAGTGTCGTCAACAATAAGTTCGCCACTCTTACTATTGACATAGTCGGATATCACGTGTTCGTATCCAACACATGATTCCAACATCAGGTACGTGTAATTCCAACGATGTCTCACATCAAATTGGAATTTCTTCTTCTTAAGATTCGCAGACAAACAGAGATTACCAAACTCTTGTAGTCTGCGAGGAGTGCGAATATACTTGAGTGCATTGCGTATATTTTCCAACGCAGGGGAACACACCTTCATACCCGCTTGAACTATCAGGTTAATAACATGACACATGCATCTGACATGAAATATCTCTCCTAATGGTGCGTCTCTAATATTCCTAACAAACATATTGATCGCTACTCCATTATTCTCAGCATTATCGAAAGTGACACTAAAAATTTTATTTTGAATTTTATATTCTCTAAATATTTTCATCATACACTCAAAAATGGCCGGGCCATCATGAGGATGAAGAATCTCAGTGAATCCTAATATTTTTTTATTTATTGTCCAGTTTGAATCGACATAATGACTCGTGATACATGCATAAGAAGAATCATCGTGACATGTCCATATATCGGACGTCACGGACACCACTCCACTAAATGCCAAAAATTCCTTAATTATTTTTTGTTTTTCTAACTTATATATCTTTAGTATGTCACTCCTAGATGTGGACCTAGGAATCCTACGATAGGATGGCTGAAAATAAGTCTGCATGATGCGCACTACCCTCGGATCTTCCGAAAATCTGATCGGAAGACCCATCAATGTGATGAGCCTGGCCATGCCGTCCCTACCCAACTCGCTGGAGTATACGAAGGGAGTAAACTTTGAGACTGAACTCGATCCAGTCTCAAAAAATGTAGTGCCTAGTTGGGTTTGCCTAGGATCTAACGGTCCATGTTTTTTGGAGCATATTTCAGCATGCCTCTTTAGGTGCCCAGTCCCACATGTACTCTTGCATGTTAAAAGTCTCATACAATATTTGCACTGTGCCATTTCATGTTCCTCACCCCTAACATCTACTTGTGTTATGATTTTAAAATGTGTCCAAACTACATAATTCCTCCTAGTTTTTTGTTTTTTAGAACTTTGGGATGAGATGACAGGAGAAACCAAAAGTTTCAGGAGCCACAGACGTTTGTGTAACACTAACATTTTCATTTTCCAAATTTAAATATGTGTTAGGTGTATTTGTCATTTTTTATTTTTCGTAAGTTTTTCTAGAGAGAGAAGCTTTAGAGAGAGAAAATAAAAAAAAAAGTAAATTATATTACCCGGTAAAAGCAATGAGGTCACTCACGTGCAAGATGCACCGCAGGAAGCTTTGATGTTCAAAACTCAAGTTGAGTTTCACGAAAATCCAAACCGAAATCAAAATCACGAGAGCCGAGAGAGAGAAGCACGGTTTATGTGAGAGAGAGAAAATATTGAGAGGATTTATGTTTTTGAAAAACATAAATTTTATAGGGAGGGGGGTAGATTATATAGGATAAATAAAGTTTTTTTTTAAAAAAAATTATTTTTTTATTAATTTTTTGAATTTTTTTAATATATTTAAGGGGCAGAATCACGAGGACCGTTGGATTCTGCCCCCTAGCCGTTGGAGGCGAATCCAAGGGCTGAAATTCGCTCAAAGTTTGAATTTTTTTTTTCCGTTGGAAAATTCAAAATTATCGGTTCTGAGTCAGTGGAGTCGGTTTTCGGCAGAAAAGACCGCGGGTCGGGTCTGTTAGGACCCGACCCGCGGTCTTTTTACCGGGGGGGGGGGCCCCGGATGGGTCACGACTCACACCACGGCACGCGTGGCACTGGCGGCGTGCCACGCGTGCATGCGGGACCGGCACAGGATGGACCCGTGCCGGCGTGCCGGGCCAGGCACGGCACGGCTGGTGCCAGGCACGGCACGACACGTGCTTTGCTTCGCCCGGGCACGGCACGGGCCCGGGCACGGTTTTTGAACGTGCCGGGCCGGCCCAGGCACGGCCGAACCGTGCCGTGCCTCGTGTTGGGCCGGGCCGGCCCGGCACGTTTGACACCTCTACTATCAATAGCACAAATATTGAACTTCAATGAGATCACTCAAACTTCTCTCTCATTACAAATGGCCGATCAATTAACCAAATATGCAACAAGTGTTATTGAAGATGTTTTGGTTAAAGTTGCTATTTTCATTTTTCCTATGAATTTTTTGGTGTTAGATATAGATGAAGACCAATACACTCCAAATATTTTAAGAGGATTATTTTTAGCCACTAGATAATCTCTCAATGATGCCAAGGAGAAAAAGTTTATGCTTCACATAGATGGACATCAAGTGAATCCCAACTTTTCTTAAGTTATGTAGAGTCCAGATAATGTAAAGAAATATTATTAGATGATATATAACCTCATCCATATAACAATGTAATAAAACTTGTCGAAGATTATTGACCCAATGAAACTGTGAAAAAAGATGTAGAAGAGAAAAAATGTAGCCACAAAAGTGAAGCTAGGATTGAAGAGAATGATTATTATGAAGTTGTGGCATTCTTTATATCCACAAATTCATAAGGGCCTAAAGAAAAGTACTCTAGAGAGGTAGATAAGGAAAGTAAAATAATTTAATTTTTTTCATAATTGCATGGAGAAACTAATATAGAGGATTTGGAGAAAATATTGGTAGAAAAAGAAAAGGTAGAATCTCAATAATAAAATAATAGAGGAATACATGACTTTAATAATAATTATGAAGGAGTTGAAGAAAATAGAAAAAAAAATAGAGGTAGTAATGAATGTATGCCATAACTTTAGAAGTACAAAAGCTAAAGAAAGTAGTGGCAAATCATAACACATTGGCTTTAAAGTTTCATAAAAAAGGCTTAAAGTGTAGTCTAACAAAAAGTCACAGAGATCCATAAAGACATAACATCTAGGGAGGATGAAGTTGTGATGATCCAACAAGTTTCAACATCACACTAGCTCAAAATTATATTTTTGGCTGCAATATTAATTTTACAGCACACTAATCAAATATCCCACAAGTACTAAAAGCCACGTCAACCTCTAGCTTCATAATTTTCTCATTATAAAACTGCCAAGACTAAAGAAAAATCTATAATTTAATGTGTCTCTCTAGATGTGTGTCTCTCTCCAAGCTCATTATAGAACTACCAAGACTAAAGAAAAATCTTTAATTTTGGCTGCAATATTAATTTAATGTGTGTCTCTCTCCAAGCTCATGCTAAATATAACAAAAATAATGTAATTTTGATCCATCTTTGGCTTCCACCCAAAAACCAAGATTCAGGTATGGCCAATAGTAGGGGTATTCAAATTTCTGATTGGACGCAAGTTCCTACCCTACCCAACCCTTCCCTACCTTACTGAGCGGTTAACCACAAAATTCGGGTAGGAAAGCGTAAGAGTTTTTGATCTTTCGCATTAAATTAGGTAAGAATGGAGAAGAACAATCCATTTCCATATTCCTACCCTACCCTACCCACATTAAAACATAAAATTACACACACACACAAATACACCCACACACATATATATATATAATAATTTTTAAACAATAAAAAACCCAAACCCTAATATTACTCTACTGAATGGCTAATTTGCTCAGCACCTTGCACCCGTTCCTTGCCCACCTCTCTCCTCTCCTTCCTCCATGATCCACCTATCCAAGTTCCACTTCCAACACAGAGAATCAGAGGCAATTTCAATTTTTCTCAAGTGAATAAAATTGAATGTCACTAGCAAAAAAAAACTTTTATTTAACTCTTTTTAATATTTTTTTTTAGTAATTATAAAAGTATTTATTATTATTATGGATGTTTGAATTAGTAAAATATTAATTATTTTTTGTACAGGGCTGCAGGCTACTTGATTTGTGATAAACTAGCAAGTGGAGAACTACAACAGGCGAAGTAGTTAATTAGTTATGATTTTAATATATTATATTTTTGTAACGGTTATAATGGATTGTATTTGTATTAAAATTATGGTGGATTATATTTGTGTAACTATAATTAGTGAATTATATTTGTAACAATTATGATGGATTGATGGTTAAAACAATTATAATTATTGTTGTAATTATTTTAAATTTTAGTGTTATTGATTTATTATGTTATTAAATTGGTACATTATCAGTAAATGTTATTTAATTAAATTATTAAAATATTTAAAAAATTAAAAGCTACAACTACAAAAGTGTTTACCCACCTTCCTACATGATTAATTATGTAGGAAGTCAGGTAGGAATGCTACTTTTTATCGGGTATGATAGGGTAAAAAATTTTCTTCCATAAAGTATCAAATAAGAAAGCGGAAGACTATTTCCTATCCACAGGGTAGTGTGAACACCCTTAACAATAGGATCCCTTCCTATTGGTTGGAAAGCTAGGAGAAATTGCTTTTTTTTTATTTTATCATGCCACAACAAACTTTCTAGAACTCTTATAAGGGAAACCATAATTTATCATGACTAATAAAACTCTTTGTAGGAGGATATAAGCATGAAAGGATGTCCAAGAAACTCTTAACATATCAAGCAGATAGCCTTTGAAGACTTATAGACAAAGTGTGCCCTAATTTAATTTCAAAATATGCTTATCAAGATTTGTAATAAAAAAGTTTCACTTTATTTTTAAGAAAAATATGGTATATGATTTTAAGGATATATTTTTAAGACAACAGTCTAATTAGTCAAAGGGAATGGTACATTGTGGTGACTTGATAAATCATGTCCCTTTTAGATAGGTCAACTTTGATAAAGTTAACTTTTATTCTACGTAAATGATCTATTTATCCTTTCAAATAAAACTCACTAACATGGAATTGAAATATGTATATCCTGAAGGGAAAGTTAGCTGAAATAAAGCTTCTAATGAGATATTTACCAACTAGTTATTTGTGAGCAAAATAATAAATGCAACTCCACTAGATAATCTAGAGCATTAATAATGAAAAAGTTTGATAAAATCAAAAAGTGACCATCTCAATAAAATATTTATAGAATATTAATTATTTACTAGACATGCCAAAAAAAAAATTATAATTTCCACTTTCTAATAATAAAATGTCCAATAAAAAAATGCTAAGGACAAGATCCCTGATAAACTTCTTATTTGAGAAAAAACTTTCTTTCCTTAGCAAATCAAAATGAGAATGAGTGTTTGGTTGGTTGGTCTATCTAGTCCAAACCTTCATGAAGGGAATAAAATTTTTTAGAGAAAGGTTACTAAGGAATTATAGAGTACGCAACTAATATAAGACAGAGAAATTAAATAAATTATTGATCTGAATCATTGACTATTAACATTAATTAATAGAGGTAGTAGAGATGAATTACCTGCGAAAAACACTGATACATTCAAAATAGTCAAAATATATGTTCAAGACAAACAACACTTGTGATTGAGTTGCTAAAATATAGATCAAATAAAACAAATAGTCAATTCACAATAATTCTCCATCTCAAACTCTTGCTCCAAGAAAGAAGTTGATTTTTGCTCATATGTATTATGCTCAAACTTAGAGAAAAACTAAGATAATGCAACAACATATGTGAAATGGAACAAACCTACAACATTTTGGTATAAAAAAATAAACTTCTAATATCAAAAATACTCAAGGGTTGACTTAAAATAAATAATCAAACATAGTTTAGCTAGTTTTGGTAATTATCATGGGCCAAGATATAAAAATTAACTTCTTATTGTGTTGGCATGACTAAAAATTGGATAAATAGGCATGACACATAGGTTTGGTTTCATTTCAGGTCATGTCGGGTTGGTATATCCACAATTATACCCGGGATGAACCAAAGCATTGACATTGTTTATGCCTAGCCTAGCATGCACCTCTCCTAAGCTAGCCTAGGTGTAGTCCAAGCTGGCATAGCACCTTCACCTAGGTCTGGTTAGTCCAAGGCTTCATATTTCAGATATCACATATGTCACTCAGCTATGTGTTCTAAATTTATTAATTATTATTTATTTTAAAATTTATACTTTGTTGTTACATTGGTCCTACAAGTCAACATAAGAAACCTATGATAAATGGGATGAATGTATCTATATATACAATTAATTAGTCATTGATATTTGACAAATTTAATTAGAAAACTCATACTAGCAACCATTCTAGCAATATATTTTCTTGCAAATGCATGATGCTAACTAAAGGAGTAATTAAACCTAAAGTTGATCCAAATTTTAAATATTATTTCTGGTATATTGTTTGACATATTCTTTGATCAATCTAATATTATAGACTCACATCCTTAATTTTGTCGACTAATTCATCTGATTGAACACATTCTGTTGTGAATTATATAATAAAATTATTAATGAAAAGAAAACTCTACAACATATTTGAGTTTGGAAAAAGTTAGAGAGAGAGAGTCTAAACGAATGAATTTAGAAGGAGAATTATAGTCAGAGAGTGAACAAATGAAATATTTTGAGTTGAAGAGTATGCAACAATATAATCTAACTATTTATAGAAAATTTTAAAGGTAAAGTAATAATTTTTTTTTTAATTTTTTAATAAAAACTAGGCATAATCCTTCTTTCAGTTAGATTCTATCTAAAACTATTGGGGTGATAATCTAAAACAAATGGGAGGCTATGTGATAGCATTATTTTTTTTGCCATATGACCCACATCATGTGGGCTTGTGGCATCCTACAATGACCTAGCAGGTGTTGCCTTAACACATGTTACTAATACCTATTTTTTTTTAATATATAAAATTGGGCCAAATTGGCATTGGCCCAAATCAACTTATTATCAATTTCAATTTAAATATTGGGTGCTTCGACTGCATACACCCCTAATTAGAAAATTATAAAATTTTAAAATTAAAGATTATTGAGTTACACATACCAATTTGGTATCCAAGGCCCAAGCTGGTTTTGGTATGCTCAGCTTATCATACTAATTATGCCAAGTTAAATTCAATTCAAAGAGTTTGCCCAATTACTTGGCAAGGCATGACATGAGCTGTGTTGTAGGCTGATTCGAACATCTCCCATGCATATGCCCTGGTGTGTTGTACTCATAACCTCAATCTAGGCATGGGGCATGCTGGCATGACATGGCTAATTCATGTCGTGTCTGAGTATAATTTGTCATCTTCTCTAGTTTATTTAGCCCACTTGATACATCTAGTTTAGTCATCCAATAAGATCTTTAAAATGATTGAGTCCAATAATCTGTCATCTCCTCATAGCTTTCTAACCCTCAATTCCTATGATTCTTTTCTTGCTAATAATATAGTTGATAATTGTTGACATAAGGTTCAAAATAGAATTCACTTCTTTGAGCATAATAAGTCTCATCGTGATAGTATTTTAGAATATTCTCACTCATTGATGTCATTTTTTCAAATTGCCCTTTGCATGCTTCATCATCTTTTTGTAGTTCTTTAAGATTACTTGCATGGAAGGCTTGGTAAGAGTGATTATATATTCAGATTTGATATATAGGTGTCTGGTAAAAAAAAGAAATATAAAGAAATATAAAGAAATATAAAAGATATGCAAGAAAATTTAAAAGGTAACTACCCACATTCAAACAAAGTAACATAACTAAGCCTTCAAAATCAAAAATATTTATAAAATATAACATGATATAAAATTACTAAAAAATTATTTTTTTACTAGAATAATTACATCAACTCAATTTGTCTAACCAAATTAAATAATCCTAGAAAAAAATGGTGCTAAAAACTTGTTACTTTATTACTTTGCCAAATTTAATCAATTAGGTATCATCACAAAAGCACATTAATGAAAGCATTTTATCAACTGAGATTTACAAGTATAAGGATCATACAAATAGTATAATACATTTTTGTCTAAATATCAATTCCACATGGATTGTATTAGTAGTTTAGTTATTCAATAAAAGAAAACTCATTTTTAGTATAATTGATACTCATATATTAAACAATCTTAGGATCAAGGTTCTTTTATTTATTTTATGTGATGCCTTTAATTCATTTGATATGTATTATGATAGATATAGATTGAAGATTGGAGTATTGTGTAATGACTTATTCCCCTCATAACATACAATGTGGTTGTCACTATTGAGCCAATTCTAATGATGGCCCCTCATAACTATCCCATTGGAATGTTGCCATCAAGATAATAATTCATCTCTCTATAAGATTCATTAATAATTCCATACCTTTTAGGCAACTCCATCAATTATTATTGATAATTATTTCATATGCATACTTTTAGTCACCATCCTCTGTTATCATAAAGACTAATAATTGACATAGTTTTTAAGTTTTTTTTTATTTTTAGCTTTGTAAGTATCATACTAGCATAATTAATGTATGATTCCTTTGAGTTCTACTAGTACAAACCATATGAATAAAATAAACTCACAAGGATTATCATTATCACATACTAGTGCATGTCCTAAGGATTACCTATCACTATCCTTCTAAATAATGATGTGACTTGAACAATAACAATGAATACCTTTTGAAAATGCTTTATATAATATCCATCATAATTGATAACATGTTTTTATAAGATATGTATAATGGATTGGTGTGTAAAAGTATTTGTACTTTCAGTTTCGTAAGCATTATCCTGATAACAATTAACACACCCAAATGTTATAATTTAATGTATTGTTCATCTCATGCATCACAATTGGAAAGACTATCATGAGCTTCATGTTGTATGCATAAAAGAATATCAAGATATACACTCCATCATCCACCATATTAACCTCACAC
Source organism: Sapria himalayana (assembly GCA_029783825.1). NCBI lineage: Eukaryota > Viridiplantae > Streptophyta > Magnoliopsida > Malpighiales > Rafflesiaceae > Sapria > Sapria himalayana. The sequence continues at coordinate 1,126,843 of JAREIK010000357.1, read as the reverse complement.
AAATCACCATTAATCAAAACCCTAATTCAAGTTTTATATAGTTAACCATCTATCAATTTCCACAATATAAAATATAATCAAACCATAATAATATCAATCATCCAAACCAATTATATCACATTATCCAAATAAAAAAAACCATAGATTACAATAATTTCATACAGATTTCCTAATCAATCTCTTAAGGAGAAGGGTTTGAGAGCTGCACTCCCAAACTCTAGGAATTAGTATATTTTGTGTATCCCTTATTTTCTTTTGGAACCCTTAAGAAGTTCCAAATTCATTCATATGGGTTATAGTTGTTGTTGCTTTCCTTGTTTCGTGAGGGAGAAGGAAAAGAAATGAGAAATCCTTCAAAATTTTTCTAACTTTCATCTTTATACTCATGCAGCTTTGCATTTCTCTAAGTATGAAGTAGCAGCTTTCAAATAAAAATCATTACTCAAGCCTTAATCTCTTCAGTGCGAGGTCACAGCTCTAAAAAATAGTTTTCATATTATTTAACATCTTGATCTTTCTATAACATATTTTCATGATGGTGGTGGTGGCAATGATCATGAGTTGGGCCTAACCCCCCCATAACATAAAGTTGTGACATTGTGAAATTGTCACAACTTAATGCCTTCATTATTTATTATACATAGATAGTCATGACATTGTGAAGTGGTTGCAAAGGGTAGATGACTTTCAATGTTATTATATAGTCACAATGTTGCATGGAGGCCCTGACATTGGTCATTTATCTTTCTTGATATGTATGTGGTTGCAGACTAGGAATTGACCATAGCACTTGCACTTAGCTTACACATATAAGCTACAACTATACCTTCCTTTTAGGACAAGCATCGCCACCATAGAAATAGTCATACTTGAATAATAACTTTAATAATATTTAGTAATCAAAAAGTCATGACTTTAAATAATTTCCATGAATTTGGCCTGAGTACTTATAACTTTATATTTCTACAACTCAAAAGTCACTACTTTTTTGAAGAGTTATGGATCTAAATTGAGACTATCGAACTATATAAAGATAGAGTCATGACCTTATGATATTAGTCATGACCTTGAGCACCAATGAGATACTTGGTTGCTATAATGGAAAATTAATATTGAAGTAATTAAAATTTTATGAGTTAGTTATGGTTCCAACTCCATGATAATATCATAGACATTGAGAATGCATCATACAACAGAAAGATTGTGCTAACGAGAGGGTAGAGTTATGACATACAATATTCTACTAATAATCATTTAGATAGAGTTTCAGATAAGAATGAATATTGAAACTAAGAAATACTAATAGATTTACCTCCTTTGTTAAATACCTTGAAAAACTGATTGATTTCATAACTATTTATCAAAATTCTTCAAAACACCAAAATTATGAAATTAATAAATTTATCATATTTTACATTCATATAGCATTCTCAATCATAAAAATATATTATAATATTATTAAATCAAACACTAAATATTTATGTTAATCATCATATGGTCATGATGCTGATAATGACTACAACTTAAGTGTTGGTCTCTTTTAATCATCATATAACCACATCACTATAAATGATCATGGGCCTTTACATTGGAAAAATCTCTCATGTGCATCAATTGGCCATGGTGGTGGAAATAACATGAAGAATAATTTTTCTTGTGTCTTAAGTGGTCATGACGTTAGGAATCATCATGATGTTGGCCTTGAATTCTCAATATCCTATGACCATGGCACTGATGAATACTAGACATCGAATTCATGACTTTCACTTCTTTTTAAGGACAAGAGTCATATCCTTAGGGAATGACCATATTCGAGTAATACTTTCTATAATAATTTTTGTCCAAAATTTATGATACTAAATAATTATTATGATTTTGGCCTAAGTAAAATTGGCTTTATAACTTTTTGTAGCTCAAAAGTCGTGGTTTTGTAAAAAAAAAAATTTATTTTAACTTGAGAATACAAAGCCTTGTTAATGAAAAAAAAATGGTGCAAGGTAGTAGTCATGAATTTTAGCACTAGTAGAGCACTTTGTTACTACGACATAAACTTAATATCATAGCTATTTAATTATCACGAGATAAATATGACTACAACTCTATGATAATATTGCAACCATAAAGATATATTTCATAGCATAAATATTATAATAATGAGTTAGTATAGTCATGACATATAAAGATTTTAATGATTAATTAGATAGATTTATAGCCAAGAATGAATTCTAAAACTATGAGATACTTCATAATCCACTCATTATCCAAATACCTCAAAAAACCTATTAAATTTTTGACTATTCATCAAAATTTATCAACACTTCAATATCATGAAAATAATCAATAAATATCTCATTCTCATTCTTACACATCATATAAAATACCAAAATACTCAAGAATATTCAGTAATTTGAATACTTAATAGTAGACTACGATAAAAAAATCTATATATATGTGTTCACATTCAGGATAATAGTAATTGATTGGATTTCTATCATGTAGTAAATTATGATCTTGTCTATATTGAGGTAGAATATGTAAAAAGTGTAGAAGGGTTTTATATGATTACAGGGCTTATTGGCATAAATAAATTATACATGGGGAAAGAATATATTCCACAATTATAGATAAAGTGTAATACACATTTGTTAATATTTCATGTGATTTTTCTTAGATGATGGAGTTCCAAAACTTGTGAAAATATCAGAGAGAAAGAACCTAATTGACATGTTAGGCAAAAAAAGTCACTAATAAAAATTTAGAACTATGTACATCACTAAATGTTAATAAAATATAACAAAGATGATAAAAAGCTATTCCATCATTTCTGTGTGAATGCATGTCAAAAATAATCTTCAAGTGTATGCTTATTTTTTTTTCATACTAATTATCCTTCCATTGCTAGGCGCCTTTGGGATAGTAAGTAGAAATTACTTTCCTGCAAAAAGAGGATCATCCATACAAATATATTCAAATCTATGCATTTCAGAATCAGTGCTTGCAATTTCTAGCAAGGCACTTACTCGATTTCAAACTAAACCTATTTTGGGTAACATATATAGAATGCACCATTTTATCCCTCATTGTAAGTAACAAACCTTTGACCAATTTCCATTTATCTTTCTCAAATCTACCTATTTGACTCATACTTTCCAACATCTCCATAGATATTTGGTTCATTCATATATTATGGACATGTTGATTATCTCTTAAAATTAATTGATGTAGCATATTTATCTCAGAAAAATATTGCTGATATCAAACATCCTCAATATCCTACAATTATTCATGCTAACTAATTCATAGTTTCTATGTGTATACAACACAAATGAATCAAGATTTAAAGTAACAAGTAAATTAACCACAATCTACAACATAGTTTCTTGACCTGACCTAGTCATAATATCCAATAATACTTAAAAGAACAATGTCATCGTCCATGGAAAAGGTATCAGCTCTCCTCTCGACACCATCTCTCCTCCTGCACTCTTCTTGGACTCAGAGATTCTTCTACTTAGGATGATTATTTTTGAAGTGACCTACTTAGTCATAGTAATAATATCTTACAATAGGTATAATCGTAGACTTCCCCCATGAAGGAATTATTCCTCTCTTCAAAAATGGGTCTAACAATTGTCTTTCTCTCATTTTCCTCAAAAACAAGGATATCGTAACAAGTATCTTTTTCCTCCATCTTTCAACTGTATTTATCAAACCCTCAGTAATGATACTAATAATAAAGATATTATTCAGGGCCAAAATACTCAAGCAAATAATGAGTTTATCCCAATTGTTAGGTGAATGTAGCTCATCATCAAATATAATTTTTATGGATGTCAACTAATTAACCAATACTTGAGAATTGCTCATGTAAGTAGCCATATCAATCTCATCATAATATTTCATGTTACCAAATGTCAGATTAGCATATTCTTATTCTTTAGCATATTTTTTTATATATCGATTCACTCTTTTTATATAACTTATTCATCTTTGTTATCGTGGAAATGTGATTGAAAGTGATTTTTCCACCTCATTATCATATCGTGACTATTACTTTGTAGTATAAATGAGTTTACTATTTATCTCTCGAGTTGTTCGATTTTGATTCATCAATAACTAGAATCAATGATAAAGTTTTTTGATTTATCTACTGATATATCTTCAAAATATTCCTAAATTTTAAATATTAATATATCTATCAAAATAGATTTATCAATTCTTGATTGGTACTCATATACAAATATACACCAATATATCTTCGATATATCCGATATATCCTTGAAATCCAAGTATCGATATATTTTAGAAATTGATATTTTAATCCTTGAACCAGATCATCATTAAAAAAATCTTGAATCATTAAAAAAATCATAACTTTTATTTTTTTCAAGCTGAATGGTTGGAAGGTTCCAACTTAATTTTATCGGGTGAATTATTTTCTTCTTCCATCAGAAAGAAAATAACTCGGTTACTACAAAATCAAAAATTTAAGTGCCCAACAAATTTATGAACTCACTTTAATATCATTTGTTGTGATAAAATAAGATGGAACCCAAAATTTAAGTTTGCTTTTGAAACTATTTTTGGTACCCACAAATAGGTTAATTTATTTTTCTCTATGATTTAAATCTTTTCATGTTGTCCCTTAAGCCTGACATAGTAGAAATCATATATTTTTTTATTTAATTAAATATAATTTCTACCTTTTAAATTAAAATTCTATTTCAATTTTAATTTAAAAACTATAATACATTTTTAAGTATACTTTTTCAAATATAATTTCTACATAACGCAATAGAAATTATATATCAATTCTCAAAATATGTAATCAAATTATTTAGAAAAATAACTAATGAAACACAATTATTATTATGCCCATCCGACACAATGGTATAATAATCCAAATAACAACCAAATAAACACCAAATTCAATTACAATTCATAAACAAAAAACTATAAATTATAATAAAAGGCACGTGGTAATTTTGGGGTTTTAATTCTTTCTAATGTAATTCTGATCACTCTAATACAAAACGTTAATCTAATGATCCTTAGCATGAATCTCCACTCTAACCACCATGACCTCCGCATGAACCATCACCAGATCATCCACACATGTACCGCACGAATAAGAGTTACAAGAGAAGAATAGAGAGGGAAAGAAAAACTTTGTTAAGAATCAAAACATAAAGATTGTAGAAACACTTCCTATTAATTGGTTAATTTCCCAAAAATAACCTTCTAGCTTATAGAAGGTATTACCAAAATATCTTCTGTCCTTAAGCAATCATCTATAAAAAATTAAAAAAAAATAGTTACGAAGGACTTTCTTTCTCTTCTAGTATAGTACTCTTGCAAAAGAGAAAACATATATGAATCTTTGATAAAAAATAAAATAAACTTTCCATTTTATTCTTTTCATAAAGAGAAGGTCAATCTTTTTAATTTTTATTTAACAAAAATTGAACAACCCAATTTATAGTTGTGTGCATTTTTTTCAAGCAGGGCCCCCTTTTTCCTTTTTGATTTTATTTAAAAAGTGATACCTCCACACTCATTTAACGAGAGCATCCCAATGTTCCACATCAAAATTAAACTAATATTAAATGAATACACACATAAAAAAAATGCTATGCCACATGCATATTAGTTAATTAAAACCAAACAAATAATAAAATTAAATATTCAGTTAAAGTACCAAATTTGTCCAATCCGAGCAGATCCAACAAGTTGAAAGATTAAGTGCGGAGAGTTGGGGACTTGAAGATAAAGGATCACTCATATTTGAATGTTATAGTTTCGCTTCCAAAAGTTGTTTGTTCAATGTGAAGCTTATAGGTATTAAATTGTCTATATAAAATACAAATCCTCCTATTGTTCCAAAAATTTTAAGCAATATGGGTATCTAATATTATTTGATTTTCCTATGATTTTGATTCATAATTATAAATTTATAATTCGTTGTTATGTTATCTCTTGTAATTATAACTTGCAATAAATTTGAATAATTATTTTTCAAATATTAAGGGCCTTGACTCTCTAGTTCAAAATTAGCAATCCTATTCTTTAATTTAAATTTTTATAGGTCAGGGATAAGAACAACTAAAATATCTCAATGACTAAGTTTGATTTTAATGAGAAATATTAGAATGCTCAAGCACCATCATATCCCATTAAGTGGTGCTTTAGAAAAAAAATATATATTTTGGTGACAAGAAAGAATTATCTAACCACCACCATCTTTAATTTTAAAATTATCATCACATCATTTCACTAGCACAAGAGATTTTTTTCTTAGGAATTAATAGTTTAAGTTAACATAATACAAAATATAATTAAATAAATTTAGCATTTGGCCAAATTACTAACTACTAATACATTTTTTTAAGACTTTAGCACCAATAAATTGATAAAGAAAAATGCATATCCTTTCACCATGGCATGAAATAATTGTAGTATTATCTTAACTATTTTAAATAGTGATGGATAAGTATTTGGAATATTTAATTTTTTTTGTAAAGGGATAATTATATTGCTCAATCATTGTTATAAATTAATGAAAGTATTTCATTGCCATCTAAAAAACATAGTAAACAATAATCAAAGGAAATGTAATTAGGTTTTATAATAAATTACATATTATATTAGAAAATGAAAAGGCTCACTAATTATTTGAATTGCACTAATATCAAATATTTGTGTTCATGCATTATTTATATTTAAAATGATTATTAAAAAATAATTGACTATTAACTAGTTGGTCATGATAATAATATAAAAAATACTAGTAAGTAAAATTTTAATATTATAGATGAGTACATCATGCTTAAACACACTTCAATACCAATAGTGTTAACCTTATATCAATTGGTATATCCTAAATGATTTCACATTTTTACAATGGATTAGAATGTGATAAATAAAAAATAATAGAAATCTAATTGAAATAACTATTATTGAATTCAATGAAAAATAAACAAAAAATAATAGCAATACTAAGGTGGTGTTTGTTTTTTTTACTTAATACTGAATATAATTTTTTTTGAGCTTAATGCTAAATGATACTTAATAGCATTAAGTATTAAGTTATTTGTTTTTTAATATTGAGTAATGAGTCGGGATGGTAACGATGTGAGATAAAAAAAATTAAATAAGCTGGGTCGAGATGGGGTAGTCCCATACCAAACCCTCCGTTGTCATCCATAATAGTGAGTGTTATTAGCACTCATCCTTATCAGATAATATTGAATTTTTTCTTTTTTTCGTAGAAAATAACTTTTTTTGAATAGAAAAAGCTAAATATTCTAACTTTTTCTAGTCATCACTTTTTTTTAAAAAAATTCAACATTAAGTTGTACATTTTTTGAAAAACAAATAGCTTAACACTGAAATCAATTTGGTTTAAGTGTTCAGCCCAAAAAATAAACAGGCCCTAAGACTTCCAAAAAAAACATATGACATAGTGTTATTCATGAAAGTATCTGAAATATGCCCAAACTCGTGTGATTCAGCTGCATGGTATTAAAAATTAGGTGATATGGTAATTTTTATATTTTCAAGAAAAGGCAAGCTGAACCTTATGATTTTGTAGTTTGATGAACTTTTTATGTACTTTTAAAAAGATTGTTGTGCTAGAATTTTTCAAAATTTACTCTTTGTTGGGATATGATACTTAGTTTTTTTTTTTCTTTTTGAAATTCCACAATGATGTGCATTAGGAAAAAATAGCCAGAAAAAGGTTTTATGCATCTTGCAAAAAATAAATGGTAGAATATTTTAACATGTTATAAAAAAAAATTTACAACAATAATTTGAAATTATGTATTTTATCTCAATACTCTAAAATAAGCTAGATAAATGAAATACAAGCTAAAGACACTTGGAATTAAGATGAATTACAAGAGAGGAAAAAATTTATTTTTATAAGGAAAATAATAGAAATTCATAAGAAATTTTTGATATGAGCGAGGTAAAGTTCACCTACCAACATTAATGCCAACATTTTAGGTTGCTCAACAATAATTCATAAGTTATATTTGGTAAAAAAAAAATTGCATGAGTTATGGTATTTTCCCATACAAAAAAAGTATCATCATACATAAGAAAATGAGTCAACTCTATAGTCCAAGTCTTTATACTCAACTTATGCAATATTTAGTTCACTATTGGTTGCTCAGACAGCCTACACAATCCTTGTGAGATTGATATATAATTTAAAATTTACTTTACTATATGTATGACTCATATACTTGCGAAAATTATTGTCACGAATGATAAAATTTGGCATTATGATAAAATCACTACATTGATCCATTTGGCTACAGGTTTAAGTAGAGATATTTAAAATATGTGCTTATGTGATTGAGTTGGACTATATATTAGGGTATATTATGGTGTAGGGCTATGGTGCTATTTTATGCCAATATTTTGATTTATGTAATAAGCATGTTATATATATATATATATATATATATATATATATATATATATATATATATATAATAAGAGCTTGTTACAAGCATGCAAGGATAAATTGAAGGCCATGTTAGATTTATGCATACAATTATTTAGAATTACAAAGATAGGCAAGAAGTAACATCTCTAGGAATGATATTACAATGAAAAAAAATATATTTGGGAAATGTCTCTGTTACAAACCTCAGTTTTTTTACATAAACTTAATTTTTTATTCATTATTCGTAAGAGCCCACTTGGGATAAATTTTATTTTTTTATAAACTTTTGTAATTTGGCTAGCTAGTTTATGTATCCTTTTTATTATTAATAAATTTGAAAAATAGTATACAATTAAATACATTTAATACTATAGTTCGCATGCATGTGCATGTGCATGTGTGTGTGTGTGTGTGCCCAACAATAGATTTGTCTATATATGCTTATATATTATTGTGTGTGTGTGTGTCCAACAATAGATATTTCTATATATACTTATATATTATTGTGTGTGTGTGTGTGTTTGTGCGTGTGTGTGTACGAGTATAACATAGTATAAGCATGCATATTATTGCATATATATTCTACTTTGTTTGTGAGGAGACACACACACTTAAGATAGGATGAACTATATATATTCACACATATATATTATTGACTTTTTCCATTCAGAAAAAGTTCACTTCTATACAATCAAAACTCTCACTTCGGTCTCTGCTTATCTATTTAGTATTAAGTAAAAAAAAAAAATAATTTAATACTTAATGCTATTAAGTACTATTTAATATTAATCTCAAAAATAGCTATATTCAATATTAAGTAAAAAAAATAAATGTCACCTTACTATTTCTTTAAATCATTTGAAAATAATGATTTTATGTTTTATTTTATATTTGGGGGATAGCTAAGAAAATTATGATAATTGAGTTGTTTTATATTTGGGGGTTCTAAGCTGGGCTTCAAAGAATAGCTACCGGCTTACAGCATAATCCAAGCTCGGCTCCTACAGTAATGAGGCTGGAGTTGAAGCGAGGATAACTGTCTATGAGAATTGGGATAAGTCAGGCCCAGTCAACTGGTGGTTATCGCGGGTTTTGACTTTTTCCTGGCAATAGATTTCTTTCTCTGCGCAGGGAACCCTGGCTTGCTCGGCTCTTCTCCTGCTTCTCTCTTCTCTCTCTCTCTCACGCGGAGCTGCCCAATTGCATCAAGCTGGAACCTTCTGTTATCATCGTGACAGACTTGAAATTTGCTTAATTGTAGTTTCAGAGGTCTGGTCTCTTCATCTTCGAATTTTGTAAGAATAATTGAAAATTATTGAACAAACAGCTTAATAGTAGGATGCAATCGTTTACATGAAAAAAATTGATATATTTTGGTGGAATTTGGCATGCAGTGACAATTCAGCGGAGAATTGCTCTCAGGAAAGTTGGTATCTATGCTAGTTGTTTGTGCGAGAAATTGAGTACTTTGTTTTGTTCAGACCAACGAAAGAGTATCGATGGACTTCAAAGTTGGGGTCTTGTTAAAAGAGGTTCAGCTCGAGAACTCGGCTGCATTTGCCAAACTTGTAGAGGATACTGTCTCGGCAATAAAAAAGTCCATCAACAATATCCCAGATAACTTAAAGGTATTGAATGTCACCATTTATATGTTGGTGCAGTGAACACTTCTTCATGCTCTTATAATTGTTTCCTTTTGAGCAGGTTACAGCTGATGAAGCACCCTGTTTTGTTAGAGATATTGGAGCTGATAAAGTTGAGTTCAGTTTCAAGAAGCCAAGTGCTATTAATATTGGGGGCAGCTATTCGATCAATTGTGTGGCAAAACCTGATGTTAATGTGGACCTTCTTATTCGGATGCCAAAGGTAGATTGTGTACTAATGAAGTTTGAGTGTGATTTGGCTTTTAGTTAGCTTAGTTTTTCTAGAATAAGCCAATAGAATACAATGCTTTTGTCTAGCATAGGGGTGGTTTTTCTAAATAATAGAGAGTGATTGCTTTCATTATTGATTATGTTATCCGACAGCATACATAATAATCATGATTTTCATATAGATATTTGTGTACTAACAAGGAGAAGGGTGTTGAAATTGATGTTTATCTTTATTTGCTTATTTTTTTTTTATGTTCTTTTACATGGCTAACAAAAATTAAGAATGTTTTTTTAGAAATTTAATGAGATGAGCTATATTTTTTTAAACAATGTGGATGTTTTCAACATATTTTACAATGATGTATTATATTTTAAGTTGTTTTTTTAGCATGCTTATTTTTCATTGCTCATATTGAGAATCACAAAATTGAATACGAGAATGAAAGGTATCATATCATCTCAATTTATATACACTAAGTAGTTATCATTACAAATAATTAAATATTAAAATCTAAAATTAAATATATTTGGACGAGAATAATATTTTGATAATTAATTACTTATGAAGTCTTTGTGTTATAGGTATTTGTTGGAGGTCATATCATGGTCTGATAATAAGTACATTCGTTTTTAAGGGCAGTAAGCTTTGGGGTTGAGATTTATCAGATATAATTTTTTTGATTTTTGGGAGTAAAATTATTGAGATATTAATTTTTATTGATCATTTCTAAAGGAGGAATCTTGTGCATTAAGTACGATTTCTATGATGTTAGAAAATTATTAAGCATGATAAAATTATTCTAGTTGGATATATTACTATAAGAGTCACTTGGTAAGACTTTTGTTCATGGATTTAAAGCAAGAGATGTATTTGATAAGGGAGACATTGTAAATTTTATCTAGAGATACCAAATGGGTAGGATAACTTAATATGACATGGCTTAACATGTTGGCCCATTATATCGAAATTGGCTCGCTCATGTGCCCTACTTCTAGTCATGCTTAGAGGAGTCAATCGGGTTGGGCGGCTGGGCACTGCTCGCCACATGACATTGTTCAGTCGTGTCTCGCCTTGCACTTCATGGATCAGCACCATGCTTGCTCGATTCAAACTGGGGCTCGTGCTGGGCCAAACATGACTTGTGTACCTGACTCGATGGTATTGATAGCTGGCCTAGGGAACCAGGAATGGCTATGGTTGGATCTTGGGTCACTGGTCTAGTCTGTTTGGGTGACCACCAAATGATGCAGTTTTTTTATTCAAAAAAATGATCATGTAACTCGGATACCATTTATTTCGTCGGTCACAATTAGATGTTTTTTTAATTGAACCATGCAAGCTTGAACCAACCCCAACAGCATGCCCTGCTCTACTGTCTGAACAGCCTGGCATGGCACGCTCCAGGGATGGTACAACCTGGTATGGCCTTTTCTAGGACTAGAAAAGCCTTGCACGACCCGCTTATGCATAGCCTTGCAACTTGCGGGCCAACTGTGTCGTGCCAAGCAGCTAGCCTGGTTTGTGTGTTGTGTCTGGCATGTCACAATAAGCATCTTGTGCCATGCTGGGCATGAGACGACCTATTTGACACATTTAGTCATGCTTGGGTTGTTGGTGGGTGTTTATGATTCATGACTTGAAACACACATGGCCCAAGACTAGCAAGAGGTTATGGGTAATGCTTGGGTCTGGTCCAGGCAACATGACCTGGCACCCGGCATTTGACTTGACCTGATAATTTTTATATATTTATTTTTTTAATATAGCTAATCTAATCTTATTATCTATAAATATAATAAAATTAATTTTTTTTTGCACAACTTTTTTTTTCTTATTACTAATTTTTAAATTTTTTTATAAAATCCCAAAATTCAAAATTTCATACATGTAAAACCTAAATTATTTAAAGTTTTAAAATGATAAAAATATCAAGTAGGTAGTTTTTTGCATCCTATAAGTGATCACCATCATTAGAATTAGTGCAAATAATTTTATTTTTGTTGATCTTTTTTACTGTATTTTAATTGTTTTTGGTTTTTTTTTCTTTTTTTTTTCACGGGAGCATCCAACACTTGAGTTTTTTTAATATGTATATATATGTGTGTGTGTGTGTTTTTTTTTCTTTGTACATATTAATACATTTTTTTTTTGGCTCTTGAACCCTAACATTGTATTTGAGCCACAAGAAGGTGGACATCCAAATAAGAGATGACAAATAAACGTATTATTTGATGTCAACTAGATGAGGGACATTTAGTAATTGCATAATAATGTGTGTATTGGCTCATAGTGGACGTGCTTGTATGTGAGGTGTATCGGACATCCATACAAGTGTGTGGGGTGGCACGTAGTGGACTTGCACAAAGATGTGCATGGTAGCATACAATGATGTGTAAGGTGGTGCAATTGTTGGGTAGTGGGTGTGACTGTGGTGCAGTGGGTGCGACTGTGGTGCGACTGTATAGTGTGTGCATGCAACAATGGATGAAATTGTGGTGCAGTTTTTGTCCGGAAATACTGCAACCATGGCGTAGTGGGAGTAATAACAGTGTATTTTGTGTGGATTGTGTGGTGGGTGTAACCGTGTGAAATAGGGACTGTATTGTTTGGCTCCTTGGACTTTGTTAGCTATGTAGTTTTTTGCTTATAATAAAAAGAAATAGTGATAACTAGTAAAGGGCCACAATAAATAACTTGGTAAATTAATAACAAATACTTATTCACTATTTATTATTTCAATGAGAGTTTTGTTTTTGGGCTTATGATACATGATATCTATTATATAATTAACTGAGACTAATTCAGATGAATGATTAGTCATGGATGTACAATTACTTGTTTATTAGTGATAATTAGTTGATTCAAATATGATTGGTATTTTTGTTCTTGTCATACATATAAGTAAGCTTGAGACTTAATAGCCTCAATATATTCTTTCAGAATATTGTTGACATATATGTAGATTTATTAGGTTGATCCTACTCATTTTGTTGCTTGGACACATTCATGCGAGAGAATTAGTAGTGTGATACCTATATTGACACATTTATCAATGTTTAAGAGATTAAGTGATCATATTTATTATATTCTATACTTATATTTATTAGCAGTGTAATATATTATTTTGCATAGATTTTTAGTGAGAGTATTATTAATTTTTTTTAAAGATTATTTGCGAGTGATCATGACATCTACAATTATACTAATTTTTAGTAGAGTCAGAATGGTCAATCATACTATTATAATTTCTTTTTTATATGATGATAGTGAGAGAGCTGAGAGAGATGCTTTCAGAGGAAAAAAAAATTAATTGTAACATATTGTAGCATAACATATTGTTGAATCCATTTAGGTAGTGTAACACTCAAGAGAGGTATTTAATTAGCTTTAAAGAAGATATTTATATTTTATTACTCTTTTTCTTATTTCCTTACATGACTATTGGGTCTTAGGGGGTTGACACTTATGTTATTGGTTTTATTTTTTATCTTTTGTTGAGTATATAAACTTTGATATGATTATGATCAATAATAATATTATATGAGACAAGTCGTATAATAATATCAATAATGTGTCTATTTTTTATATTTATTTTTTTGTATGAGTTTCATTACTATTTTTTTTAATTAGTTATTTTGCTAAACAACTGAATGATAATGTTATATATATATTGTAGGATCAACATTCCATACAAATGATTTCTTTAAAAATTGAATAAGATGAATTATACTAGTTTTCTCTACTCTCATAAGTATTTTTAGGTGTTTGGTTACTATTAATCAATTTATTTTATATTCTTAGCTTATATATTTATTATTAAATAAACTATATTATTTGAAATCAAACATGAATAAAATATTTTTATTAATTGTAAGATATGTCACTTATGAAATTATACAAGAATTTTTTATTTTCCATGTTAGAAAATTATTAGTAAAAATTTATTCTATTTGACTCATTCAAATGTTTAAGTTTTTTAGAATTATTATAATTATAATTTGAGATATTTTATTGTTTTTATTGATAATTATATTAAATATACATATTTTTATATTTTTAAAAAAAATTAATTTTTTTTAATAGTATATTGTTAAATAATGTAATATAGTTTGAGTATAATAATTAAATTTTAAGAAATAATATTTTAAAATTTATTTGACATTAATTTTCTTATTTTTTGAAAAATATAAAATGATTAACTAATATTTTATAATAGTATTCTTGTGCAGAGTATGATAGTTGAAATAAAAAATTTATATCTGATTAAAATTATTGGGATACTTTTGTTACCAAGAAGTATTACACTGTTATTAGATACCATTGGGGTAAAGTAGTATTAACTAAAACTTCTTGATTGATTTTGATGTTTTTAATTTATTTAGATTATATCGCATATTAGCTTGTGTATCCATGAAATATATTTTACTTTTAAATTCAAAAATTTTGGATATAATTATTTTTGTTCATGATCTTTATTTTGCTCGAGAAAAGAAGACCACTCATACTATTGATCATATTTTATAGGGTGCTCAAGTATTTAGGAGGGATATAAATATTATTCTTATGAGACAAGAAAAATTGTTATTAGTGTGAATGTAATGTTCTTTGGGGATAAATCTGTTTTCCAAGGACTCAATTCAATAATATGTTTTTTTAGACATTGTAGTAAATAGTAATATGATTTTTTTTTTATTTTCTATCCATTGCAAAGTGATAATTGAATTTGCTTCTATACATGATACTGCCATATTACTAGGGACTCAATCCAATTGCAGCCTATATTAAAAATCTAAGGGGAATGACAACAATGGAAAGGGAGAGGAGAATGATTGATCAATTAGATATTGGTTGACTTGACCAAAAACTTAATTAATAACAAAACATAACAATAAAAGAAAAAAATAAAAGACAAAATTGTCTTAAGTGGGTATTTTTTTTAATTTTTTAGGGGCTCTATCCTGGGCTGCATTGTGAGGGTGCCATTTAGATGTCATCATTGGATGATAACAATGGATGTCCTCATCAGACAATAAGTCATACTGAATCAAATGCACATGTCATTTGTGCTTGTTGCTTCGATCCTAGTTAGTCTTTTGACTAATGACTATTCCAATTGTTGTGTTACGTCAACACTTAGCCATCATTGTTAGTTGATGCTAACACTGAGTCACTAATGGCTGACTGATAGTTGGACATAATCCAATGCTCCACATTTTTTTTCTAAATTTTTTTATTGTAAGTAATGAAACTATAATTATTTTTTCTTCAAACTTTAATCTTTGATTCTTAAATTTCGACACTCCTGACTTTTAATCTCTTTTCTAGCTGGCTAATTCTTTTTTAAAATAATCTTGTAAATTTAAATTCTTACTATTAATTTTCTTGTTATATTAAAAATTTTAAATTTTTAAAATTTTAATTTTATATCAATTCTCAATTAATATGCAATGATGCCCATCAAACAATAAAAATGTGAAATTATAGTATGTGCTACTGTTTTATTTTGCAAGGTCCAAATATTTTTTTTTGTTTTATATAATAGAAATGGACTAAGATATTTATCTTATACATCATCTACTTATTCTAATAAAATGAATTCTAATAAATTTAATTATAAAAATTAATATTTTAAATTATTATGATTTAGATATAATTACCCAATCAAAATGTTTGAAATTGATTTCTCTTATAGTCTTATGTCTCTTTTTGCACAAAAAAATTTAAATTTAATAAATGAATTTATGTAGTATTGATTTATTTTAGTATAATTAAAAAAAATATATTGGATGAGTCGAGAAAATTCTACTTAATATAGATGCTTAAAAAAATATGTAGTTACAAAATTAGTAATAAGACTAGACACATGAGGTGAAATATCAAATAATGTAATAAAAAATATTATAAATTAGATTTTAGGCAAACTCAATTTAGTTGTGATATTAATGTCTTTGAATTTAGATATATTTCAGGTCCAATGATATGTTAGTTAATGATTGATTTATGGGAGTGGGATATGTACAATGACATGATATTAGTTAATTTGATGCTTTTCTTTTGTTATTGAATAGTATAATTATGAATACTTTTTTATCTCATATCCTCTTACATGTGAATTTAATGTTATTAAACCTGAGATTG
This sequence comes from Sapria himalayana, assembly GCA_029783825.1. NCBI lineage: Eukaryota > Viridiplantae > Streptophyta > Magnoliopsida > Malpighiales > Rafflesiaceae > Sapria > Sapria himalayana. Next base: position 1,110,375 of record JAREIK010000357.1, on the reverse strand, counting down.
AGAAATATATTTATCCTTAATGATGTTGAGAAAAAAAAATTATATGGAGTTGCATTGAGATGAAGATTATACTGAATGCACAAGATTCTTACTCAGTGTGAAGTTTTGGGAGATGTTAATATATTGACAGCCTTATCTATGAAAATTAGGGAGACTGCATTTGATGAAACTTAAATTTATGAATTATTGCTCTTAGATGAAGTTACTTGTATTCGCACCAAGACAGAACTTCCAATATATACATGTAATGCGTAAATCTTAGGTGATCATCAATTTTAGTATTATTCATACTAAAAATTTTAATTTTAGAGTTGTTATGATATTTGGTATGTTAATATTTGTGTAATTGCACACATCGAGTTGCACCTTTTCTCTAATTATATTGATCAAATGGTTAATAATTTTATTTTCATTATTATTTTACTTCTTTATAATTGTCATATTCTGTGTTATTTTTCTTGTGCAGGAGTGTTTCTTTGCGAATGACTTTTTAAATTATCGGTACCATGGAAAGAGGTTCCTCTACTTGTGCATTGTAAAGAAGTATTTGGATTCCTCATCACTATTTCATAGGGTCGAGTGGTCTAGTTTTCAAAATGAGGCTCGAAAGCCTATCTTGCTTGTATATCCAAGTTAGTTTCTCTTCTTCACAATTCTAGTAAACTGCTATTCAATTTGCTGAAGCTTTTAAGAACTATTCTGATGGGGCTGTTGCTTTCAACAAAAAACCATAGGTTTTTTGTAAAACATAATGGCTGTGAGTGTTCAAAATGGCTTAATCTAAATTTTAATCAGAAATTGTTTTTCAAAATTTAATATGAAATTATTTGTAAAGTGTTTTTTGTTTGCAGCAAATGCATATATTTATGTCTGCCTTTCTTTCTTGACTTTATTTTTTGCCTAGTCTCAAGTATTCCTGAAGCTCCTCAGTTCTTTGTTAGGCTACTTCCCACAGCAAATCATTTATTTCAAATTTCAAAGTTGAACATGAAGCGGAATAACATTCGCTCTTTGAACACAGGTTGTAACTAATTCGATTCAGATTTCTCAGAAACTATATCTCTGCTAACTTGTTTTGTGAATTTCTTAGAAGAGAGACTTAAAGTGGCCACCCCAATCTACAATAGTAGCATCTTGGAAGATGTGTTTCTAGAAGAAAATACCGAATTTCTCATTAAAACCTTTCTCAATTGGAATGAACTGAGAGAGGCTTTACTTCTGCTCAAGGTATAGTTCTTCATTTCATTTTTTCCATTGCTTGCATTGCAGTTGGGCTTTGCTTGGGTGTAGGCAATGTATCTCTTTGATTGGTGTAGGTTTGGGCTCGTCATAGAAGTTCTATCTATGCCCATGATTGTCTAAATGGATACCTCATAGCTATAATATTGTCCTGCCTTGCTATCTATGGTAAAATTTGTAGTCCCATGACGCCAATGCAAATATTCCGTGTTACACTGGACTTTATAGGTACATTTATTGTTCTTTCATGCATTACACTCTTATATAAATATTGTTATATCGATTCTAGTTTAGTTTGAATAGGAACAATTTAATCATGTTTAGGCTGAAGGCGCAATCGCGCCCTTGTTATAGAGCATTGTTCGCTAAGAGTTACATGTTATTGTAGACGTTGATTTGCATGCCTTTCAATTTATTACTTATAAATGATTTTTTTATTATGAATTTATAATTGTATATGAAAATTTACATAGTTTTTTTATTCTTTATTCAATATTTTTTTTAAATATTTTGATTTAGCGTTGACCTCATAGTCTATCGATTATGAAGTGTGAGATGGTGGGTAGAATAAGTAAAAAAATTTTGAAGCTGCTAAAGGGTTAAGAGTTAACATAATTTTTAGAAGATTTGATATAATTAAGATAAGGTTTGACTGATGATGATGAAAATTTATAAATTGAACAATGAGCGATAGTCTCAATGTAGCAACCTTATAATAAAATTTTATTAATATGCTAATTATCTTATTTTAAAATGTCTCAAAATTTGAATTCGTGTACCAACTAGTTTAACTTTGAGAGATTATTATGTATCTATCTCTGATAAACTTTGGCTGTTGATAACATCTTGTGTTTGAGGTTTTAGGAGGATCCTCATTCTTTTTTTTTTTTTTTTTTTTTTTTTTTTGATAACTCATAGTATTTGGGCTAATTTTGCATGCACATCAGCTAATTATATGAAGTGGGTACAACATACATTTTTAAAAAATAAATGTGAAATGAACACTCATATATTTGGTATTTCAAACACAATCCATAAAATAATAAAAAAAAAAAAGCCAATGGTGTGTGATCTCAACTAGAAGCAATCAATGTTTCATTGTTTCAAGCTTCCTAACAAAAAAATATGAAAAAAAAATTTATGACTAGCTAGTGATTGCCACTAATCGAACACAAATGTGAATCTTTCTGCTTTTTTTTTTGCAGCAAATTCTAAATTATGGGCTTGTGGACTCAACTTGCTAAATGCTAATGGAACAAAAACTTCAGAGGTATCCATTTGTTATAAACTTCTTGCCAATTGTGGCTATTTTTTATATTTTGTTTTATTTTCTATTCATATGTGATTACACAAATACTAAAATACTAGATATCATAAAAATTTTGAAGTTAAATTTATTTTTATGAAAATAATATTGGGATGACTAATCATTTAGGGCATCTTTGTTGAAGGTCATGTTTTGGAGTGATGACAAGTATTATCGTCTTAAGGCGGTATGTCTTGTGTTCAAAACACTTCGGATGTAAACTCTAATTTTTGGGCGTGAGATTTTTGAGATATTAATCTCTCTTTAATCCGTGCTAAAGTTAGTGCATTGTGTCATGTGTATGACCTTACGTTATGGAAGTTATTCATATGCATTTGTAGTTAAGTTGCTTGGTAGATGTTGCAAAAAATGAATTCTGGGAAATTGTAGTTGGTGTTTGTTTTTTCTTTCAAGTCGCATGATATGTGTGATATTGCATTTCGTGGTTCTTTCTTTAACTTACAGGAAAAAATGATATTGAAGGAGTCATTTCCAATAGTTATTTGTGTTTCATCTGGTTGCTTCAATTTGTCTTTTCGGATGAAAAGTAATTCTTTTTTAGAGGTATTCCTAATGCTTGTCTTGTGGTTCGCATTCTAATAAAAAACTAACTTTAATAATTACTTATTTTAATATTGACTTGAATTCTTGTCGAAATTTTTTAGCTTCGCGACGAAGCATCCTCCACTCTCAATTTTCAAGAAAAATTTGGTGATAACTCCTTTGAGGAAATCTTCACAATGAAAGTTGATTTTTCTGCTAAATATGATTATATCATACGGTAAGGAATTGCAAGCTTAACTTTTTTGATTGCTATATGCTAAAATAGATATATAAAATTCAATAAATAGCAAATTTTCTTTTCTATTTTATTGAATTATAGGATAAAATATATAAACTTTAAATTAAAAAAAATAATTAGGTTACATCAATGATTAATGGTCACATAAACTCCAAAAGATAGTACTTGTTCTAGTGTTGCCTCAATGGCAAATCTCAGATCATGCCTCATTGATGCTTCACTAGAGAGTCATGTATTTTTGATGTGGGATATTTTATTTTAAATAGTCAAGGTATTTTTGCCTATAAATGATTTGAGGCATGTTATGAATTGTGTATTAGTAATGCCTTTTTAAATTATGATTATGATTCCTAAGAAACTATACATTTTATTATCAATCTAATATTTTATGAGCATATAAAATACATCATGAATGATTATATTTTCATATGATATAAAATTATTTTTTTTATAGTTGCTTCCTTTGTACCTACTACTATTCTAGTGATTATATTGTGTATATCTTCACAAATATGCATAGAGGCTCCCATATAGCTTTCTTTCTCTTAGAATTATATGTTTGTGATATATACGCAATTTTTATAATATGAAGTATTGAGTTTTATTTTATTTTATTTTTTTATTTTATTTTAGTTTTTTATTTTTTTTATTGTTTATTTTTTCTACATTTTGGAATACTTAGAATGTGTCTTGCTTCAAAGCATGGGGGATGATAAACACAAATACAAACGATAATATGGGTGTTCTTTTATCTGTGTATAACAATTTGATGCTAGGTCTCATATTGCCCAAATTAATAATTATTAATACTTGTTCCTTTCCAACTAACCTTTGTGCCTTAAACTCGCCAAAAGTGTTTAAATACTTAGAATTGTATGTTTGTAAGGGTGCGTTCACCAACTCGCATGGTGTGTGTTTTATGATCATTGTGCTATTTGTTGAATTTTTCGTTGCTATAATTTTTAGCTGAAATTTATGCATGTTAATTGAAACTCATAAACTCAAAGTTTAGTTAATTGTTTGATAAATTATATGTAAGTTAACATTGTTTCATTTTTATTAGAGGTCGAATCTTCGTTTGATGGCAAGTGTTTTCATTTAGGTATAATAGGTCCTGGGTTTCAGATTCATCAAATACCACTTCTTCATATTTCAGGGATAAGTCTGTTGAAATATTAATCTCTCTCAGATCCCGTGTTGAGTAGAGCATTATGCACTAGGCATAATTGTGAAAGGTGTGCTTTATGCATGCCTAGGCGACATGTGTTGTGATGGGCGATTTTGACTCCTTGCTTGAAAGGAGACTCTGGCCCCTACCAAATGACTCCTCGCTTGTTTCCCTTCCTTAGTTCATGTTTCTCTCTCTTAAAATTCTTGTTTTTGCTTCTCTCTCCAACAATGCTTGCCTCCCTTTTCCATAGCAAGGCTGTATCTTTGTCCCTCCTTGTATTTCTAAGTTCTTGGTGTTTTTCTTTCTTTCTTGTAGTGATGGATAATGTCACTAGAGTTCAAGTAGACTCTGGCTTAAGTAGGAAAACATTTTTAGGTGAAAATATGATTGTTTAGACAATGAGAAAGATTTGATTAGTCTCATCTAATTTTTGTGATATAGTAACAAAATGAGGAGGATATATAAATGCTAGTAACATATTATTGGTGATTTTAGAAATATTACTAAATATAAAAAATTTACGAAATATGTTAGAGAAGAAATAGAAGAGTTTGAGAGTGTAAAAAAAACAAGAAGAACAAAATTCATTATTGATTATTAAGAAATGAATGAAGCTTATTTTTGGCTATCAAGATAAGTAGTAGAATGAATGTGACTAATGTCTCTAGTGCAAGTAGTAATAGTCTAACAGATATTGACATGATTGTTCAAAATAAAAAGAGTGAAAAGATGAATCAAACTACTATTAATGATACCTACAACTACAAAAAGGAATCATGAGAGAGAGAGAGAGAGATTATATGTTTATTACAAGATGGATGTGTGAGGTTATTTTATTTTGATATGCATCAGTACTCATTATACACTGTTTTTATATTTAAATTTTTTTATTTTTATGTTTTTATTGATTAGGTAGTTTTTTGAATAATATTTGGTGATATTATATAAAATTATACACGCGCACGCACACACACACACAATAGGGTGCATCTTATTTCATTAAAGTCCGTGCCTTGGGTGTGTCTTGTGTCTCAGGCTTTGGGAGGACTTTGCACCTTGGTGTGCCCTGTGCCATTTAAAAATATGGTACGAGGTGTAGTTATAGTTGTGAAATGCACACCATATGCATGATGATGCACAGTTGCATCACTTTCCCCGAGAGGAGGCACTACCCCCTTTCCAAAGGTGTTGCCGCCCCACACCAAGATGCAAGCCTGCTCTTGATGCCCCTATAAATAGAAATAGTTACTATTTCCCAAAATTGATGCCTACCCTGTGTCTCTCAAATTCCTCCTTTGCTCTCTAATAAATAGAAATAGTTAATAATGGAAGAATTTTAAAGTCAGCTAGTGGAATTATATCTATTTTGTTAAACACATGGATTTATCAAAATAATATTCTTTTATGTTTGAATCCCTATTATGCTGGCTTAAAAAAAAATGGTAGCATTGTTCTGTTATTACTAGTATTCTATTTTTTTATTATTTATAATATATTCGGCTGTGATTCAGGCTGAACATGAAGGGACTTGCTGATTTCTCCAAATCGGGGTTCTGCCTGGACGATGAATGCTGGAGATCGTTCGAGCAGAAGGACACACAGTCTTCTTCTTCGCGGACTAGGTGACCGAGCGAAGTTTATCCGAGTCATGTGGAGAAACATTCCTCTTACTTGCAGTTTTGAGAATGCAAGCGCTTGCTATACTGCCATTGATTTTAGTCTGGCATGTTCATGCATGTTTCTTGTTTTGGTGCAGCCCCTGTTCTTAACTCTCGATGCTTTATCAGGGTCTGTCCATCTTTGATGCAGTGCCGTTGCTCGTCGGTGTTTCAGTCAGCTCTGTGGAAAAGTTGTTCAGGGCTGTCGATATCGGCCCAGATGCTGAAAATAAGAACGAGGTCTCCGTCTCACCCTCACAGCAGCAGCATTTAAATCTTTTTTGAGTTGGGTTTGCTCTTCTTCATGCTCTAATGGCACATCTTCTGCATCAGGCCCTTGAGTTTCGCAAGTTTTGGGGCGAGAAGGCAGAGCTCAGGAGATTCAAGGATGGCAGAATTGCTGAAAGCACAGGTAGGGCTCGCTTATGCTTGCATGTGGTTGTAGCTCTGGTTGATTGATCCTAGCCATGTGAGCGATGGGCTATGTTATGATCATGGGTTGTTTTTCTAGTGTGGGAGTATGAGAAGTGGATGAAACATCTTATTTTGAATAGGATAATTGAGCATGTACTTCTCCACCATCTCTCCATTTCTAAGAGCAGTGTCGTGCAAGTGTCGCACCAGCTTGACTTTTCTTTGCTTCATCGCGTTGGTGGAGGTATGGCAAGCTGCCGGTTGCTTACTTATTTCTGTTGCGTGGCGCTGTGAATGGAGTTTTGCTGATACGTTGGCAACTGTTCTTGTGTTGTGGTAATGTCTCTGCCAGATCCGATCTCTTATTCAGAGGGCATGCTCGAGGCGTTTGAAGTTCTATCAAAACGCTTGCGTCAAGTTGTGGACATTCCCTTGAGGATCTCTAGCGTGCAGCCTCTGGATTCTGGTAGATTCTGGTTTCCTCTTGTTGAACTTGTGATGTGTTTTTTAAGTAACTGTAGAGGCTTTCGCACCCAGTGCACGAGACTCTTGTTTTAGCACGGGGTCTAGGAGTGGTTGATATTTTGACGGTCTTATCCTCAAAAGTTGGAGACCCTAATTCCGACGTGTCTCGAACCCAAGACCTGCCGCTCCTGGACGAATGTACTCATCATCCCACAGATATATGACCTCCAGTATATGCATGCACTATAAGGATTTCTCAAATGATCAGTTTTCTCACTAATTTTCTTAATTAGATATATTAGGTTAAATATATAAATAACTTATTGAGCTTTCAGATGTGTTTAAATCATCACTTATGTACTGAATCTCATAAGAATTACAAAGTTAAATATGCTTTGTCGCAATAACTACTAAAATGATTGACCAGTGTGGAAGTTTGTTGTATGCATTAACCCTGTGGTTAGTAAGGGGGGATTCGGGGGAGGGTGAAAAAAATAAAAAAAAAAAAATAAAAAAAAATAAAAAAAAAAATAAAAACTTATTGAGCTTTCATGATTCTAGCTTTCAGGTTTACTTCAGTCTTTCCTCCTGGACCAAATATGCTAGCTGGTGAGAAGAACAGTTTTCAAAGAATTTCTAAGCTTACGTTATCTTGTGTTCAACCACTAGAAGTGTTAATTCAGGCAGGCATCTGTTTTTTAGTCAGAAATCTCCTTCGATTGGTCATTTTTGATGACTTGTTAATTTTTCATTTTGCAGTTGGAAGGCTCAGCAAAGTGGCCAGTGGATGAAATTACAACGGAGAAAACCAAGTTTGCCTTCCTTCTTAAGATTGGAGAGAGGTTCATCATTTTAAGCTTCTTTCTGTAGGCAAGTTGCTTCCTTTATGCATGTGGTGATGGTGTTATTGCAGTCTCCGAAACACATGGGGGGTGATATGCACAGCTACAGAAGATAATGTGGATGTTCTTCAATCTGGCTATGCTTTTCGTCTTAAGATTTTGCATCAGAAAGCCTTGAGCATGACAAAAAAGAAAGGTTTGTTCTTTATGTTGCATTACTCTCTCTCTCTCTCTCTCTCTCTCTCTTCCTCTCTCTCTCTCTCTTCCTTTCTTCTCTCTCACTCATTTTGATTTTGTTTTGCTTTGGACAGAATGAAATTATAAATTAATTTTTTTCCAATCACAAAAAAAAAAACAATAGAGTGATAGTTGTGTGTTGTCGTGGATTGATTCATAAAAAAAATCATAAAAAATTACTTTTTTTTATTTTTTAGAAATGACAAATAAAAATTTGTACTTTATCCCAAATAAACTAGCTTGATTTGCAGTCAGAAATCACGAAATGGGCTGTGTCTCTGATGTGGACAGAAGACTGTTCATTCGTTACCAGCATTCCAGCATGATTAATGGACTGCAAACTCTTTTTCCAATATATGGCTCAGTTGCCAGGTAAGAATATTCTCCTCTTATGGCATGATTAGTGAATGGACTGGTACTCCCTTCTTTGAACTGATCGTGCTTGGCTATTTGTCAAGGCTTGCTAAGAGATGGGTTGCTGCACATCTATTTTCTGCTTGCTTGGGAGAGGAGGCAGTTGAATTATTGGTCGCCTATCTTTTTGTCCGGCCTTTTCCTTTCACTTCTCCATGCTCACGTGTTACTGGCTTCTTAAGGTAGGCCTCTCTTCCATGAAAAAGTATGATGAATTTCTGTGCATGATCATTCTGCTTGGCTCCATCCATCATCCTTGTGCTGTCTTTGAACTTTTTTGCGCAGGTTCTTGAGATTGCTAGCAGATTTTGACTGGATTTTTTCTCCTCTGCTTGTCGACATCAATAATGATCTTGGCCCAGATGATAAAAAAGAGATTTTTGTGAGCACGATTCGTCTGTAAATTGTCAAGAAATTTCTTTAGTGTAGATATACTTTTCTCCCACATTCTAATGTGAAACTTCTTAAAAATTAGTTAAATCCGAACTCATCCCCTAGTTCATAAGACTCTTGCTTTAGTGCGAGATCTTGGAGAGTCTAATATCTGGATGATTATATCATTGAAAGTCAGAGAGACTGTGCCTTATAAGACTCAAACCCAAATCATTTGTAAATTGTTAAGGAATTTCTTTGGTGGAAATACACTTTTCTCTCACATTCTAGTATGAAAGCTTTTAGAAATGAGCTCATTCTAATCTCATCCTTAAGTGCTAGCTCAAAGTCATATATGGAGATCATACTTAATTCATAAGACTATTACTTTAGTGTAAGATCTAAGTGAATTTAATATATGGATAGTCTTATTATTGAAAATCAGAGAGACTGTGTCTGATAAGACTCAAACCCAAATTGTTTGTAAATTGTTAAGGAATTTCTCTGGTGGAAATATACTTTTCTCTCACATTCTTGTATGAAAGCTTTTAGAAATGAGCTCATTCTAATCTCATCCTTAAGTGCTAGTTCAAAGTCATATATGGAGATCATACTTAGTTCAATAGACTCTTATTTTAGTGTAAGATCTGAGTGAATTTAATATATGGATAGTCTTATTATTGAAAATTAGAGAAAGTGTCTGATAAGATTCAAACCCAAATTGTTTGTAAATTGTTAAGGAATTTCTCTGATGGATATACACTTTTCTCTCACATTCTAATATGAAAGATTTTAGAAATGATCTCATTCTAAACTCATCCTTAAGTGCTAGTTCAAAATCATATATGGAGATCATACTTAGTTCATAAGATTCTTACTTTAGTATAAGATCTGAGTGAATTTAATATCTGGATAGTCTTATCATTGAAAATCAAAGAAAGTATGTCTGATAAGACCCAAACCCAAATTGTATGTAAATTGTTAAGGAATTTCTCTAGTAAAAATACACTTTTCTCCCATATTATAATATGAAAGCTTTTAGAAATGAGCTCATTCTGAACTCATCCCTAAATGCTAGCTCAAAGCCATATATGAAGATCATACTTAGTTCATAAGATTCTTGCTTTATTGTAAGATCTGGGTGAATTTAATATCTGGATAGTCTTATTATTGAAAATCAGAGAAAGTGTGTCTGATAAGATTCAAATCTAAATTATTTGTAAATTGTTAAGAAATTTCTTTGGTGGAAATATACTTTTTTCTCACATTCTAATATGAAATCTTTTAGAAATGAGCTCATTCTAAACTCATCCTGAAGTGTTAGTTCAAAATCATATATGGAGATCATACTTAGTTCATAAGATTCTTACTTTAGTATAAGATTTAAGTGAATTTAATATCTGGATAGTCTTATAATTGAAAATCAAAGAAAGTATGTCTGATAAGACCCAAACCCAAATTGTATGTAAATTGTTAAGGAATTTCTCTAGAAAAAATACACTTTTCTCCCATATTCTAATATGAAAGCTTTTAGAAATGAGCTCATTCTGAACTCATCCCTAAATGCTAGCTCAAAGCCATATATGAAGATCATACTTAGTTCATAAGATTCTTGCTTTATTGTAAGATCTGGGTGAATTTAATATCTGGATAATTTTATCATTGAAAGTCAGAGAGAGTGTGTCTGATAAGACCCAAATCCAAATTATTTGTAAATTGTTAAGGAATTTCTCTAGTGAAAATATGCTTTTCTCCCATGTTTTAATTTGAAAGCTTTTAGAAATGAGCTTATTCTGAACTCATTCCTAAATGCTAGTTCAAAGTCATATATGGAGATCATACCTAGGTCATAAGATTATTGCTTTGGTGCGAGATTTGAGAGAATTTAATATCTAGACAATCTCATCATTGAAAGTCGGAGAGATTGTGTCTGACAAGACTCAAACCCAAGATTTATCATCCTTAAAAGAAGGATGACACCTGTCATCACACGAAAACATGATCGAACCAAGTCATTTATATAAACATCATTATTGCTAGTATTTTTTTTTTATGTGAGACATTTTTGTAAGTCCAATTTGTTTGTAAATTGTTAATAAAATTTCTCTAATGTAAATACACTTTTCTCTCACATTCTAATGTGAAAGTTCTTAGAAATAAGTTCAATCCGAACTCATCCCATAAACTAGCTCAAAACCATATATGGAGATCATACCTAGTTCATAAGACTCGTGTTCTAGTGTGAGATCTGAGAGAAATTAATATTTAGACAGTTTTATCTTTGACAGCCAAAGAGATTATGTCTGACAATGTTTAAACTCAAGACCTATCATCATTGGACAAATGCACTTTCATCGCATGAAAGCATGATAAAATTGTTAAGAAAGTATGTCTGATAAGACCCAAACCCAAATTGTATGTAAATTGTTAAGGAATTTCTCTAGTAAAAATACACTTTTCTCCCATATTATAATATGAAAGCTTTTAGAAATGAGCTCATTCTGAACTCATCCCTAAATGCTAGCTCAAAGCCATATATGAAGATCATACTTAGTTCATAAGATTCTTGCTTTATTGTAAGATCTGGGTGAATTTAATATCTGGATAGTCTTATTATTGAAAATCAGAGAAAGTGTGTCTGATAAGATTCAAATCTAAATTATTTGTAAATTGTTAAGAAATTTCTTTGGTGGAAATATACTTTTTTCTCACATTCTAATATGAAATCTTTTAGAAATGAGCTCATTCTAAACTCATCCTGAAGTGTTAGTTCAAAATCATATATGGAGATCATACTTAGTTCATAAGATTCTTACTTTAGTATAAGATTTAAGTGAATTTAATATCTGGATAGTCTTATAATTGAAAATCAAAGAAAGTATGTCTGATAAGACCCAAACCCAAATTGTATGTAAATTGTTAAGGAATTTCTCTAGAAAAAATACACTTTTCTCCCATATTCTAATATGAAAGCTTTTAGAAATGAGCTCATTCTGAACTCATCCCTAAATGCTAGCTCAAAGCCATATATGAAGATCATACTTAGTTCATAAGATTCTTGCTTTATTGTAAGATCTGGGTGAATTTAATATCTGGATAATTTTATCATTGAAAGTCAGAGAGAGTGTGTCTGATAAGACCCAAATCCAAATTATTTGTAAATTGTTAAGGAATTTCTCTAGTGAAAATATGCTTTTCTCCCATGTTTTAATTTGAAAGCTTTTAGAAATGAGCTTATTCTGAACTCATTCCTAAATGCTAGTTCAAAGTCATATATGGAGATCATACCTAGGTCATAAGATTATTGCTTTGGTGCGAGATTTGAGAGAATTTAATATCTAGACAATCTCATCATTGAAAGTCGGAGAGATTGTGTCTGACAAGACTCAAACCCAAGATTTATCATCCTTAAAAGAAGGATGACACCTGTCATCACACGAAAACATGATCGAACCAAGTCATTTATATAAACATCATTATTGCTAGTATTTTTTTTTATGTGAGACATTTTTGTAAGTCCAATTTGTTTGTAAATTGTTAATAAAATTTCTCTAATGTAAATACACTTTTCTCTCACATTCTAATGTGAAAGTTCTTAGAAATAAGTTCAATCCGAACTCATCCCATAAACTAGCTCAAAACCATATATGGAGATCATACCTAGTTCATAAGACTCGTGTTCTAGTGTGAGATCTGAGAGAAATTAATATTTAGACAGTTTTATCTTTGACAGCCAAAGAGATTATGTCTGACAATGTTTAAACTCAAGACCTATCATCATTGGACAAATGCACTTTCATCGCATGAAAGCATGATAAAATTGTTAAGAAAGTATGTCTGATAAGACCCAAACCCAAATTGTATGTAAATTGTTAAGGAATTTCTCTAGTAAAAATACACTTTTCTCCCATATTATAATATGAAAGCTTTTAGAAATGAGCTCATTCTGAACTCATCCCTAAATGCTAGCTCAAAGCCATATATGAAGATCATACTTAGTTCATAAGATTCTTGCTTTATTGTAAGATCTGGGTGAATTTAATATCTGGATAGTCTTATTATTGAAAATCAGAGAAAGTGTGTCTGATAAGATTCAAATCTAAATTATTTGTAAATTGTTAAGAAATTTCTTTGGTGGAAATATACTTTTTTCTCACATTCTAATATGAAATCTTTTAGAAATGAGCTCATTCTAAACTCATCCTGAAGTGTTAGTTCAAAATCATATATGGAGATCATACTTAGTTCATAAGATTCTTACTTTAGTATAAGATTTAAGTGAATTTAATATCTGGATAGTCTTATAATTGAAAATCAAAGAAAGTATGTCTGATAAGACCCAAACCCAAATTGTATGTAAATTGTTAAGGAATTTCTCTAGAAAAAATACACTTTTCTCCCATATTCTAATATGAAAGCTTTTAGAAATGAGCTCATTCTGAACTCATCCCTAAATGCTAGCTCAAAGCCATATATGAAGATCATACTTAGTTCATAAGATTCTTGCTTTATTGTAAGATCTGGGTGAATTTAATATCTGGATAATTTTATCATTGAAAGTCAGAGAGAGTGTGTCTGATAAGACCCAAATCCAAATTATTTGTAAATTGTTAAGGAATTTCTCTAGTGAAAATATGCTTTTCTCCCATGTTTTAATTTGAAAGCTTTTAGAAATGAGCTTATTCTGAACTCATTCCTAAATGCTAGTTCAAAGTCATATATGGAGATCATACCTAGGTCATAAGATTATTGCTTTGGTGCGAGATTTGAGAGAATTTAATATCTAGACAATCTCATCATTGAAAGTCGGAGAGATTGTGTCTGACAAGACTCAAACCCAAGATTTATCATCCTTAAAAGAAGGATGACACCTGTCATCACACGAAAACATGATCGAACCAAGTCATTTATATAAACATCATTATTGCTAGTATTTTTTTTTTATGTGAGACATTTTTGTAAGTCCAATTTGTTTGTAAATTGTTAATAAAATTTCTCTAATGTAAATACACTTTTCTCTCACATTCTAATGTGAAAGTTCTTAGAAATAAGTTCAATCCGAACTCATCCCATAAACTAGCTCAAAACCATATATGGAGATCATACCTAGTTCATAAGACTCGTGTTCTAGTGTGAGATCTGAGAGAAATTAATATTTAGACAGTTTTATCTTTGACAGCCAAAGAGATTATGTCTGACAATGTTTAAACTCAAGACCTATCATCATTGGACAAATGCACTTTCATCGCATGAAAGCATGATAAAACTCAATTCACACACACACACACACACATCATAATTACTTGAAATTTTTATGCTTCCTCCTCGTGCTTATATTGGACATCTACGGGTGCTCCATATTTGCTCTGATATCATCTTCGAAATGGGCTTGGGATACACACTAATCCCCAAGGGCCAGCTCAGAGAAAGATGGAGCTCGAGTGTCCAGTCATATATAAATACTATAATTATTTGTATTTTTTTTTTGACATGAGATATTTTTAATAGAATCGAACCTAAGCTAAGGGAGCTGGGGGATAGATTGACATGATCATTGTTCTTGTTCAGGACAATTTTTCGTCAAGTAGAAGAGATTATGGAAAAGGTAACGAACCCATAGCCCCGGCTATGTTCTTGGCTACCTCATATGACACTGCATCTGAGTATTGGACTAGTGTCTCACCAAGCGTACAGGTCGGTATTTTTTTTGCAATTAAACCTGCTTTTCTGCAGCATGTTGTTTGTCATATAGCAGTTGTGGTTGTGATGGATTAAAAAGGAACTTCGGAGATTGGTGGCTTATGCGCGCAGCAGTGAAGTTCTGATGACAAAGCTCATATTGGAAGACGAGACCGACAGATGCAGATGGGAGGTGGGCACGTCAGTTAATAAAGAGCGTGTGATTTGTTGCTGACGATAATCTTTTCTGTGCTTCTTTTGAGGTGTCGATTAATGTCCTTGCAGTGCCTTTTCTGCACCCCTCTGCACAATTACGACGCCATAATTTCTCTCCACCCCGACAAGTTGCCCCGCCCTCAGCACCGTCTCTTCCAATCTATCCCTGTCCAAGGTGCTGCTTACGGCTTACCCAAGATCGACGCAAAATTGAATGTTTGAACCAAGTTAGATTTTTTATTTTTGGTCCTCCCTTGTTGATTAGGATTTTGTGCAGGGCGACTTGTAGCTCGAGGAAGAGCCAGTAGCGCATTCAACCCTTTTATGTTTTCTAAAGATCGAGGAGGAAGAACAACCCAGCTCGAACACAAACACGAGGTGTTGGTCGATTTTGACCCTTCTAGGTGCTATCTCGTGGATTTGAAGGCAAGTTTCATTAAAACATCATGCACCCGCACGTGTGTGTGTGTGTGTGTGTGTGTGTGTAGCAGTTGTGGTGGTGACAATTATGGTAATATCAAAACTTGCCTAAATTGAATATATTTCTAATTACTGATATTTTACTCTATGATTAAGAATAGTTTAAAGCCTAAACTATGATGATTTTAAATACGGACTAGTCTTAAAAATGTTTAATTCATAAAAATAATTCATTTCTCCATCATTAAGGAAGCCTATAAGGACGATTGTACCCTTGGTAGACATCAAAAATCGCATCTTTCAGTTGACTCCCACGTCCTTAAAAAATGATCTTCTTGTTTTTATCTCTGTAGAAGAACTTCAATGCATTTAAGCTGTGGCATAGTTCTTTGGGCGGCAATGTGATCGGACTAACATGGGATAGATGTTATGCTAAGGTACCCAATTAGTGATGATCTTTTGTGCTCCTTTTGGCAGATCATTTCCAATAAATTTGATTTTTTTTTTCTTTTTTGTGTGTATTATAGAAGCGGGAAAGAGAGCATGGGGAAGAAGAGGATTACATTACTCTCTTGAAGCAAGTTGGTGAAGCTGGAAAAGGGTTGGTGAAGAGTGTTCGTCTTCTCAATGCTCCGAAATAATCAAGCTAATGTGTACCTTAGTCGAGTCTCTTATTTCTACGAATCATAAGATTCTCATTGAAGCCCACAGGGCTCTCATAAGATTCATTAGGGGCAAAGTCGTCCCATCTTTGTGGGCTCATTTTTTTCAAAAATCTTGTTCTTGTATTGTTGATTATCGTGTTTATTTATCAACTTGATCTTTATTTATTGAATTTTTTGTAGCAGCTATGACTCGTGAGCTTTGTATTGATGCATTTGCATGATGAGCTTGAGATTTTAAAACTAGAAATGGGGCATTGTGATGAGGTTGCAATATTAGTTATCATTCCACAATTATGTTTTGTTTTTTAAAGAAGAACACAAATAGTGTAAGAATGGTTGATCACTTGAAAAGTTTGGGTTGCATGTATATGTTGGATGTCTTTTGGAAAGCAGCATTTTTGAAAATAGGGTATGTAATGTGACAAAGCTTTATACATGTTAATGTTATATATATATATATATATATATTCCATTATATGTATAATGCTATATACTATTTTCATGTTGCATAGTATATAGTTATATATAACATTATATAATGTTATGTTATATAACATTAATTGTGAGTACAATTACAATGTGTGAGCTAGTAGAAGTTAGGAGAGTTAAAAATGTAAAGAAAATAAAATGCAAAAAAAAAAAAAAACAAGTTTTATAAGTCAAATATGCTCGTTATTCTACTTGGAAAAAGTTAAAAAAAAAAAAAGAATTAGGCCATTGTTTTTTTAGCAGAACACTGAAAGCAAATTACTTTCAGTGTTAAGCCATTTTTGTGTTTTTTTAACTGACTCATCACTTAAAATTTTTAAAAAAAAAAAAAGCTAAAAGGAAAAAGCCAAAAAATTTGGCTTTTTCTATTCAGAAAAAGTTTATCCCTATTATTTCTGGATTGAAAACCTCTCCGCTCCCTTAAAAGAGATAAAATATTAAAAAAAAAAACAACTTAATATTTAATGATATTAAGTATCATTAAGTATTAAGCTCAAAAATATATATATTCAGCATTAAGTAAAAAAAAAAAACAAACATTATCTTAGTAGAAATTTAATTATATTTTAATAATTATAATTTCACTTAAAATTTTAGTTATCAATGAATTGCAACTATGTTTGTGTGATGTAATTTCATGGGCCCCAAGTTGAATATGTTTAATCAATGGTCTTTTCTTGGGATGAAGATGAATCAATGATTGCGAAGTGTTATGAACAATTTATTTTCTTTTGAGTTTTTTATTTTCCTTGATTGGTTATCAATATAATGAATGTGGATATTACATTATGAATCAAACGACAAGACATAATCAACACATACCTACACATCCATATACCCATACACACACATACACACCCACCTACCCACACACACACCAAGTGACAAACATCTTGACAAAAAAAAATGGGAGTCATATTAAAGTAGATGGTCTTTTCATGTGCCAAATAAATAGTCATACAAAAGTTTTGTGAAAACAATCAAAATGCTTTGCTATGAAAGCACAATCATAGTAAAATATTTGACAATTTTAAAGATAACCTTCTAATTCCCTGCCAAAAAATTATCGTTTTTCTTCATCTCCAAGATCCATTGATCCAATTTTCATTGAATCTATGATCTAATTTTCAATGAATCTATGATCCAATAGTAATTCAAGATACTAACAACTTAGATTTAAGAAAAAATCTATAATTTATTTTAATTCAAATAAACTCGTAATAGGAGGTTGTTCTCAATTTTATTTTTTTGATAGATCATTTAAATTTTAATATTAATTTTACAAATTTATTCATTAATTTTGTAAAATAAAATGAAAAAAATGAAAAAAATGAAAAAATTTAAAAAAATTAAAAAAATTTAAAAAATTTAAAAAATTAAAAAAATTTAAAAAAAATAAAAAAAAATGAAAAAACATGAAAAAATAGAAATATCAAACATTAATTTAAGCCAAAATAGTTGCTTAAATTTAACTAAAAACACATACAAATGGCATGTGTTTGACAAATTGAATAATTAGGATAGATCAAATGTTTATGAGACCATGACAAGTCATGTTTTGAAAATTTTAGCACTGGTTATGCTCCATACTGTGGCCAACACGATCATAAGTAAATAAATAGTATGAATATGAATTTTTTTTTTTTGGTATCATCTATAGCAAAATTATTGATAGATTTATTATCTACATGATGCTCTTTTTTTATTCCACAAAAATTAAGCAAATCAATCATTCATAAAAAAGTCATTAGACCAAACCAAAAACTATATAGAATTCTAATGAATATCAATGTGTGATCATATTGTTCACCAATACAACTAATTTATTTCTTAATTTCAATCATGAACTATACTCAAAACTAAAATTCACATATACACATAACTCATGAATTTTTTTTTTAACAAATAAAACTTATGAATTGTTTGTTGAGCAACCTCAAATTTTCACATTAATGCTAGTAGGTGAATTCGATGCACATCACAATGAAATTAAAAAAAAAAAAACTTAGGGTATGTTTATTTTTATGGCTGAATGCTGAAACCAATTTGATTTCAGCATTCAACCATTTATTTTTTTATTTTTTACTAATTTATCATTGAATTTTTTGAAAAATTAGTTGAAATAAAAAAGTCAAAAATTTTGACCTTTTCCATTCATGAAAAAACTCACTCCCATGCAATCAAAACCATCACTTCAATCTCCGCTTTTCAATTCATCATTAAGTAAAAAAAAAATGACTTAATATTTAATGCTATTAAGTAATATTTAATATTAATCTCAAAAAAAGTTATATTCAGCATTAAGTAAAAAAAATAAATGCAACCTCATTATAACATCCCATCAAATAGTACATTATTGGATTACAATATCATAAAAAAGATTTTAAATTGCATAAAAAGTTCATCAAGCTACAAAATCACAAGGTTCAACTTGTCTTTTCTTGAAAATATAAAAGTTACTTTGTCACATAATTTTTAATATCATGTAATTGAATTAGACGAGTTTTGGTATATTTCATGTACTTTCATATGTTTATCATATGTTTATTTAAAATCTCAGTGTTGCTATTATCATATGTTTATTTTTGTTTATTTTATTTTAATGTTGTTAAGTTAAATAGACACGTCTTACTTTTAAATATTGAGTTTTGTGGGATCATAATTTGTTTAAATGTTAATCACAATCAATCTCACTTTCAATCTTAAGTTTATGAATATTTTGTATTAATATTTGTTTAATGGTTGAATTGCATCTATATAGATGAAAGATAAGAAGAAAAATATTGAATTTCATAACTAGAAAATATGTACTTAGTTTTTATAATGCAAATTGTTGAAGGTTATGTCATTATGGAAGACAAATGAAATAAAAATCAAATCAATTTTTAGAATCATTTTTGGAAATCATGTCATAGATAATTTCACATGAAATGTGAAGTAGTTTTGGGGAAGGGACTACAAATTTAACTAACCTATCATTATAGGTGTAAAGTGAGCATGGCAACCCAGGCCTGGCACGAAGTATGGCCCAATTGAGTAATGCCTGACGCGACATGGCATGATCCAGAATTGTGCCTAGGCCCGTGATGGGCTGGCTTTCAGCATGGTTTGTGTCGTGCCTTGCCGAGCTCTCCTGGATCTCATGTCGGGCCAGTCACGACCCTGTTGCCTGGCCCAAAGGCATGGTTCATTGGCATGATCGGAATTGTGCCCTAGATCTCGGGTGTGATCCAAATTCGATTGCCTGAACACCAGACTGAGTCCCTTGAACCATTGGGCTTGCCCAACACAGAGCCCAGTAAGTCGAAGCTTATGGAACCATCAACTCGAACCCACCCAATGGTAAAAAAAAATTTAAAAAACACTCCGTTTTTAGTTGTTGGATTCAATGACAATGAATAAGGGCAGAAATCCTATGGCTGTCGGGTTTATGCTCAAAAAAAAAACACTCATAAAATTCAAAAAAAAAAAATTTAAAATAAATACTTTTTCGATATCTATAAATACACTTCTCTCATTATCTAATTTATATCCTATTTCTATCGATATTCTCATTCACTCTCTCTCTCTCTCTCTCGTATCATCTCTCTTTCTCTCTTATTTCGAGACTCGGGTGTGAACTATGGTACGAATATCAGATTCTGATATTGGACATCGCACATCATCAAGCAAATGTGATTTTACGCTTTATAGGTATTATTTTTTAAAATTTGGTTAATTTTTTTTATTTTAATTAATAGTTTAATAAAAAATACTATTTAATTTATAAAATTTTTATTTAAAATATAATTAATAAACTAATAAAAATCAAAAATAATAAATAGTAATTTTAATAATAATGACGAAATTAATATTAATGTAAACATATATTATTTTTATATGGATAACGATAATCCTATGGAAATGTTGCCATATAAATTTTGTTTTCTCCCGTGATCACGATCAAACATCTAAAAAATACAAAACTAGATTAAAATCAATAGTCATGACTTAATTTAATATTATACAAAATAAAATGATATGGTTGTCAGGTTTCTGCCCAAAAAAAAAACACTTTAAAAATTCAAAAATAAAAAATAAAAAATGATTTTAAAAAAATATACTTTTTTGGTATATATAAATACACTTCTCTCATTATCTAATTTATATCAGATTTCTATTGATATTATCATGTTCTCTTTCTCATATCATCTCTCTTTCTCTCTCATTCGAGACTCGAGTGTGAACTATGATGCAGACATCAAATTCTTATATTGGACATCACACATCATCAAGTAAATGAGATTTTATGCTTTACGGGTATTATTTTTTAAAATTTGATTATTTTTTTTATTTTTATTTAATTAACAGTTTAATATAAAATATTATTTAATTAAAAAATATAATTTAGAATATAATTAATAAATGAATATATAATTAAAAATAACGAATAGTAATTATAATGATGATAACGAAATTTATATTAATGTAAACATGGATAATTTTAATATGGATAATGATAACCCTATGGAAAGGTAGCCGCAGAAACTTTATTTTCTCCCGTGCCCTCGATCCAAATAATTAAAAAACAAAAAACTAGAATAAAATCAATATTTTGGACTCACTTTAATATTATATAAAATAAAAATATTTTGGGGTGCCGATAAAGAATTGACACAATGCAAAAATGATAAAAAAAATATTAACTCGAAGGAGTTCAAGTAGGATTGGGCACCTTAAGAGACATGCTAAACAATATATCAAAAAACATATTGCATTAGATCCTAGGCAAACCTAACTCAATGGTGGGATCTTTGAGGTTGAATCTAGTTTAGCCTCTATGTTGACATACTTCATATACCACAATGAGTTAGGAAGAGATAACATAACCAAACTAATCGCCACGATAGGTCTTCTGATTAGATTTTCATAAAATCCAATGTTAGTCAGTATCATGGAGACTTATTTTCAGTCTACATATCATATGATTCCTATATTCACATCTTGGAATTACATACTAAAATAATATAAGTTAGAAAAAAAATAATAATTAATAAATTTAAGAAATATAGTGTCGTGGTGTTTGTGACGTCTGATATCTAGACTAATCGCGATGATGCATCTTATGCATACCTTACCATCTACTATATAGATTCATGGGTATTAAATAAAAAAAAATATTAGAATTCTCAGAGATTCTCTATCCTCATGATAGTCTGGCCATTTATGAGTGCAAGATGAGAATCTTTTTAGAATATAATATTTAAAATAAAATATATTATATCATATTCGATAATATATCTAATAATGGAGTAGCCATTAATATGTTTGTTATGACCATTAGAGATGGGCTATTAGGAGAAAATTTCCATGTTAGATTCATGTGTCTCGTCATTAATCTCATAGTACAGGTATGAATGAATGTTGTTTCTCATGCTTTAGAAAATATACATAATTCCCTAAAATTTCTTCGTACACCTCACAAATAACAATAGTCTGGCAATCTTTGTTTGTCTACAGGTCTAAAGAAGAATATGAGATATCTGACTATATTAATAGTAAGAGTGACAAACTTATTTTTGATGACATTGACTGGGCCACAAAAATTTCATTTATGAAATTTTTGTAGATTTTAAATGACACGACAAATATGTGTTTGTCAGTTTATACTTCCGTGACATGAATTGCACTCAGGTGTATATGCAACATTAGTTGCATATTTAGGAAGTTAAGAGATGACTTGATATTTTGTGACATAGCTTTTGAAATGGAAACTAAGTACTTAAAGTACTAGTCAACCATTCCATCTCTTTATTCTCTGGCTGCCGGCATGGATCCTAGGGTTAAGGTGGAAGGGGTAGGAGAACGTTTTCACATATATATTTTCGTGTATGAACTAAAAATACTAACCTGAAGGATTTATTCATGAGAAGTTGACTGAGCTATTTACATACTATGATACTAGGTATGATAGTAGTAGTAGCTAGGCTTTGAGTTCGGATATGGATATCATATTCAGTGACGATGACTTCTCTATTTAGTTAGCAATGAGGAAATGATAGGGTGGACTATCGAATAGGAGCGAGTATCTCTGTACTTATATAATGATTACTGCTCAATCCTATCACATATTGATAACAAGAAGATTAATATTTTACAGTGGTGAAAATCATACGAGTCTACTTATCCCATGCTGTCTAAGATGACATGAGATATACTTACTCATTTGGTGTCGAGCATAATAATTGAGTTTGTTTTTTCTGTTGTAGTGAATATGATTTCAGATAGGAGATTGAGATTACTGTAAAATATTATTGAGGCACTAATATACATAAATGATTAAGAGGATTTAAGATTGGACATCTATGATTGCATTACAACTACAACAAGAGTGGAAGAGTTGGTGGCTGATGATCCGTGGGATTTGATGACGACTGAGATTGAGCTTACTGCCTACCATTAGTGATATCATCATATCATACGCTTATGAGATTGATCATTTTTATATTGTATATTAATTTTTGTATTTTGAGCTTACTGCTTGCATTATTATTTTGTTTTTTATTCATTCAAATTCGTGCGAGATTGATGTTGATCTTTGATGTATTGATTTTTGTCTTTCGAGCTTGATTTGTAATTTTTTAATTTATAATAATATTATGTTACATAAATGAAATGATTGAAATTATAATATTTATATTTTATTATTTTTTTGAGTTGTGAGTTATAATTTGTGATTGTAAATTTATTTTTTAACTGTAATTATTTAATTAATTAATATTGTAATACAATTTAAATATTAAGAATTAGAAATGACCTGATTTCGAATGGGTCAAAACAGCACATCCCGACACGACCCGACACTATACCCATATGGCCCAGCATGAACCTGCCCATATCTAATAAACTCAAGCTGTTTGGGTCATGTCAGACACGACACGACTTATGTATCGTATCATGTCATGCACAACAAGGTGGTCTGGGCGGGCCACCAAAAAATGAGTCATATCGATCTAGTATGATCTGTTTTACATCTCTACCTATCGTGCCATGGGGCATGATTTTTTAATAAAATATTATTAAAAAAAATATGGGCGGGTTGAGCGTGGTCTAATTGAACCGCGTCTTAAACTCGATCTGAGTTCCAGGGCACGGTAGTCTACCATGCCGATGAACATTGCCTGTGAGCCAGGTAGTCGGGTCGTGCCTAGCTTGGGTCGAGGCTAGGCACTATAGGAGTCAAATGGGCCAGGTGGGTTGGGCCCAGCCCGAAGCTTGGCCCATTTCAGGCGTGTATGGTTCGTCGCGCAACAGTAGCGTGCTTGAGCTCGTGCTGTGCGAACCCTTGTCACAAATCATGCCTTGCCAAGGGTATTTGGCCAGCGTGCTGTATCAGGCACGGCACAAATGCCTGACACGTGGGAACGACACGGATAATCACGCACCGAGTGATGCTCGATGAGGGGACGACGCAACGATGTTTGACGGGCAATGGCGGCACGACGTCAAAACCTTAATTTTCTAAAAAAAAATGATTGACTTGACTCGAACTGTCCGACCCAAATAGGCCTGAACTGGCTCGAACCCGAGTGAATTTCGTGCCTCGGGCCTTGTCAAACATACTATCTAAGGAACAGTGGCATGCCAGGCACGGCACGCTAGCCCAGTTAGGCCGAAAAAATGGTTTTGCCAAGCTCAGTCTGTTTGATACATCTACTACCCCGGCTCTTCGCTGGCACAGCTCACTTGGACTGTGCTTCGGGCCTTCCCGGCCCACTTACACCTAAAATCGTCCCCTTCGGCTCAATATTCCTTCTGCAACACGATGAGAACTCTCTAAAACAAAATCATCTGCTCTGAATAAACCAGTTGTGGATGTCTAGGCTGATTCAGCTTTCTGGTTTGAACGCCGTTTGCTCTGCTATTCCGGCGCCGACATATCACATTAAGACTAGGGCGGATATTCGTTCACTAAAACGCTGAAAGATGGCCAACGCTATGATAATGGCGGAAGTCGAAACAAGGGCGCTGAATAATGGAATCAGCTTTCAAGGATTCGCATTCGATGAGTTTCAGCTACCTGCTGGCCAAGACTTTGGTATAATCAGGTAAGCTTTCGTACTTACATCTTACCCCAGATGTTTTGATGGGCAGATCACGTGAAATTTCATTTTTTTTGGAGTAGTTTTATTTTATGTTATAATCCATTATGCTGCCTTTTTCAGTGATGACGAAGATGTTTATGAAGATGACCTGCTGGACTTGGATACTGATTCTGGTAATATTGTTATTGTTGATAATCTTCCAGTTGTTCCTCGTGAAAAATTTGAAAAGCTAGAAGGAGTCATACGCAAGATATATAGTCAAGTAGGCTTAATCAAGAAAGATGGGCTCTGGATGCCTGTTGACAACGAGACACACAAAACATTAGGTCATTGCTTCATCGAATACAGCACTGCCCAGGTATTTGAATTCCATTATGACTTGATGGACGAGTATGGGAAGGCCATAACTTTTTATTTTTAGATTATCTGCTGCATTTTATTGCCAGTAAATGATGTTTTATCACATCATTTGTTTGTTCTATTTTGATAATTTTTGTTTTATTTTTGCCATCCAATTGTCTACAATAACATAATTTCCATGACGTTCACTCCTATGCACCTTGATGAGTATTAAATTAATCTTGTAACATTAAATAATAATTTAGTGAACTTCAATGAAAATGTAACTATTCCACAATGATACCTAAAATTTTCATTGTTAGTAATATTAAGTGATATTTGATAAAATCCAATGATATTTACTCTTATTTATTGAATTATGGCAATAATTTGTTTATACTCAATAATAGGTTGTATACTGGTGCAATGATAAATATATTTATCGAAAGATGATAGGTTTTGAGTTAAAGGCTAATTTGGCATATTTTTTTTTATTTTTTGAGAGAAATCATAAAGATATTAATCTTTCATAAATCACATATTAAGTGAGAGATCTGTGTACTAGGTATGATCTTTTTTTTTATTTATTTATACTCAATTTTTTTAAAAAATTCTAAATTTTATAAATTTAAATTTAACATGATGACAATTTGATGAATATTACATGTAAAAAACATTTAATTATTGTATTTTGATATTTTTTAACTTTTTTTTGTGATCCAATTGTCTAGAATAACATAGTTTCATTGATATTAATTCTTATGTTTCTTGATGAGTATTGAATTATTTATATAACATTAAATAATAATTGACTGAATATAATGATATTGTTAGTAATATAAAGTGATACCTAAGTTTAATGTTGTTAGTAATATTAAGTGATATTTTATAAATATAATGATATTTACTTTTATTCATTGAATTATAATCATTATTTATTTATACTCTAAGAGGTTGTCTTAGTACAATGAAAAATTTATTGGTCTAAAGTTGATAAATTTTAGGTTAGAGATTCATTAGATTTAAACTCATTATGAATGGTGCATGTAAATGTTGTCTACATGTATGTAGACAATGTTTTCATTAATTTCACTCCTATGTTTCATGATGTGTGTTTAATTACTTATATAATATTAAATTATAATTTATTGAACTTCAATGAAATAAAATTATTCCATTGCGATACCTAACATCATTGTTGTTTGTAAATTATATGATACTTGATAAATGCATGATTTTTGCTTCTATTCATTGAATTATGATAATTATTTGTTTATACTCAATAAGAGATGTAGTAGTGCAATGGAAAATACTCTTAATCTAAGATAATAAGTTTTTGGTTTGAGATTGTCTATTTATTATCATCTCACAGATCATATGTTGCATGAAAAATTTGTGCTTTGGATATGATAATTTTTTATTTGTTTATAGTCAATTCTTAATATTGCTAGAAATATTTTTATTAAATTTGAAAATTGATTAATAAAACTTAATGATATATAATGATTTTTTATTTTATAACACTAATCAATGTTAATTGATCTAAAATGATAAAATTTTAATTATATTTGAAGATATGTAGTTATATATATATAAAATGCTAAACAATAATATTTGATGATAATCTTGATTTGATTCTTGACACTTATGTTAATATTTTTATTAACTTTAATAATTATTTAGTACTAATTGATAATTTTTATCAAGATTTTATGAAAATCAATAAAAATTTATATTTTATATAAACTTCTAAATGTTTTAATTTAAATTTAATGTGATGATAATTTCATAAATACTATAAAAATTAAATTTTAAAATAATTAGCAATCATAAAAATGATAATTTGGTAAAGTGTACATAACAAATAATGATTATTTGAGAGGGACAAGTCTCATATTTAGTGATTTTTTATAAGCATAGTTGCTTGAATTGTCATCTCTATTAGTATATAAAATGATATTAATATTATATTAAATAATAAACAATTGTTGCTCAAATGAAGTAACCTTTTAGATGAGCTATTGGATGAATTTTGTAAAATTGATATAATTTCTTGAATTGGAATGATATGTAATTTTGGAAGAAATTATTGTCTTAAAAAATTTATTCAAGTATCATATTTTTTTTGTTGATCTTGGTCCTACAATTGATTATATTTGATATTCAATAATTATAAAAAAATTTAATGATGTGATAATTATTAAATTTGATGTTGCATATGGTATTAGTATAGTCAATTATATAGCATATTCTTATCTACAAATCAACATAGATATTATTCTTTGGTTATATATTAGTTATTAAATTTTGATCATATTTTGGAAAGTGCAATGTGAACCTAGGTGCCACATGGCATGCCTTGCTTGAGGTGTGTCCTAGCCTAGGTGCTTATGCACTTGCCTTAACATATATTTGGTTTTTTATAAATTAATATTAAATATTTGTATATTTAGTAATTATTTATAAATCTTAAACACATGATTTAGTCATAATTTGAAACATGAAAAAGTATAATTTAAACTACACCACATTAAAGAACAATCAATAAATCAAGTCCTTATGTGTGTGTGTGTGTATATATATATATTGACAAGACTAAGAATGTGAACTAAAGGATTTGTCACTTTTAGATAATATATTATATTATAAAAATGATTTAATGATAAATATGTTGTTACTCAAATGAAGTAATTATTTAGATAAGTAGTTTGATGAACTTTGTAAAATTAAAATAATCTAGAATTGAGGTGGTGTGCATTTTTTTGCTGATTTAAGTACTATAATATTTTATATTTGATATTCAATAATTATAAGAAAACATAATCATGTGATATTTATTAAACTTGATGCTGCATGTGTTAGTTATTTAATTTAGATCATAGTTTAAAAAATGTCCAAAGTGCTCCTATTTGCCACATGGCATGCCATGCTTGAGATGTGTCTTTGGTTAGCATGCTCATGTTATATCATATTTTTGATTTTTTTATGAATTATTATTAAATATGCATATTTATTAATTATTTATTAGTCTTAAACATATGAATTAGTTGAAAGTATGGCAATAATAAAATATGAAAAAGTAAAATTTAAACAAGACATTGAAATACAACAAGACTAAGAACATAAGCTAGAGTACTTGACACTTTTAAATAATGTATTATAATATTCTTAAATATGGATATATAATAGTATTTTTTTATTTTCCTTTTCAATTAATTTGCATGCTTAGTGATTATTTGACTAAATGAAATTTATAAATTTTTTTTTGCATTTTTTTTCTTAATTATCAATTCAACATGAAAAAAATAGTTGCAAAATGTATTTGGGCTAGTTTTAACAACTTTATTTTCTCTTAAAATTTTTTGATGCATCATGTGGAGAAATTATGATCATTTATGTATGAATTTTTTAAGCGCAATGATATTATTCATTGTTTTCTTGCTGTCAGAAACAATTTTTAAAGTGTTCTAACATCAAGTCCATGCATTATTTTTTAAATGAGATAATTAATAAATGTTGCCATTTTAATTCTAATTATTGAATTAAAATGAAATTTAATTTGATGCAACTCACATGTTGAGTGTTGTCAAATAATCAAAATAAAAAAATAACAAAAAAGCTAAATCAAACCTCAATACTTTTCTTTAAGTTGGTGCATACATGTCGTAAACATCTAGTTTGGATGTGAGAAAAATATGTAATTTTATGAGAGACTTATCGAAGATGTCTATAATTTATTTACTAGTAGACATGTAGGCAGTGATTATTGAATCACTAATTTTTTTTTATGAAGTGAAAATTGATCCAAATATATTTTATATGCTCTTGGAATATTGAGTAAACAATGTTGTATTATTTTGTTTAGATGTCACGATAAAGAATTGTTGACCTTTGAACTAGTAGACAAAGCTGCTCTTAGAAGTAACCTATTTTTGTGAGTTCATAAGTAAAAGACATAATAGTTTTATACTCTATCTTTTGTTGGGACTTATAAATTATTCTTCACCTCTTAGTTTTCTAACGTATTAGATTATTTTTCAGAAAAATCTAAAAATTCATGACATATTTCTTTGTGGTCATCATAGTTAAAAGAGTGTTTAAATATGTTTCAACTTGGTTGTCTATGTTATTTGAATTAATTCCTATATTTTAGAGTTATCTTTAGTACTTGATAATTTTAAGAACTACGTTTATATGAATATATTTGATATAATTATTAAAAAGACTAATTATATTAATAACATAGATGATATCTAACTTGATCATTGTTAGATAATTTAGTTTTTTTATAATTATCATATGTATGGTAGTATATATTAACAGGGGAAAAAACATTTGTAATAAGTCTATACTTAAATTAAGTAGCGATTCAATAAGTGTCTATTTTGACATTTTAAATTCAAACAAAATACCTGAGATATCAAACATATCGTCTCTAAAAAATAATGATCTATTTGTTGAGTATCCAATCTTAACGTCTAGAAAAAATTAAAAATATACAAATCTTTTAATTGAAATTTGGTTTGTAGAAATAGTTTTCGTTGGTATACTAATTATATATTATAAATAGAACATCATGCATATTTTTAGTATGATATATTTACTTCATAATAATCAATATCATATGTTTGTATAAATTCTCTTGCTATTAATCTGATATTGAGTTGATTTATATTTTCTTCAAGCCATGTTTTTTCCATGTACATCTTATTATTGGATTACCTAAAGATTTTGAAATGAAATCTCAACTATGATTACAATTAATTTATCTAACATATCTAGAATTTACAAAGGGGTGCTTAAGGGGCATGCATAGGCCTATGTTGCACGGACACGGATACGGACACGGAGATACGACACGTCAGGATACGGGGACACGACAAATTCTAAAAAACTAGGATACGGATACGACTAGGATACGTCTTGATAAAAAAAATAAAAATAAAAATAAAAATAAAAATTATTAATTATAAATATTAGGTATTTTAAAATAATTTAAAATTCTGTATTTTAAAATAATTTAAAATACTATATTTTAAAATAATTTAAAATACTATATTTTAAAATAATTTAAAATTCTGTATTTTAAAATAATGTAAAAAAAATTTAAACCTTCTAACACCCCCCTACCACCCTCCCTTTACAGTTTCGATTTTCGAACTCTCCCCCTCCCGATACAGATTCCAAAACCCCCCATTCTCTTTATAGAATTAGGTTACCTTATGTATTGTCGGCGCCTCGGTGGTGTGCTCCTCCCCTCCCCGTTTTACGCAATGACAATTGATAATTATTTCTCGCAATTGGCTTGTCGGCAACTTACTGTCCGCGGTGTGCTCCTCAATTTGTTGGAGATGTATGAGTAATAGTTAATATATAGTGCATTTCCGACGTGTTAGAATCGTAAAAACGCGTGAGTTGGTAAACGACGCATCTGTAGGTAAACGACGTGTCTGTTGTTAACGACGACTATTTCCGAACAACGCGTCGGATATGCCTTTGACGCGTATCCGACCCGTGTCGTCGTGTCCACGTGTCGGACACGTGGACACGGCGACACGGGTCGGACACGGCGACACGGCAGTTTCTAGGCGTATCCCTGCAACATAGGCATAGGCAATAGGCACGGCGACATGCAACTTTATTGTTTCATATGAGTGGAGACTCAACCCTCAACACAAGTGCTGCTTAGGTACTTGAAGCATGTAGCTTACGGAATTGCATTTTCTACTCCAACATAGTTTTTATTTTTCATGTTTCTTTTTCTTGAACCAGTCGTGCATCTTTCCTCCCTGCAATATAGGTCCACTCATCCTATGTTCTCATCTCTATTTTTTATATGCTTGTTTTGTTCATGTTCATTTGAATTTTATCAATATTTAATATGTTTCCGATGTGTTCGATGCCTTTCATATGTTTGATTTCTAGCTGATCATGATTGGTTGATTTTTTTAGATTAAGGCATTTGAATTTGATGATCATGTTTGTACATGAAATGATCTGATGTACCTTATTAATTTGGTGGGACAAATAATGATTGATTATATTTGTTACTAAATTGATGTTCTTGATCATTATGATTTGGGTAATATAATTGGAATAGAATGCCACTTTTAGCTAGTAAGGGTAATGGGTTTCTATAATTTTTGAGTTCATTTTGGTTTTGATGATTAATTTTTTTAATTAATCATAATTGTTTTCTATTATTGAATATTATTTTAATGCAATGATGAACAATGAGTCCAAGTATACTCTATTTAGTTCAAGTGGAAGAAAAAATCTTGGGTGAAAATATGTTCGTTTAGTCAATATAAAAAGTTTGAGCACTCTTATATATATTTATTGTAACATAATAACAAATGTAAGGATATATAAACACAAGTAATATTTTCTTGGTAGTTTTAAAAATGTTACTACATATAAAAATGCCTGAAAAATGTTAGAGAAAAAAATACAAGAGTATATGGGTACAAAAAAATTGCAAAAAAATTATATGAATATGGATAATCAAAATGTGATTGAAGGTTTTTTTAGCTACCAAGATGAATATTTTGATGAGGAGGTAGAATGGGTGTCAGCAATGTCTCTAGTGGAGGTAGTAATCAAAAAGGAAGAAGTATTGAGTTGCAAATTTTAAATGTTTCATGAATTATTTTTGTACTCATAATTTGGAGATATTTATTTAAAATAGAAAGAGTTTTAAGATGAACCAAACTATTATTATTGATGCATATAAAAAGGAAGTAAGAGAGAGTGAGAAAGAGGTATGCTTTTGAGTGAGTGTATGAGAATGCTATTCCATTTATTACCAAAGATTTAGGTTATTGATCAATAGTATGTGAGTATGAAGAAACAAACTCTTCATGAGGTAGGCGTTACCAAGCTTAAGAAGTTATGAACTTTTGTCTTGTCAAGTGAGTATGAAAATCATTTGATTGAATGAAAAAAAATGTTTGTTCGATTATGTTGGATGCAAGACTCCACAAGAAAGAAATTTGATGGGATGAGCTTTGGTTAATTTTTTAAATAGAAAAAATGATTAATATGAGAAAAAATATTTAAATTACTTAACAATTGAATGAATCAAGTTAAAGAAAATATTATTAAAATGATCTCTAATAATTATTAAAGGTGTATGAAGATAGATAACTAATAAGATTTTTTGGTTAAATTTTTATTTAATTATAAAATTTATATTATTTATGTTCATACGTAATAATTTATATGAATGTATTGGGGATAATATTATATGAAGAAGTTGTTGGAATTATAATGGTCACATATATATTGGATGTCATATGTTGCACATTGCTTTAACTTAATGTTGATGTAGATTAGCAAATTATCAAATAACATAAGTACCTTGGAAAGGGTCAGATTAGTGGTTGATTATATTCATTATGAATCAGGGCTGCTCTACATGATGAGTTGGTTTACTGGATAAAGAGATTTGCTTAGGCCCACTAAGACTCAATTTATAATTGCTTTTATCACATAAACTTGCTTGCATGAATAGAAAAATAATGTGATTTAGATTTTAACAATTAATTGATAGGATAGTAAATGGAAAAAATATTAGGAAGGGAAGCTATAGATAACATAGTTTTGATTTCATTTTGTAACCCTAATTTTTTTGCTAAAATGTGTTGGTAGACTTCAATCATGTGTTTTGATTGATTGATAATGAAAAAATGGTTCTTATGGGCTACATATATGAGATAATGAATAGATTTAAAGATACAATTATTACAAATTTTCATGACGATGAAGAGAACTACTGGGAAGCCATGAAAGTCATTAATAAGAAATGAGAGATTATTTTAATTATTTCATTAATTTTTTTTTATATTAAATATAGATGAATGGTTGGTTGCATATGAAATGTTTACTCTTCATTTGAAAGGATTTGCAATGAAAATTCTCAACTTAATATGGAACCCATCAGATTGTAAGTGAAATTGGAATATATTTTAAAATTTTACTTACTAAAATAATTATAAGTGATATAATTTTAAATATAACTTGTAAGTTTAAAATTTGAGATATATTAATGAATTATAAATTTATTTAGATTCATAGCAAGAAAAGAAATGTATTTGAGGACCACTCAAACTTAATATATATAAAAAGTATATATTTAATAAAATATTATTCATTATTTTTATATATTATATAATAAAATAAAATATATGAAAATAAAAATAAAATGTATTAGTATTTTTTAACAATACAAATATTTAAAGTTTTAAAATAAAATAAAAAAAATTAATAATTTAATATGTATGTGTGTATAGATATATATATGTATAGGCATGGATATAGATTATATATATGGATATAAGTATACAAATATATGTAGATACTCATACACACACACACACACACACATATATATATATCCATATTTATGTAGGTTTATATACATACATACATACATATATATGTATGTATATAGTTATACATAAATATGTATATACACATGTATATATGTATTCACCCATGCATATATGTATTTACCCATGCATATTATATATATATATATATATATGTATTTATGCATATATTTATATGTATAAATATATCCATGCCTATATACAAATATACATGTGTATTTATATCTAAATAAGTATGTATATATGTGTGTGTGTATATATATATGTGTGTGTGTGTGTGTATAAATGTACACATTCAAACTACCCGTCCAAGTTCATTTCATGAATTATCTGAAAAAATAAGTTCACTGTGCTTTTGTCCTACATGATGCTAGGCATGCCTAGCCTAGTTTTTCTAGCTCCTCTAACACCCTTTTAATGTCATTGCACCTTGTCTAGGTGAAGTGCCCTTGCCCGCTTCTCATGGTATTTGGGCTTTATGTGTGGCTTAAGCATGCTTTTCAACTATGATGAATTATTTGAATAATCCATCATAAGCTAATTTTATATTTGTTGATGTTTTGATATAAAGTGATGTTAGAACTAGTTGAACAAAAGAGCCTTGTTTTGATACTAGAATTAGAGCATGATCAAGCTCAACCACAACAATATAATCATTAAGATCGAGTGGAATAGTTTGTAGCTCTAGAACGAGATTTTTCTATTCAACATCATGGTGCCTGAGCTTTAGTTGTGTCTCAAGTATGATTATATTAATTATGACTAGACTATCAATGCTTCAATGATTTGATTCATGTTAAGAATAACTGAGCCATGAAGAAAAGATGTAATGAATATATTATCATTGACCTAATTTTTGAAACATATAGATGATATTAATCAATGGTTGATTAGAAAAAAAAATGATGATTTTTATAAAGGTGCATAAGCTGATTTTATATTTGTTGATGATTTAACATGAAGTGATATTATAATAGCTAGTGGAATAAAAGAGTCTTTGTTTGATATTAGAGTTAGAGCAAGATAAAGTTCATGCATGGTGCAAACACCAATATCTAGTGGAATAGTTTCTACGACAGGACCCAACCCGAATATCTTCCTAGGATTCCTTGGGTGGTCCCGCCTTAATAAAATTTCATTGTACAATCCTTAGGGAATATTCAATGCAATCCTACTTTAAGAAAGAAAGTAAACATATGTATCAATATAAAAAAAATTGCAACAATACATCAAATCCACAATTGACTTATCTTACTGTTGGCCATAACTACAAACACACATAATAAAGACTCATATGAGTTCAATATTAAGACCAGAACATTTAAAGAGTATTTGCGAATTTAAGGATACAAATAAAAATAATAAGATAGAATACTGCAACTATTGCAAAAAGAGTGATGTAGAAGTTGGTGGAGGTAGGTCTCTACCAACTGTTTGGACATAAGGAACATATTTAAAATAATAAAATGTGAGATGGTAAATCTCAGTGAGTGACATAACTTATAAGGAAAAATAATATTTTTATTTTTGAAAATTTCTTCACTCAAGGCCTCACTGCTACTCTTTTGCAAGGTTTTCCGCTTAAATCATTTCACAAAATTCAAATTTATACCCAAATCAACAATATGAAAATAATGCTCAAAAATTTAACCAAAATTATTATTAATAAAATTATAATCTGAATTTATTCATAAGATAAAAATTAAGTATAAAATAATTATGAAAATATAATAACCATAAATATTGAATTTGTTATAGGTTACTTAGAAATCAACAATGTATCATATTTTATACTCATCATAAATCATGGGATACCCCACCTCACGACCCACTACATTGAAAGATGTCATAACAATAATAATAATAAATCATAGGGTAAACTTATCTCATGGCCGTAGAAATAATATATAATTGTTGGATGAAATCAATCTCACGACATTGTGAAAATAATATATATAACCATTGGATGAAAATAATCTCATAATACTGTGAACATAATATATATAATCGTTGGATGAAATCAATCTCACGATATCATAGAAATAATATATAATCATTAGATGAAATCAATCTCACGACACCGTGGCAAACTCAGTGCATAATAATATAAATACTCAATCGAACCTTTGGTATTATATCATACATTAATTTATAATAACCCACACAGTATCCTTACTCACATATACTTTTTCAACAATACTATATTATAAATTAAGAATTTATGAATTTAATTTCAACTACTCATTCAAATATATTAATGAATTTTAATTCATTAAATCATTTCGAAATTGAGAAATATCACAATGAAAATATTTACCATAATTAATTTTAAGTACATAAACTTTTAAAAATATATAACATGCTTAAAATCATTAAAATTTTAAAATTTATCTCTTAAACTAATAAATTTTCAAAGTGATTTAAAATTCAATCAATGTACTAAAATATTTAAAACATATAAATCACTCACCGACTACAATGCTCAGTCCTGCTCCCCTGCAAGATTGTCTCCAGGCTCATCACGAGTATCTGTAATATAATAAAAATATTATTTAAATTCCAATAACTAAACCAACGACATTGAGATATCTCAACTGTCTTAGAATAATTTTTAGAACTATGAAACTATCTAAATTATACTCTGATAAGTCTAATTATAAAGTGTACCTTATAGACCCTGTACCCAAAATTTGGAATTTTTACTTAGAGACTAATTTTTTGAAATTGAATATTTCAATAAATTATAAAAATGTTTAATTTCACTAATCCAATTTCAATTTTGCCCAATTTAACTAATTGATATCAAATTATAGTCTAAACCTTTTCGGTAATTACCTTAAATGATTCAAAAATAAAAAACTAATTAAAAGACATCCAAAATTTATAAATTTTATATAAACGAAAAGCCTAAGAGATAAGGAACACAACAGTACCCTTACCTTAGTCCAAAAGTTACTGTGGTGGCTAAAAAATTTGATCCAATCATTTACCAAATTTATTTTTGTCGTATTTTTCAAATGGTGATAAATCTAAAGAAAGAGACCACGGAAATGAATTTAGAGGGTCCAAAAATAGGGGGAGAGATAGCTATGGGTCGGCTTGAAATGACTAGAGAATGACAAAATCTAATTAAGCTTAATTGGTCTTAAAATGGGTCTAAATGACCTCAGTTCGATTTCCATGGGTCTTGGAGAATTTTTTAGGGTTTTTGAGCTGAAAATGAGTGTTCTGGGGCTAGGGTTCTATTTGACACGTAAAACTAGGTTTAAATATAACCTAGGATTGTTTTTAGGTAAAAATTGAGGACAATCATGGACACTGATAAAATAATACTGTTTGAACTTCCAAGGATCATAATTTTTTATTCGTAAGTTACATTTTGATGTTCACCTCATCTATGAACTTATATCGACGAGGCATACGAAATGGTATTTTAGTCAACCCAAAATTATTTATCCGTAAAAACGTTGACTTGGCCTCACCTATTAATTATTAATCAAACTTGGTCAAACATATTAAAAACTTAAGATATTTGATATGGGTCGTTCATTCTAGAATGAGATTTTAATATTCATTAATAAATGATGACGAAGTCATGATTAATTCAATAAATGAGAAAATGAGGAAGATTACAAATGTAATGATGAAAATGATAATTTTGTCCATTGAAATGATGAGTTATGAATAATATTTTATTGTTTTAGACAATTTATTATTTAACTATTTTTTATTAGTAGTTTGAATTTATATATTCAATTGTTAATAATATCATATTTAATTTTGGAAATTTTATATTTTGATATTTAGCATGTATGATATTTTTATTTTTATACTTTTTATGTTTGAAATAGAGGTGTCAAACCGGCCGGGTTAGTCCTGCCCGTTTTTTTAGGGCACGATCGTGCTTCCGTGCATGGCCGGGCATGGTTTAAAAAAGCCGAGCCCGGCACGGCCCGAAGGGATGGCAGGCCGTGTCGTGCCGGGCCCGAGAGGCAGAAATTTTTTTTTTATTTATAATTTTAGATATTGTAATTCTGTAATTGTATAGTATTAAATATTAATATTTTTAAAAATGTTAAAATTAAAAATTAATTAAAAAACAAAATTAAAATTTTTTTTTTATCAAAATTAAATTAGTTTAACTTTTATTATAATTATTAATTATATATTAAAGTTATTAATTTTTAAAAGAAATTTAATTTATAAAAAAAATAAATCAATACATTATGTTAGTAAAAATAAAAATTAAAAAAAACATAAACAACATAAATGAAAAATTACCAATAATCCATTTGAAACCGAATGACTGAACAAAACAAATATCAGTTTCAACACAACGTACAAACAAAGCGTACAAATACAATTAATAAAAAAAATATCGAAAACAAAAAATAGCAGATTATCATCAATCGTTAATCGGCATATCATGAGAATCATCAGCCGCCACATCAAGATCAGTATCATATGGATCATTATCGGCAATCAACTCCTCCGTCATCGTAGTGGATGTGGATGCGACTGCAGTGCCTGTTCCAGTCCCAGCTCCAGCACGATCGTGGATGCTAAATCTCGATTCCTCTCAATCATTCAAACAAGCCAAGGCCTCAACCATATCTGGACGTAATCTCGATCTCCTATCCAAAATCACGTTCACTGCAACAGAAAAAGCAGACTCTGATGCTACGCTCGACACCGTAGGAGTCAGTAGATCCCGTGTCATCTAGGATGACACGGGAAAGGTGGACTCATATAATTTCCACCACTATAATAAATTAAGATTCTTAATATCAGAATGTGATAGGATTGAGCAGTAATCGGTATTAAGTACCGAGACAGCTCGTTCCTATGTGATGGTCCACCCATACGTTTTCCCATCGCTAGTTGAATAGAAAAATCGTCATCTCTGAACAAGGTATCAATGTCCGTAATCACAGTCTCACTACCACCACCACCATACCTAGTATCGTAGTATGTGAATAGGTCAGTCAATTTCTCGTGAATGAACCCTTTAGGTAGCTCTTCCAGGTTCATGCACGAGGAAATGAAAGTTAGAGTGTTTTCTACCCATTCCACCTTAACCCTATGGTCCATGCATGCAACGAGACAATAAAGAGATGGAATGGTGGACCAGTACTTCAAGTACTTGGTCTCCATCTCTGCAACCATATGGCTAAGCGTCGGGTCAGCTCGATACATCCTAAATATGCTACTAATGTTGCATATGCACCGGAATGTAATGTAAGTGGTGGGCGTATAAACTGACGAACACATGTTCGTCGTGTCATAAAATATCTTCAGGAATTTCATAAATGAAATTCTTGAAGCCCAGTCTGTGTCGTCAATAATAAGTTTGTCACTCTTACTATTGACGTAATCGGATATCATGTGTTCGTATCCAACACATGATTCTAATATCATGTATGTGTAATTCCAACGATGTCTCACATCCGATTGGAATTTTTTCTTCTTAAGATTCGCAGACAAACAGAAACTACCAAACTCTTGTTGTGTGCGAGTAGTGCGGATATATTTTAGTGTATTGCGTATATTATCCAACGTGGGGGAACACACCTTCATACCCGCTTGAACAATCAGGTTAATCATGTGACACATGTATCTGACATGAAAGATCTCTCCTAATGGTGCGTCTCTAATATTCCTAACAAACATATTGATCGCTACTTTATTATTAGAAGCGTTATTGAACGTGATACTAAAAATTTTATTTTGAATTTTATATTCCTTAAAGATTTTCATCATACACTCAAAAATGGCCGGACCATCATGAGGATGAAGAATCTCAGAGAATCCTAAAATTTTTTTATTGATTGTCAAGTTAGAATCTACATAGTGACTCGTGAGACATGCATAAGAAGAATCATCGTGACTTGTTCATATATCGGACGTCACGGACACCACTCCACTATATGCCATAAATTCCTTAATAATTTTTTGTTTTTCTAACTTATATATCTTTAGTATGTCATTCCTAGATGTGGACCTAGGAATCCTATGATAGGAAGGCTGAAAATAAGTCTGCATGATGCGCACTACCATTGGATCTTTCGAAAATCTGATCGGAAGACCCATCAATGTGATGAGCTTGGCCATGCCGTCCTTACTCAACTCGCTGGAGTATATGAAGGGAGTAAACTTTGAGACTGAATTCGATCTAGTCTCAAAAAATACAGTGCTAAGTTGGGTTTGCGTAGGATCTAATGGTCAATGTTTTTTGGTGCATAATTCGGCATGCCTCTTAAGGTGTCCAGTCCCAAACGAACTCTTACATGTTAATAGTCTTATATAATATTTGCACTGTGCCATTTCTTGTTCCTCACCCCTAATATTTTTTTGTGTTATGATTTTAAAATGAGTCCAAACTACAGAAGTCCTCCTAGTTTTTTATTTTTTAGAACTTTGGGTTGAGACGACTGGAGAAACCAAAGTTTCAGCAGCCTCAGACCTCTGTGTAATATTTTTATTTTCTAAATTTAAATACGTGTCAGGTGTATTTGTTATTTTTTATGATTTTTATTTTTTCTAATTTTTTTTCTAGAGAGAGAAACTATAGAGAGAGTAAAAAAACCGTAAAATAAATTACCCGGTAAAAGCAATGAGGTCGGTTACGTGCACGGTGCACCGCAGTCAAGCTCTAATGTTCAAAACTCAAGTCGAGTTTCACCAAAGTCCAAGCCGAAAGCAAAATCTCGAGGCCCGAGAGAGAGAAGCACGGTTTTTGTGAAAGAAAGAGAAAGATTTGAGAGATTATATGTTTTTGAAAAATATAAATGTTAAAGGGAGTGGGGTATAATTTATAGATTAAAGATATTAATTTTTTATAAAAAAAGATATTTTTTTTATATTTTTTTGAATTTTTAATAATTATTTAGGGGGCAGAATCATGAGGACCGTTGGATTCTGCCCCCTAGCCGTTGGAGGCGAATCCAACGGCTGAAAATTAATATTAATTGTATTTTTTTTTTCCTGTTGGGATTGGGACCAAGGGTCGTGTCCAATCAGACCCGACCCGAGGTCTTTTTTTCGGGAGGGGCCAGGTGCCGCGTGGCCGCATGAAACGGCACGGGAAGAACCCGTGCCGTGCCACGGGCCGAACCGTGCCGGGCCAGGCACGGCATGGCTCGTGCCTAACCTGGGCACCCCACAGGCCCGTGCATGGTTTTTTATCGTGCTTGGCCGGCCTGGCCCGGCCCGGTTGACACATTTAGTTTGAAATTATATATATATATATATGTGTGTGTGTGTGTATATATATATATATATATTTATATATAATTGGATGAATGCACATGAATTAATTAAAGCTTGTGTCTTAGAACATTTTAGGACTTTCAAAACTATAAACGTAGTTTGCCATCATAAATGATTAAGTAACTTGTAAAGAGTATTTGAGATATATCTGTCAAATGAGATTACGGTTGAGGTGTCAAATGGGCTGGGCATCCCGAGCATGACTTGGTTCAGTCGTGCCCGTCCTGGAAAATTGGATACGACTCGGTTATGCTCGGAAATCCATGCATGACTCGGCCCAAACCAGGTATGAGTTGGGCTAGCGGGCTGTGCTGGGCCGGCTGTTCTCAAGCAGTGTCGTGCTTGGCAAGGCCCGGTCTCTTGATTGGGCCACAAAAATGGTTTGGGCCAGCATGATCTGGTCCGTTTATCTCTAGATTAAGAAAGTAGAATATATAATACAAAAAAAAAAGATTATTCATAACAATTATTGTTAAGTAGAATACCTCATTGGTTTTTGTCTTTAACACAATTAGATGGTTGAAGTCACTTCTTTGATACATATCAGTTGATATGATAAAATATTCATATGAGGAAAGATATGGACATATCCATCTAATGTTTATCTTCAAGTAGAGATTATCAAGTCTCTCATTTCACTCTCATGGGAGAATTCATATCTTTTATTCTATAGACCACTCATACTATGTTTGTTTCTTGGTGCAATGCTCTAAGAGTGGTGTCACTATCTTCCTCAAAACCAATAATGCTAAAAATATCTTTGTGAATAATACCTATATTTATTTCGAATACTAGAGTACTTAATAAAGATGTACTTGATGACAAGTATAATCTTTTTTTTTTTTAATGTTTGAAAGAGATTATGAACAAAATAAAAATACCTAAAAATCATATGTGAAAGATGATTTTTTTTTCTAAATAAAAAGTTGATATAAGATATAATTTTAGAAAATAAAAGATAATTTTTAGTTAATTAGAAAGTATGTAGTATGATGATCCTAAAAAATGTCAAGGCACACTCTTATGTGGTATGAGTATTTTAGTTGTCTCAGCCATATATTAATTTTTTGTAGAAGTGTTAAATGGCCTGACAAGGGGCATTTTCTCTGAAGTAGTGCCATGCCATGGTAGTTCATTTTTTTTAAAGGTAGCGACAACTATGGGCTGCTCCTGTCACTGTTATTGTATGTGTCTGTTGTAGGTGCTATTTCATGAAAACGTAATGGGCCTACCATGTGAGCCAAACCCAGTTGATGTGGCTGGTTTGTTTTTTTTAAACTTGGCCCTGTTAGATGGTTGCCCGATGTGGCATGACCCACCTGTGCCCTGGGGTACTTAGCCTGACATGAGGCATGACCGACTTTAACCCAACACAGCTCGAACCTTGCCTCGAGTTGGCATGGTTCTAGATAGAGAAGTCAAATGGGTCGGGTGGCTTGGGCTTGGCCAGAGGCATGACACTACTCGGTCGTGCCTGGCCCGACACGGCATGAGAATGACTTGTGTTGTGTCAATGCCCCGTGCCAAGCTTGCTCACGGC
Organism: Sapria himalayana; assembly: GCA_029783825.1. Taxonomy (NCBI): domain Eukaryota; kingdom Viridiplantae; phylum Streptophyta; class Magnoliopsida; order Malpighiales; family Rafflesiaceae; genus Sapria; species Sapria himalayana. The sequence goes on along the minus strand of JAREIK010000357.1, from coordinate 1,068,364 downwards.
ATGGTTCATGTCGTTTCATGCTTAGGCCAACCGAGCCATGTGCCAAGCTAGGTAGGGCCCGATATAATGGTTCGTGGACATGATATCTCGGCATGAGCTGAGCGGTGCCCCGACCCAGCCCCATGGGCCATGCCCCTGATCCAAAGTCAACACCTGAGCCAACGGATCTGATATTTTTGTCAAGCCCGTAATCGACCTGTTGTCTTTTTTCGCACCCCCAGACCCAAGCTTGTAACTTCTAGAAGTTGAAGCTTTTGAAAATTTGGATCGTTTGGGTCGGTTCTACGGTCGAACCGACCCAATGATAAAATAAATAAATTAAAATTTAAATCTAAGTCATTGGATTTTGTCTCTAATGGTTATGAAGCAGAATTCGATGGTCCTAAGGATTCTGCCCGTTTTTAAATAATAAAAAATCAAAAAAAAAAATCAAAAAAATTTATTTTTTTTAAAATTATGTTTTTTTATTTATAAAATTTTTTTCCCTCTCATTCTAAAATTTATATTTTTAAAATATAAAACACACACACTCTCTCTAATTTTCTCTCTCTCTTGATTTTGGGCTTTCTATTTTCGGCATTTTGTTTTTCGGGACTCGAGTGTGCTCTCAGCTGTGGTGCGCGTGTGGTGTGGATATAAAAAGTTAAAGTCTACATATTATGATTTATGAGTATTTTTTTTATTTATTAATATTTTAAGTCATAAAGTTTTAAATCTAAAATTTTCTTTTCTCTAGTCTAGTTTTTTTCTCTCTTAATCCTAACTCTTAAGTCTAATCTAAAAAATAAAGAATAAAAAATAAAAAAAATAAAAAATATTACTTTTAATCATAAAAAATGAAATTAATAATAATTTAGATAACGAAAATCTTATGAAAAGGTCTGAGGCTGTTGAAATTTTGGTTTCTCTGATCGTCTCAATCAAAATATTTAAAAAACAAAAAACTAGAAAAATTTCTCTAGTTTGGACTCATTTTAATATAATAAAATAAAAAAAATATTAGGGATACCGGAGAAGAATCAGTACAGTGTACATATTATAAAAAAATATGATACATTAGATCCTAGGCAAACCCAACTCAGCGATTAATTTTTTAAGGCTATATTCAGTTGAGTCTTAAAGTTTGTCCCTTTCATTTACCACAACGAATTTGGGAGGGAATGGATGATAAAACTGATCATCATGATGAGTCTTTTGATTACTTTTCAGTAGATCAAAGAGTAGTCAGTATTATGTCGACATAATATTTTCAGCTTGCATATCATAGGATTTCTAGGTTCACATCTAGGTAGAGGTGTCAAATTGGTTGGGCAAACCTGACTCGAGGCATTGCACGGTTTGGCCGTGTTTGGCCCGGCACGGCACGAGAATGACTCGTGCCCATGTTCGTGTCGTGTCGTGTCGAGGCCAACATGGCCACGTGCTAGGCCATGCATGGCTAGGTACCTAGGCCGAGAAATGCCTCGACCCACCCAGCACTATGCCTCAACCTGAACTGACAACTTGAGGCCTGATGGATTTGAAACTTTTGTCGGGCCCGAACCCAACTCGTGGTCCCTTTTAAACTTAGTTTGAGGCCCAAATTTTTGAGTCCACTCAATCCTAGAAGCTTAAGCTTCTAGGATGGGACTGCTCGGGTCGGTTCGATGGTCGAATCAACTCAAACAATAAAAAAAATTGAATCTAAGCTATTGAATTTCATCTCCAATGACTATGAGGCAGAATTCAACGGCCCAAAGGATTTTGCTCATTTTTTAATTATTTAAAATAAAAAAATACTAAAAAAACCATTTTATTAATCTATAAACCTTCTTGCCCCCTCACTCTAAGATTTATGTTTTTTAAAAACATAAATCTTTATTTTCTCATTCCCTTTGTTTTTGCTTTTATCTCTTTATCTATCTAATTTTTTCTTTTGGGATTTTTGTCTTTGGGACTCGTAACTCGGTTTTGTTCTTTGGATTTGTGGTGTGCATGTGATGTGGTGCCGATCTAAAACAGTTAAAATTAACATATTTTGTTTTATGAGTATTTCATATTTTTTCAATTAGTTAACTAGTCTCTCTCTCTCTCTACTCTCTACTCTTAAAAAAATAAAAATAACAAAATGACTAATAATAATTTAAATAATGAAAATGAAATTAATTTTAATTTAGAAAATAAAAATCATACGGAAAGGTCCGAGGCTGTCGAAATTTTAGTTTATCCGATTACCTCGACATAAATATCTAAAAAAACAAAAAATTAAAAGGACTTAATTAGTTTAGATTCACTTTAATATAATAAAACAAAAAAATTTTAAGAGTGCTGAAAAAGAATTGACACAATACAAATATTATAAAAAAATTTTTAGTTATAAGAGTTCGTGTGAGATTGGCACCTCAAGAGGCATTTTGAATTATGCACCAAAATATATGGTGTATTAGATCTTAAGCAAACTCAACTTAGCAGAGAGTTTTTTGAGGTTGGATTTAGTTTAGTCTCAAAGTTTATTCCTTTCATATACCACAACGAGGTTGGATGGAATAAATGACTAAATTGATCACCACTATGTGTCTTTCAATTAGATTTTTGAAAGATCAAAAAGTAGTCAGTATCATGTTGATATATTTGCAGCTTGTATATCATAGGTTTCTTAGGTTCACATCTATGCATAACATATTAAAATATTATAAGTTAGAAAAATAAATAATAATTAATAAATTTAGGGAATATAGTGAAATGGTATCCATGACGTTCAATATCTAGACTAATCATGATGATGCATCATATGTATGCCTTACCGCCCACTATATATATTCAAAATAAATTCTAAATAAAAAAAATTTTAAGATTCTTTGAGATATTTTATCATTATTATTGCCCGATTATTTTTGAGTGCATGATAAAATTTTTTTGAAAATATAAAATTTAAAATAAAATTTTTAGTATCATATTTAATAATGTATCTAATAATGGTGTAGTGATAAACAATATTGTTATGAATATTAGAAATGGATCATTAGGAGAGATTGTTCACATTAGATGCATGTGTCACGTGATTAATCTAATTGTACAAGCGGGGATGAAAGTGTGTGTCCTCGCTTTAGAAAATATACGTAACCCACTAAAATATATTTGCATACCTTGCAGACAATAAGAGTTCGATATTCTCTATTTGCTTGAGAATCTTAAGAAGAAAAAATTTTAATTGATTGTAAGACACCGTTAAAATAATACTTACCTGATGTTGGAGTCATGTGTTAGATACAAACACGTGATATTCGACTACGTTAATAATAAGAGTGACGAACTTATTATTGACGACACTGATTGAGCTACATGAAATTTATTTAAAAAATATCTAAAGATTTTTTATGACACGACGAACATGTATTCATCAGTTTATACTCTCATGATTTTCATTGTACTCAGGTGCATATGTAATATTCGTAGCATGTTTAGGAAGTATCAGGATGAATTGACACTTAACGATATAGTTGTAGAGATGAAAGCTAAGTACTTAAAGTACTAGTCTACCATTTTATCTCTTTATTATCTGGTTGCCTGTATGGACTCTAGGGTTAAGGTGAAAGGAGTAGAGAATGTTTTGACTTATATTTCTTCGTGCAATCTACCTGAATGGTTTATTCACGAGAATTTAACCGAACTGTTTACATAATATGATACTAGGTATGATAGTAGTAGTAGTGAGGCTTCAAGTATGGACATGAATATCATATTCACAGATGATGACTTTTTCATTTAGTTAGCGAGGAGGAAATGATGGGGTGGATCGTCAAATAGGAGGAAGCTGTCTTGATACTTAAATATTAATTTTTGCTTAATCCTATCACATTCTGATACTAAGAATTTTTATATATTATAGTGGTGAAAATTATACAAGTCTATCTTTTCCATGCTATCTAAGATGACACGAAATCTACTGACCTTCAGTATCGAACATAGTATCGGAGCCTATTTTTCTATTGTAGTGGATATGGTTCGGATAAGAGATTGAGATTTCGTCCAGATATTATCGAGAATTTTGCATGTATGAAGGATTGTGAGGATTTAAGCATATACATCAAGGATCTTGCTGGGACTAGAGCAAAAGTAGAGGAATTAATTACCAATAATAATTCATGTGATATTGATATTGAGGATGATATGATAATTGATAATATTGACAGTTAACGATTCCTGAATTGTGATATTTATGTCTGATATTTGATTTTGATTTATTCATTTATATTCTATGTGTGTTTATTTAAATTTTTGTTGTGATATTACTTTGAGACTTGAGTTTTTGATTGTGCTTTTGTGGATTGATACATTTGATGCTTAAAATTTAAAATTTTAATATTTATTTTTTTTGAATTTTTATTTTGCATTAGTTTTAAATTTTTATTCATATTTATGTTTTAATATTTTATTAATTCATATTGCATACGCTTACACTGATAGTTTGATACACTATACATATAAATTATAAACATAAAGTATTAAAAAGTAATAATAATTAATATTAACTAATTATTAAAAATAGTTAACTATAAAAAAATCTTTTATTTTATTAAAAATATTAAACAAATATACATAAACTAAATTTTGAATATATAAATAACATTATCTGAAAAAAAATTATTAAAAATTTAAAATCAGTCTGTACGGGCCTGACTCGAACCGAGTTTTTAACATGTTGGGCTGATGAGCAGTGCTGGGCCTGGCCAGAAGAAATCGTGCTGGGCCAGACACGACATGGTGTCCCGATTGGGCTACCTAAATTTGGGCCCATTTGACACATCTACATCTAGGAATAACATACTAATATATTATATGGTAGAAAAATAAATAATAATTAATGAATTTAGAGAATATAATGGAGTGTATCTGGACAAATCACTATGATGCATTTTATGCATGTTTCACTACCTATAATGTAGGTTTTAAATGGATACTAAATAAAAAAAATATTAGGATTCTTTAAGATTCTTCATTCTCATGATGACCTGTTCATTTTTTAGTGTATGATAAAAATCTTTACAGAATATAAAATTTAAAATAAAATATTTAGTATTATATTCGATAATACATTTAATAATGAAGTAGTAATTAACATGTTTGTTAGGAATATTAGAGATGAATCATTAGAAAAAATTTTTCACGTTAGATGCATATGTCATGTCATTAATCTGATAGCACAAGCGGGGATGAAGGTGTGTGCCCCCTGCTTTAGAAAATATTTATAAACCACTAAAATATATTTACATGTATCGCTGACAATATGAGTTTGTTAGTCTCTGTTTGTCTATGAGTCTTAAAAAGAAAAAATTTCAATCGGATGTGAGACATCATTAGAATTATACATACCTAATATTTGAGTCATGTGTTGAATTCGTGTGATATCTGATTATTTTAATAGTAAGAATGATGAACTTATTATTGACGATACTGATTGGGCTATAGATTTTTTATTTATGAAAATTTTAAAGATTTTTTATGATATGACGAATATGTGTTCGTCAGTTTATACTTTCACGACTTGTATTACACTCAGGTACATATTTAATATTAGTAGCATGTTAAATAAGTATCGAGATGACCCAATACTTAGCGATATGGTTTTAAAGATGAAATTAATTACTTAAAGTATTAGTTCATCATTTCATCTCTTTATTGTCTGGTTGTCTGTATGGATTCTAGGGCTAAAGTAAAAGGTGTAGAGAATATTTTGATATACATATCCTTGTGCATGAACCAGGATGACCCACTTGAAGGGTTTATTCACGATAAGTTGACTGAGCTCTTTACATACTATGATACTAGGTATGGTGGTAGTAGTAGTAGTGAGGCTCCGAGTACGGACATGAATATCATATTTGGAGACGATGACTTTTTCATTCAGTTAGTGTGGGAGAAACGACCGGGTAGACCTTTGAATATGAACGTGCTGTCTCGGTACTTTAATACTAATTATTATTTATTCCTATTACTTTTTGATACTAAGAATCTTAATATATTATAGTAGTAAAAATCATACAAGCTTACTTTTTTCTTGTTATATAAGATGACACGGGATCTACTGACTCATTTGGTGTTGATTGTAGCATCGGAGTCTGTTTTTTATTTTGAAGTGAATGTGATTTCTGATAGAAAATTGAGATTATGTCTAGATATTGTCGAAGCTTTTGTGTACACGAATGATTTAGATGATTCAACCTTAGGTATTCAGGATGGTGCTAGGATTGCTAGCAAAAGTATAGGAATTGATTGCTGATGATAATCCATGTTGTATTGATATTGATGATGATTTGATAATTGGTGATATTGACGATTGACTAATTGAGACACTGATGTTTGATATTGGATTTTGATTTATTCATTTATATTGTATTTGTGTTTGTTTATTTTTCATTTATGATAGTAATTTGAGTTAGTGGATTGATGCTTGAATATTAATTTTTTGTGAATTTTCTATTTATTTTGCTCTGGTTTTTATTTATATTTAAGTTTTAATATTTTATTAATTCATACACTTATATTGATACGCATGTAGTTTTAAAATTTTAGTTATTTATTTTATTAAATAAACTTTATGTTTTATTAAATTTAATAAAATAAAAATTTAAAAATTAATTAATTATTTATAGTTAACAATTAACTATTAAGTATTAACTAATTAACACAAACTAAAAAACAAAAATTTTTAAAATATATAACTAAATAATTATAAATTAAAATTAATTTTTAAAATTTAAATTTTATAATTTTATAAATATTCTAAATTAAAAAATTAATTAATTTAAATAATTAAAATACAGCCTAGATGGGCCAGTTTTGGCCTGTTTGGGCCTGAACCACCATGGTTTCATCACTTGCCAGGCTGATGGGCCATGCATGGCCTGATTTTATTTAACCATGCTGGGCCAGATACAACATGATTATTGTACCATGTCAGGCATGACCTGGTGGCCTGGTTGTGCCACCAAAAATTTGGCCAGCTAAGCTTGGCCCGGTCAATTTGATACTTTTAGTTCGAGATTGTGTTGTGCCGTGCCGAGCCTAGTATGACTAATTTGTGTTGTACCTCATATTGTGCTTAAGTCATACGATCCACTTAACACCTTTAATTTTTTGTTCTAATTATTACATTCTATGAAAAATTGCCTACATTGGATTCTGATGACAAAGATTGTGCTCAATGCACGTGGCTCCCACTTTACAGTGGGTTGTTTACAAAATGATTTGGCAAATTGAAATTGTATACTGGTGAATGACTTGTTTAGAAATTATTTATTTCTTAGCTTGACTATCATAATATACTTGAAAGTCAAATTAGAATTTTTTATTGTCCTAATATTTTTAATTTGTTATAATTGCTAATGTACGACTTGATTAAAACAATATTTTCCTCATTTTGACTTGAAATTGGAAAACTACTTTTTGAATGCAAGTGAATAGTTATAATAGTAATAATAATAATACTAATTTATGCAATGTTTATTTGACCACTATCATATAATTAAATATTTCCTATTCTTCAAAATTAATTTATTTCATTATGAGCTATGTTGCACGGACACGGATACGGACACGGAGATACGACACGGCAGGATACGGGGACACGGCAAATTCTAAAAAACTAGAATACGTCATGATAAAAAAATAAAAATAAAAATAAAAATTATTAATTATAAATATTAAGTATTTTAAAATAATTTAAAATACTGTATTTTAAAATAATTTAAAATTTTGTATTTTAAAATAATGTAAACAAAATTTAAACCCTCTAACACCCCCTCCCCTCCCCCCACCACCCTCCCTTTATAGTTTTGATTTTCAAACTCTCCCCCCTCCCGATACAGATTCCAAAACCTTCTCTTTCCTTTATAGAATTAGGTTACCTTAGGTATTGTCGGCGTCTCGGCGGGGTGCTCCTCCCCTCTCTGTTTGACGCAATGATAATTGATAACTATTTCTCCCAATCGGCTTGTCGGCAACTCACTGTCGGCAGTGTGCTCCTCAATTTGTTGGAGATGTAGGAGTAATAGTTAATATATAGTGTATTTCCGACGCGTTAGAATCGTAAAAATACGTCAGTTGGTAAACGACGCGTCTGTAGGTAAACGACGCGTATGTTTTTAACGATGACTGTTTCCGAACAACGCGTCGGATATGTCTCTAATGCGTATCCGATACGCCACGTGGCGTATCGGACACATGTCTGACCCGTGTCGCCGTGTCCACGTGTCGGACACGTGGACACGGCGACACAGGTCAGACACGGCGACACAGCAGTTTCTAGGAGTATCCGTGCAACATAGATTATGAGTGTCTTTGATTAAGAAAGATAATTATATAAATTGAGTTGATATATTACTAAGGTACAATCTAAATATTTAAATCCAAAATATTTTTAATTCATATTTTATTCGAATATATTTGTAATTGTATCTTGCATACAATTTTATTATAACAAAGTATCTTAGTTGAAAAAGATATTTTGTTTGAATTTCTTTTTGAAAAATTATTGCCGTCGAGATTTCTAACTTACTTTGCCTCATACTTTTAGAATCATTGATAAATATGACTAAATAAATTAATATGTAGTAGCAATGTCAACATGTGTTACGTCAATATATACCTTGGGCTTCCCAATATATAATACAATGCAAAAACATATCATATTGTAGATGTCAACGATCAACATTATATTAGTAGAACTAATATGTCCAATGTAAACTATATTGATTGAATAGAAAATAATTTAAAATAAGTAAGTGAAGCTTGGAAGAAGTACAAACACTAGATAATCTATCAATTCAAACTTCGAAAGTTTTTAGTTCATTTACAACTTTCTATTCATTAAAATTTGGATGCAATTTTGTATGTATTTCCTTTTGAAAATTATCTTGAAATGAATTAAGTTTCACATATAATTAATAAATATTTTGTCATCGTGAAATTATTAGTGAGGAAATCCTATAGTTAGTAATTTAATTGTTTGAGATTTGAGAATGGTATCTGAATAATTTATACTTATATGAGATTATCTTCTAATTGTAGTTTTAAGAGAAGGTTTTAACTTTGTATGTATAATAAAATTACTATTTGCAGAATGTTTGACTTAATGCTTAACTTTAAGCAGATTTTTTTTTCATTGATAGTAAATATGAATAGTTCAATATTTTGAATTGACGAATAATACAATTAAAATGTTATTTTTTTAAATTAGTATTTATTGTTGCAACCAATTTATTCTTAATAACTTTTTAGTATTTACATTTAGCATGATTAAAAATATTGGAAAAATATTAAATATCATGACGTATGATGATTGAGGTACAAATATGTGTTAAAAATTGGGAATATGAAATTAAACAAATGCAATACACAATTCATATTTTTATAAGTTGATTAATTAATTCGAAAGCACATATACATCATTGGCACGATCCTACTCTAATATTTTATATAATATATATGCATTGTAATTGTAATTTTATTGTTTTATCTGAACTATAACTTATAAATGTAAAAGAAATTCAAATAATGAAAAAATTCATTACAACTTAAAAACATCATGCTATAGGATCTTTGTAAATAACCATTAATTTGGATCGGGGCAATTCACCTATTTATTGTTCTCACCTATAAAATAAATAGACAAAAAGAACTTGATCAAAAATAAATAACATAAAATTATGATATACAATGAGCTGATACGTAAATCTTAGTCCTTAGAATGCTAGAACATTAAATTTGTTGAAAGAAAAAGTAAGATGAAGTTTTTTTAAGTTTTTCGTGAATATATCAATTGATTGATTTACAGTATGAACAAATGAAGTTGTAATAGCCTTTTTTTTGGATTTTATTTTTTGAGGAAAAAAATAAACACATGTATATTTTGTTCGTTTGTGAAATATTGGATTGAAGGCGATATCTTTTTCTTTTTTATCAAAATAGATAGTAAATAAGTAATGATATTTCATCATTATTGTATCACAATATTTTCGTATTAATTTTAAAAATTATTATCTTTTATTTTTTTAATAGATAAAATTATATTTATGAGAAATATAAAAACTTATATTAGACATAATTGGTGCAAGATGATATCAAATTTGAATTCGAATATCTGAATGATTGTAGGTGCTCGTGATCATTAAAAGATACCAAGTCTCAGAGATTATTTTATATATATCTAGAGTTGCATTAAGGTGAACATGCTAGTATAATTTATGAAATAATTAATTATAATAATTACTTAAGTTATATTTGACCTTGTGATGATGAGATAGTTAATGTTGCTAACCTATCAGTGTTGGAGAGCTCATAACAGTCAAAAAATTAGTATTTGATTTCTCGAGTATTTTCTAGTGCATAACTCTGAAAATCAATGTGTATGAGAATATCAAATACAAACCTCTTTTATTATAACACAATTTTTATCCTATAATAGGTCAAATTTATTCTAAGAATGTATATGACACTCTTAAGAACTCATATGTAAACTTGATTAAGGTAATTATTAACTTGAGTGATTTCAAATTTATTAGTTTTCATATTAAATATTTCATCCTCATACACAAACAAAATGATTAACATGTCGTTAGACTTCTTTGAAAAAATAAAAAAATTAGTAACAAATAAGTGTAATCAAAATAGTTGATTGGCAATAAATACTTGATGTGTTATCTCGGTGATTGGCAATATAAAATAAGTTGGGTTAATGATTTTGAATCATATAATATATTGTTAAATCTAAAAACTAAGTTTCTTAATATTGCTTGAAATTTGAGTGATTAATTCACCTATATCTCCTTTTCATAGTTATTATGAAGAAAAAAAGTATTCATGTCTAATAAGTATATTTTTTATCCATGAGATATTGACTATGGTATAAAGGTTATATTAATCACTAGAGACAATTTTTTGATAATCCACAATAAATGGTTGAGGGGCAATTCTTTAAACAAATCTTGTTTTCACATGAGATATTAATTCTCAAGTCTCATTAGAATGGAATATATTTATTTATTCTAATATAACTTAGACATTATTGTGAATGACATAATATTTAAGAAAGAGAATTAAATATCTTAATATCAACAAGAAAATCAATAAAAAAGATAAAGATGATAGAATACATGTAAGTATGATAATATAAGTGAAATATGATAATAAGTTTAACCTATATATTTTTCCAGAGAATGATCAAAATATCAAAATCAAAATAGTCAATTACTTAATTATTTGATTAATCAAGAGGCTTCCTCTCCGTCCAAATAAGTCCTTTTCTCATAGAATAAATTTTAAGTTCTAGGTTTTTAAATCTACTCATTTCCACTTCATACTAAGATTGGATTGGAATATATTTGGAAACAACTAAATCGATAGGACTCGATGAGGATTCTCTTTTTAGAGAAACTTCATTATTTGTAGAACTAATATATTATGTATTTATTAGTAAATACATTGATTTTTTAGGAGAGTCATCAAAATATAAAACAATATCTATTTGTAGCCAAATGATGATTGTTTTTCCTAATTGGAGGCTGAAGCAAGACTATAGAACTTCTATTCTTAAGCTCGATAAAGAATATGTCTTGCTCAAAGATAATTTCATTACTTACTAATATTTTATCATTATCTAACAAATAATACTTATATCTTTTTTTGGATATTAAAGTATTTAAGAATTGTATACTTAATCGTCCTATTGTTATTATCTTGGAGAGAAATTTTAAATAAAATAAGTGGTGATAAATGTTTATAGAGATAATTTGAATAATTTTTCTTTAAAATCTAATATTTGAAAGAGCACACAGTTAGAAAAGATAGAAGAAGATGTCTGCTCGATAATTTATTGTGTATATAAAATTGTATATCTTATAAAATATTTTAAAGCACTTTTATCGACGAGGTGTATCCCATCAATGATAACTAAATTTTTTTTTTGTGATCTCATCTTATTTTTTATGGGTTTTTTTATAGTTCATTTTGAAACACTCATAATAAAATATCTAAATTAATTCTAATTCTAATCTCTACAGGATCTCTTCTAAAAGTCTTAGTGTACCAATTTAAATGAGTCTTTTATCCATACAAGTTTTTATGATTTGTTGTAATTTTTCTTTGATACCATACTAAATATAAAAGAGAAATTCAAATAATGAATAAGTCATTAATACCTGAGACATTTATATATTAGGATCATGTCCATCAATATTCCATAGCTTGGATTTGAACAACACACATATTAGGTGATCTCATTCATGCGGTAAGTGGATAAAACAACAATTAAAAAACAATTAAAAAAAACATAAAATTGTAACATTAATTATGTGATTTATGAGTCAAATGATTAAGATTTTTTTATATTTGGATGTATTTGCTAAAATTCTTTACGTAATCATAATGTATTGTTTATTATATGAATAAAATGTGCTCGTTCTTATATTCATTTCTTATTTAACTTGGCCTTTAATTTATACTCTTCACATTTAATGCGAATCTCAATATATGGATCTAAGCGCTTAATGTGTTTTTTTCCATAATTCTTAACCTTGTAACTCATAATTATTTTAATCAATACAATTGAAAATTGAAATTTATTATCATTTTTAAAAGTATGGCTTGGTTGGGCTGCGAAAGCCAAGGCTAATGCCCTAAAATGGTTTTTAATCAACCTATGTTAATTACTCACCCAGTCTTGCCATTACTAATGCTCCTGTATTTGCTTTAGAAATTTTGATTTGTTTTTTATTTCCTGATTTTCTTTGGTGTTGGCTACAGGAAGCTGAACTAGCATGCGAGAGGACTAATGGATACAAACTGGACAAAGCTCACATTTTTGCTGTTAATCTTTTCAGTGACTTTGATAGATATATGAAGGTTCCAGAAGAGTGGGCGCCCCCTCCAATTACAACATACATGCCTGGGGTATATTTGCTTCTATATGCCTTTATGATGCATAGCTGTTTTCATCCATTTTTGTAACTTGCATTTTTATAAGAAACAAAGTCATCTTTCTTAAAAATATGTCATTTTCATTCATATTTATAAATATAGTACTAGTGAAAATATATTATAAAAAAATTGATTTCAGATTATTTGTAGTAATTATATATGCGATTATATAAATATTAACATATTAGATCTCATGAAAATTTTGAATTCAAATGTGTTTGTCGAGGATAAATTGTGATGTTTGAATGCATAAAAATTATTGTATTGCATGCATATGTTAGAAGTTATGTTTTGCTGCTGTTACAAGCATTTTAGTCACATGACTGTAAGTTTCAGGCTTGAGACTTATCACATGCAACCTCTCTGATTTTATAGCTAAGATTGTTGATATATTAAACTTTCACATTTTTCATGTTAAAGTGAGTTTTGTATACTAGATATGATTTTCATCATAAATTATGATAAAACACTATGGATCGATAGAGTCCACAATTTGGTTGCTCTCATCATAATGACATAAAACAATAAAAAAAAAAACAATAAAGAAATGGTTGTGAACATTAACTTTTGCTCGTATATTTTGGACAATAAAATTGAACAAAATGAAAAAATGTCTCACTAATATTTGATCCCTATGGATTTTTCAAAAAAATAAGTTTTTTTATTATTATTCTAAGGTAGTGACGGTGACATGCCATGTTTGTCATTGTTGGTATTGGTGCCTGTTGCTTGAAAATGTAATGAGCAAGCCAATTAAGCCGAATCCATCTTATGTGATCCCTTTTTTTAAAAAAATAAATCTAACCCCGTTAGGTAACCACTCGATGGGGGTGACCGTGATATGTGACTTTCCCATGCCTGGGCAAGGTCATCGTTCTGATGGACCATCCAATGGGCTAGGCACGTGGTTTGTGCATGGCTCGGCATGATGCATGGCCGGCTCTAGCCCGACACAGCACGAGGTGTGCTTCATTGGTCTAGGTCAATGCATGGTTTCGAATCGTCAATCGTATTGTGCTGGGCATGACACAATCAATTAGGACCATGTCTTATGCAGTTACTCTTGTCTGGACTATTTAACACCTCTAGTTAATTATGTGGTAGTGCATTGTTTGTCAACACCGACGATAAATTATTATTTTTTATGATTTATTTTATTATACAATTAAGTTATAATATTATTTTTTTTTTAATTTTGATATTTTCTTGAGGACTAAGTATAATTAATTGTTGTTAATTTCTACTACTTATAGAAATCCTTCTAGGCAAAGGTTGTACATAGATCATGTTGGGCTGGTAAGGCCTTATTTTTTATGTTTCAATTTGGGCTGATATTACATGGGCTGGATGCTGAGTCATGCTAATCTAGCATGGATAAGAATATTAAACTTGGGTTCAAAATTAATTAGACAATTTCTCTAATTTTTGTGGATGAGGTCTAGATTTTAACTTAGTTCAAACTATCCGATAAGCTTAATTATTATGCACTCGGTATAACTTTTTTTATCATTTTAATTATTTATTTGAAAAAATAGGATTAAAGAAAGAAATGATACATAAAAATAATTATTTCCTTTAATTATCATTCTTCATTAAATATAATAATTTTTATTATTATATATATCGTTGTTTTCAAAAATATTTAAAAAATCATATTCTAAAATATATATCTCTTTTATCAATCTTCTAATTCTTTCAGACATAGAGTAGTCATCTTATTTGCAATTAATATTTTTCTATTATTTATAAAAAGTGAGATGAACTAATGAAAATAAATTGTACAGAAAAGGAGTGATAAAAGGAGAATTAGATCACACTTCAAATATACTAAGTTGTGATTGTTTAGAATAAAATATATTATTTCTTTAATGCATTTTCAACAAATTTTACAAGGTAGTCATAAAATAAAATATCTTATCTTTATTAGAGGTGGGAGTCTTCATTTTTATAAATATTAAATGTCTTACATACATCAATTTCATAGTATTTAATGTTTATGAGATTATTAATCATTTTAAAATTTTTTTAAAAAAAATCTAAGAGTAGAAATAGAAGTGACATATTAATTAAATTAGAAATAAAAATTAGACTGAAAAGGAATAAAAAGATGATTATTTGAAAATGAATTAGAAATACTGATAATTTATAGACATTTTAATGAGATGTTATGCTTGAAATGACATATAATAATATTAAATTGAGGAAAATATATTGTTAATAAAATAGTTAGTAGATTAAATTTAATCTAATTATTTTTAATTTTTTTTTACTTAAACAATCTTTTTTTTATGTGAGTATATTAGTATATGATGTATGAAAGATAATATCATGATTAATTTATTAAATACTAAAATTATTAGATATACATATATATTCAAAAGTCTAGTAATTTTTTATATTTTTGTTAAATTAGATTTTATTAAATAGTTGAAAAATAGATAAAATTTTAGATATATTTTGAAAAAAAAAATAATTATATTTAGTATAATCATAAATAAAAATAATAAAATATCTTGAATCATTTTTTATCTCAATTCTACCAGATTATCAAAAATCTAATTAAATTAGATTAAATTGATTTAGGCTCACACAATTCTAAAATTTAGAAATAACTTTTATATTAAAATCTAAAATTCTTTTCTTGACCAGAGCCTTATGATAAAGGTGAGAATGAACACGTAAATGATCAGTAATACTCAAGCATGTAGGTTTTCTAATAATAACAAAGAACACATACAATTATCATGTTCATATTTATACAAATGCATACTAAATATGAAATTAATATTAATGCCGAGTTGTTTAGCAAGTTAATCCACAAGAAATAAATTATTTAGTTATTCAAGAATAAATATAATTCAATGGTAATGCTGAATTAGAGGTGTCAAACGGGCCGGCCCAGCACGGCACGGCCCGTTTTTCACGTGCCCAGCCGTGCTGCCGTGCCGTGCCGGGCACGGCACGGTTTTTAAAATTCGGGCACGGCAAGGCCGTGCCGTGCCGTGCCGGCCCGCTAGGGCACGGGCGCACGGCAAGGCAGGGCAGGCGGGGCGGGGCGGGTCGGGTCTGTTTGGACCCGACCCGCGGTCTTTTTACCGGGGGCGGGGCCCGGTTGGGTCACGAGTCACGACTCAGTGAGTCGTGAGTCGTGACTCGTGAGTCGCGACTCACGAGTCACGACTCAGGCACGCGGGCCGACGTGCCGTGCCAAGGCACGGCCCGGCACGTGGTTTGTGCGGCCGGGCCCGGCACGGGCCCGGGCACGTTTTTTTATCGTGCCGGGCCGGCCCGGCCCGTTTGACACCTCTATGCTGAATTTAGTAGTTAGTCTATCACTTTCTCTCACAATTATGTCAATTTATTTCTGTTTGTAATCTTAAAAAAATTCTCAATAATTTTTCTAATATAATCATTCTCATAGTGTGTACATAAAAATCACATTGATACATGCTCTTTTATAAATAGCTACCAAAAAATAAATTTGCACGTGCACACACACACACACACACACACACACCAACACACATGTGTGTGTGTGTGTATATATATATATATATTACTGTTATCAAAATTATACGATTCACAATTTGATTCATAATTCAGGGGATAAATGATCCGACTTCTTAAAAGAATAAAAAATATGCATAAATCAAAGACTAAATCGCTGAATCATAAATCGATTTCATACTAATTCTCAAGAGACCAAGATTTTCAAAAAGTCAAAAAAATAAAAACTAAAATATTCAAAAAAATTGTCAACTGTAGGTTTTAATTAAGATGGAAAAAGCAATTCAAATATTTGGTATTATGAATTTAACGTGAAAAAATAATAAAATACCAAAAAAGTCACAAATAATAATTACAAAAAAAAATATTGATAATTATAAGAAATATGAATAATTTAACGTGGAAAAAAGACATAAAAAATTTGATTCACGATGTGATTTTCGATTCACTAATCAATCATTCCGATTCTCGATTTGAATCTCGTTTAACAAATATGATATATACATATATATTTGTTTTGTTGAGATATGCTTCTGTTTGGTGAATTTTGTCTTGCATTCTCTCATTTGTTCTATACTGCAACAGGAAAATCTTCAACACTGGCTTACCGATGACAAAGCACGAGATCAGTATGTGATTCGTGCAGGCTCTGATAGTGAGGTTTTCTGGAATGATGCAAGACAATTGAGGCCAGACCTTGTTTATAAGCGCCCTGTAAGTTTTAGTTGTTCTTAGTTTCTTGATGTTACTGTGACAAAATAATTTTGAAAAACAAAGACAGTGACACTCGTTATGGATTTCATAGATCAAATGATCTTATATAATGAAAAAATGTGATTCAGATTGTCTGCATCTTGGGTACTCTCTTCAAAAATACAAAAAAAAAATATATATATACAATAAAAAATGTGATTCAGAAAACTGCAACATTTGCCTCATACGATTAAGTATAGATGTTTGTGTTGTATTGGTGAGTGTTGTGTATTCTGATGGTACAGTATTGGACTGAGAGCTATGTGCTATGGTCCCCACTTGGATCCTATCTAGCTACGATACACAAGCAGGGGGTAGCTCTTTGGGGCGGGGCATCATCTTTCAATCAGTTAATGCGCTATGCTCATCCACAGGTATATTCTACTTTCCCCCCATTTCTCATTGGCCGTATACCTGCTGCACAAGGCTCCTCCTCAGCATGAGTCTGTGAGAGATTAGTATCTTGATAATCTTAATCCCCAAAATCAGAGCTCGTGTTTTATCCTCACACTAAGGCACGACCTCTGGATTTCTCATACTGTATGAAAATGTGCATTTTGTGACAGTTGAGAAATTTGTAGTGCAGGTTAAATTGGTTGATTTTTCTCCTGGTGAGAAATATTTGATGACCTACAGTGGCCACGAACCAAGCAATCCTCGTGATGCAAATGTGAGCTTTTTCATCCTCCTGATTTTTTTTTTTTTGTTCTTTCTTCTTCTCCATGATATTGAAACATTCTTCTCGGGTTATGTTCCTAATAATGTCTTCTTGCATTTACAAAGAGGATCATCGTGAATATCTTCGACGTGAGGACGGGAAAAATTATGAGAGATTTTAGGGGAAGCGCTGATGAATTTGCCATTGGAGCTGCCGGCATCGCCGGCATCTCTTGGCCAATCTTTAGGTGATCGATTTGTTTTATTTTTTTTCTTGTTCTTGTTCTTGTTCTTGTTTTAGTTCTTGTTCATGTTCCTGTTTCTGTTCTTGTTCTTGTTCTTGTTCATGTTCTTGTTCATGTTCTTGTTCCTGTTCATGTTCTTGTTTCTGTTCTTGTTCTTGTTCTTGTTTTTTTTCTTGTTCTTGTTCTTGTTTTTTTTCTTGTTCTTGTTCTTTTTCTTGTTCTTGTTCTTGTTCTTGTTCTTAAAAATGTGGGTGTTCATTGCAGGTGGGCAGGAGGAAAGGATGATAAATATTTTGCAAAGATTGGAAAAAACATGATTTCGGTGTATGAAACTGAGACATTTGGGCTGCTAGACAAAAAATCATTGAAGATTGAAAATGTCATAGACTTCACTTGGTCCCCTTCCGATCCCATTCTTGCTCTCTTTGTTCCTGAACTTGGTGGCGGAAACCAACCTGCCAGGGTTAGTTCTCTTCCATTTAAATAATTCACAAATTTCATGTTTAATGATGATATATTAAGTCTCCAGGTCATATTCAGTGCACAAGATTTCTACTTTATGTGACGTTTTAGAGAGATTAATATCTCGATAATCTTACCTATGAAAATCAGGAAGATTATGTCTGATGAATCTCGAACCTAAAAATTATTATTTTTGCACAAAGATACTTATCTTTACACCAAGATATAATCTCTAATATATATATATATGCATATAACACAATAATTTTTTATAGCATCACTCATTCTAGTACTAATTTTGTTTAAGTAATTTTTTAAATTAGTAATATGATTGATTTTTTGAAGGAACAAAATTAATTATAACTCAGTTATCGTGATCGGCAAGAACGTTGTGTGATGGGTAAAATGGTCTTTTTATAACTTAATTCTTTGGGGAGTTTTGTGATAGTTAATTCAGCATTGTAACATTGCACTCTTAAAAGCATGATCATAAGAATTCTATCTTGATAGGTATGAAATCTAGGAGAGATTAATATTTCCATGTTCTTACTTGAAATACTTATAGAGATTATATCTGATGAATCATGAAATCAATACTTAATGTCACAGATGAGTTTAAACTATTACTAATGCACTGGATCTCATAAGAACTCTAAAGTTAAATGTGTTTGGTCGTGATCACTACTGATATGATTGGTCAGTGTGCAACTATCACTAATATCACTGCATAAAAATATTTATCATCATACTAAAACAGTAACTCTAATACAATCATGATAGATAAAGATCATGATGATTTATTATTGTCATTGCATAAGAACTCTAATACTGAGATGATCATAAGAATTCATAAGAATTCTAAAGTTAAATGTGTTTGGTCGTGATTACTATTGATACGCTTGATCAGTGTGAAAGTTTGTAATATGCATTTATCATTGAGTTGGTAAAAGGGGATTGGGGGCAGAGTGAAATTAAAAAAAAAAAAATACTTACTGTCACTACATAAAGATATATATCATCGCACTAAAACAATATCTCTAATACAATCATGATAGATAAAGATCATGATGATTTATTATTGTCATTGCATAAGAACCCTAAAACTGAGATGATCATAAGAATTCATAAGAACTCTAAAGTTAAATGTGCTTGGTCGCGATCACTATTGAGACGATTGATCAGTGTTGAAGTTTGTCATATGCATCTATCCTGTGCTTGGTTTGTCATATGCATTTATCATCGTACTATGACAGTACCTCTAATACATCATGTAACACATGAATTTTTTATGTGATCATGATAGATAAAGATCGTGATGATTTATTATTCTTTAGTAATTATGTATTGGAGGATTCATGTGATAGTTAATTCAGTTGTGTAACATATGTGTGCCTAGAATCATGATCTCACAAGAATCCTTTGGTGACAATTGCGGGACTGTGGTATTTTAGGTGAGCCTGATGCAGATCCCAAGCAAGCAGGAGCTGAGGCAGAACATTCTTTTCAGCGTCAGCGACTGTAAGATGTTTTGGCAGAGCGAGGGGGAGTATCTCGCGTTAATGGTTGATCGGCTGACCAAAACAAAGAGAAGCACGCACACAGGATTCGACCTCTTTCGAGTGAAGGAGAAGGATATTCCGATCGAAGTGCTGGAGCTGGACAACAAGGCCGAAAAGGTTCTCGCGTTTGCATGGGAGCCCAAGGGCCAGAGGTTTGCCATCATTCACGGAGATGCCCCTCGCCCGGACGTCAGTTTCTACACCATGAGGACTGCTAGAAACACCGGCCGTGTTTCCAAGCTTGCGACTCTGAAAGGAAAGCAGGCGAACACCCTCTCTTGGTCCCCTGCCGGCCACTATATTGTTCTTGCTGGATTGAAGGCCGTCAATGGACAGCTGGAGTTTTTTAACGCCGACGAGCTCGAGACCATGGCCACCATCGAGTATTTCATGGCCACTGATCTCGAATGGGATCCCACTGGAAGGTGGTCGTCAGTTATTTAACGTCGTCGTCGACCGTGATCCGTCGCCATCTCTTGTTGTTTATTCTTATTGGCGGATTTGCAGGTACGTTGCGACGTACGTGAGCTCTGTCAGTCATGAGATGGAGAACGGATTTAATATATGGTCCTTCAATGGAAAGCTACTTTATCGGATACTCAAAGACGAGTTTTACCAGGTGAGGGAGCTGTGATGAAATGACGATTTTTTCTTCTTCTGTTTTTTCTTGCTTGGTTTTTTAATGCGTGTAGTTTCTGTGGCGGCCGAGGCCGCCGTCCTTCTTGAGTGCTGAGAAAGAAACTGAGATCGCCAAGAACTTGAAAAAGTACAGTAAGAAATATGAAGCAGAGGATCAGGACGTGTCGTTTCAAATGAGCGAGCAAGACAGGGAGAAGCGGAGAATGTTGAAGGAAGAGTGGGACACGTGGGTCAGCAAGTGGGAGCGGCTGCACGAAGAGGAGAAAATGGATCGGCAGAAGCTTCGTGGCGGCGAGCTCAGCGAGGACGAAGACGACGACGAGCCGGAGCCCAAAGAAGTCGAAGTCGAAGAAATAATCGACGTCACTGAGGAAGTCCTCTATGCCTGATTCCATTTGATCCCCAGTTTTTTTTTTTTTTTTTTTTTTGTTTTTTAAATTTCTTAATTTAGCTCAGTCTCATCTCATATTTTTAATAATATTATATTAAATTGAGTTCGAAATAAACAAAATTAAAAAAAAAAATATGCACCCACTATCTTTATGTAACAAAAAAAAAATCTTATTCTAATTACAATAAATATTTATGTATTTTTTTATTAAAATTCTAAAACCCAAAATAGCTACCTGTATTTAAAATAGGTTTTTTAAAAAAAATAAAAAATAACTATTTGTTTTTACTGTATGATATATAATGATTATATATATTTTTGATAAATTTTGTAATTTGGCTAGCTGGTTAATGTATCCTTTTTATTATTAAAAAATTTGAAAAAAATATGCTATTCCATACATTTAATATTGCAGTAAACATATATGTGAATGTGTATGTACATTTAAAAAAGTATGATACACATATATTATTGCATATATATAGATATGTATATATGAGTATAACATAGTATAAGCATACATATTATTGCATATATACTGCTTTGTATGTTAGGAGACACACACATAGTATAATATACATATAGATTTATAATGATGTATATATATGCCCGCGCATAGTCACATATAAGATTACAATGAGTTGATTTTTTTTTTTAATTCAAACTTGCTTCAACTCCAATAAATATGATATTTACTATAAATTTTGATATTTCCCTAGAATAAAATTGCCACAAAAAAAAATAAAAAAATATTAATTTCAAAATTTAACACAAAGTATAAAATCATTACCACAACTATTTGCATAGGAATCAAAAAAGTTAAGGTTGCAATTCCTCCCCGTATGATATAATCTATTTAGCAGGAAAATCAACTTTCATTGTGAAGATTTCCTCAAAGGGGCTTTAAGCAAATTTTTCTTGAAAATTGAGAGTTGAGGAGGATGCTTAGTCTCAAAGCTGAAGAAATTCGACAAGAATTCAATTCAATATTAAAATAAATAATTATTAAAGTTAGTTTTTTATTAGAATGCAAACCACAAGACAAGCATTAGGAATATACCTCTAAATAAAATTACTTTTCATTTGAAAAGACTCATTGAAGCAACCAGTTGAAACACAAATAATTACTGGAAATGACTCCTTCAATATCATTTTCCCCTATTAGTTAAAGAAAGAACCATGAAGAGCAATATCACACATATCACGCGACTTGAAAGAAATAAACAAACACCAAGTACAATTTCCCAGAGTTCATCATTTTTTGCAACATCTGCCAAGTAACCTAACTACAAATGCACATGAATAACTTGCATAACTTAAGATCATACATAGGTCACAATGCACTAACTTTAGCATGGATCAAAGAGAGATTAATATCTCAAAACTCTCACGCCCAAAAATTAGAGAGTCTACAGTTGATGCATTTTGAACTCAAGACATACAACCTTAAGACGATAATACTTGCCATCACTCGAAAACATGACCTCCAACAAAGATGCCTTAAATGATCAGTCATCTCAATATTATTTTCACAAAAATATATTTTACATAAAAATTCTTATGATATCTAGTATTTTAGTATTTGTGTAATTAGATATAAATAGAAAATAAAAAAAATAAAAAAAAAATAGAAAAAACAGCCACAATTGGCAAAAAATTTTGTCTATACCAAAACTATTAACAATAACAAATGGATATCTCTGAAGTTTTTGTTCCATTAGCATTTAGCAAGATGAGTCCACAAGCCCATAATTTAGAATTTGCGGCAAGAAAAAATGCAGAAAGATTCACATTTGTGTTTAATTAGTGGCAATCACTAGCTAGTCATAAATTTTTTTTTCATATTTTTTTGTTAGGAAGCTTGAAACAATGAAACATTGATTGGTTCTAGTTGAGATCACACACCATTTGCTTTTTTCTTTTCTTATTTTATGGATTGTGTTTGAAATACCAAATATATGAGTGTTTATTTCACATTTTTTTCTTTTAAATGTATGTTGTACCCACTTCATATAATTAGCTGATGTGCATGCAACATTAGCCCAAATACTATAAGTTATCAATTAAAAAAAAAGAATGAGGATCCTCCTAAAACTTCAAACACAAGATGTTATCAACAACCAAAGTTTATCAGAGATAAATACATAATAATCTCTCAAAGTTAAACTAGTTGATATATATGAATTCAAATTTAGAGACATTTTAATATAAGATAAAATAGTATATTAATAAAATTTTATTATAAGGTTGCTACATTGAGACTATTGCTCATTATTCGTTTTATAGAGACTTTTTAATTTAATAATCATAAAATTTTATATATGAAATATTTTTTTCAAAATAAATTTTTTTCATCATCAGTCAAGCCTTATCTTAATTACATCGAATCTACTAAAAATTATGTTTACTCTTAACCCTTTGATAGCTTTAATTTTTTTTTTTACTTATTCTACTCACAGTCTTACACTTCATAATCGATAGAGATAGACTATGAGGTCAATATTAAATCAAAATATTAAAAAAAATATTCAATAAAGAATAACTTAACTATGTAAATTTTCATATACAATTATAAATTCAAAATAGAAAAATTATTTAAAATAGGCAATAAAATTGAAAAGGCATACAAATCCACATCTACAATAACATCATCTCTTAGCAAACAATGCTCTATAATAAGGGCACGATTGTACCTTCAGCCTAAACATGATTAAGTTGTTCCTATTCAAACTAAACTAGTATCGATATAACAATATTGATATAAAACTATAATGCATGAAATAATAATAGTTGTACCTATAAAGTCCAATGTAACATATCCCTCCACAATATATATGTATGCTCAGTGCACAAGTCGTATTGGTCACCTCTAGAACCTTTGTTTTCGAAAAAGAACTTATTTTTATATGGTTTATGCTAGTCATAGCTTCTATATTTTTTTGGTTAAAAATTCAGAATGATCGGCCCAACTTCAAATTCTTTGCCATGTCATTCATGTCTCCTTTTTTGTTCATTTCACGGTCATGACCAATGATGAGTCTCGACCAAGTTTTGATGTCACGATCAAATATTGATGGTACGACCAATTTTGAGTCTTGATCAAAAACAGCTATCATGACCAATACTATTGTCATGACCGAAAGATGATGTCATGACCGAATGATGATGTCATGACCAATTATGAGTCTTGGCTAAGTTTTATTGTCATGATCAAATATTAATGTCACAATCAATTGTGAGTCTCAACCAAGTTATGTTATCACGACCAAATGTCATCGTCATGACAAAATCTATCTTTCCTCCATCCTAATAGTTTTGACACCATTCATTGGTTACGACTTAATTTTGCTTCTTCTAGTTTTTTTTTGTAATATTGTTGATTTTGTCACAACACAATTGATTTAACCAATTTCCTAGATTTCTACTATTATTTTTTCTCTTCTAGTTGAAAACCTACTAAACTATGAGGAGAGTAATTTTATAATATTAGACATAAAATTCATCTCCTAAATATGAAAATATGACATGAAAATGGACTAATATATCAATAAATTTTTGGCTCATTAGTATTATTTTTATTCTAATTGCTCTATGGCATCAACATATCATGGGGGCTTATAATTTGGAAGTAAAAGTTGACACTTTTTTTTTCCTAATCACCATTGGGGATCAGACAAATCAAGGAAAAACTTAGGTGTTAAAAGTAAACATTGATACTTTTATAATAGTTATTGTTAGAGATTTGTCAAATCAAGGGTGACCCCACGGCACTTATGGAAAAAAAAGTGTCTAGGGTAATACTTGGGAACATTTTTAATTTTTATGAAAAAATTAATTATCAAGAAAAATTTTAATCTTCAAGGAAATTTTGATTTTCACATAAAATTAAGTTTTCATGGAAATTTTAATTAGCAAGGAAAATATAAGTTTAAGAAAAAAAAGAATTAATTTCAAGAAATAACTTTGTGTAAGAAAAGAAACTTTATTTTGAGTTCTAGGAGTGAAATTGTACTCTCTATAACTAGGGCTTATTAAATTTAAACTAATGATATATCTCAGTCTACCCACATAGAACATATAAGAAGATTGTTGGTATGCTCGAGTTTTGAGCAGATTGAGATATTATTAAGTTTTTTTTGTTTAATTTAGTGAGTTGGATAATGGGTTTTTATGTGTATTTAATTAATATTATATATACATATTTTAATGTGGATTGTTAGGCTGACCACAAAAATATATGAGTGCTCAACACATCGATTAAATAAAATGAAAAAAACATTAAGTTTTTTTTAATATATATATATAATATTTGGCTTGTTTCATGTGGTATTTGTATGATAATTGAGCTTGAAAGATATATACTCCAAGAAAATAAATTGTTGATGAGTTTTGATAAAAAATTGTAAATTTGGATAAAAATTAAATACGATAGATAGGTTGGGTGGAACATATAACTGAAATGCAAAAGAGTGAGTTGAAGTTATAGCATTTTCAATATAGCGATATCATTAATTAGAGGTGTCAAACGGGACGTACCGGTCCGGCCTGGTCGTGCTTCCATGCTGGGCCAGGCACGACACAGTTACTGTACCATGTCGTGCCTGGCCTGACACGGTTCTGTGAAGGTCAGCCAGACACGAGCCCGCGGCACGAATCCGCCTGGTTCGACTTGGTCGGGCGAATCCTAATTTAAAAAAATTAGAGTTTTGCGGCGCGCCGCCCTTTCGCCGTGATGCTTCTTCATTATTAGAGGTCAGCGAGTTTCACTTATCGGGCTTAACTTCTGCCATTGGGGAGGTTTCTCGGCTCGTGCCGAGATATCGTGCTAACGGGCCACGGTATCGTGCCGGGCCAGGCACGACCAAGGCCCGGTTGGCCTCGGCATGGCACGGTTGGTGCCGTGGACAGACACGGCATGGTTAGTGCCGTGGACAGGCACGGGCAGGAAAAATTTCCATGCCGAGCCAGCCCAAGCTCGGTCGAATCATGCATTGCCTCATGCCGGACCGGGCCGGCCTGACCCGATTGACACCTCTATCATTAATACTATCACATACCTTTGAAGTAGTTGCGATGAGCTTTTCTTGATCATGTCTTTATCGATTAGTCATGATATTTATTATATATCACACAGTCACAATAACTTTTTATGCTGCAATGACTTTTTCTTTCTCACGACAATATTCTTGAGTATATTGTGATAATACTTAAATAATAATATGAAGTCATGACATACTTTTCAAGATGGAGACATTATTACTATAGAACTTACATCATAAATTGCACAACTTTTTTATGTTATGACATTCTTTCCATTTCACGAGATCATATTCAAGGGCATGATTAACTTAGTCTTAATATTTTTTTCACATCATGACATCCTCTGAATAATGATGTTGCAACATTGTCAAAATCAATCCACAACATGATATTATAAAAGCAATTCAATGCAATACTATGTTGTGACATCCACCCATCATCGTGACATCAAGCTTATTAAATATTGCTGTAGTTTTTAATGGGACCCGAGAATATAAAAGATATACTTAATAAAGAAAAAAGAAAAGATCAAGTGGAAAACAAAGAATAAGAGAGAAGTATCAATGTCACCATGGGTAGGGAAAACATAACAAGATTCGAATGTGGAGTACATTAGATTGATAACTATAATTGAAATATAACAAGAAAATTTCTTAATTATCTTGTTCGAATCCCTCCCAAATGTAGGATACTTTAGAAATTTAGGGTTAGTTTTTCTTAACATATATGATGAATATGTTTTGTAATAAATGATTATGATTTTGTGATATATTTAATGTTGATGGATAGGTGAGTATCTTAGAACAACATCTAAACTAGGGTTTCACCATGCTGATAGAGGCTTTGTATTGGCTGATAGAGGCTTCTATAGGTGAAATTTAAGATTCATATAAGATCATCGATGTGAGTATGACACTAATGAAGTAAATAGTACAAACATTATAAAGACTATATTATTTTGTGTTCTCTAGATGTACTAGCTAGAAAATAGAGAATCACACAATCAAATCAGTTATCAAGCAGAGTTCATGAATTGCCTAAAAGGAGTAAGAATTATAAAGTTGCTAATTATTAGGTATTTATGTGACTTCATTGGATAGTATTAAGCATACCAAAAGCATAATCACAAGAGGATTATCTACAATGCTAATAACACATGATTGATTAACTCTTGAAGGCTAACAAAACAATTCGAGATCTTGTAGATTCTTAATTTTTAACCAAAAAACAAGTATCATATTTCCACCACACAAAAGAAATATCATCATGCACAAGAAACTAAATCAACCCTAGAGTTTAAGTATCTTCCCAAGACATAGCTTCACCTTGTCAACTTAAAAAATTTAGTTAATTCACTATAATTCAATCAAAAGCTAAAACTAATTTCTATGAGATTGATATATCAACTTATAGCTACTTTATTACTTGCATGATCTATACACTTGTAGAATTCAATTAGTATGCATAAATATGCTTAGTGAGCTTTTGGTATAGAATATAGAATCAACAAAATTTTTGGTATCATTTCAAAGTCATAACAAGTTGTTGGTATAATTATCATAGATTGAATTTATTTTGATTAGGGTTCTTTGAATTGACCCAACTACTTGAAAAAATAGTAGTTCTATTTTTAGTTGATTATATAGCTATTTTGTTTTGTATTTTTTTTTTGCTTTTTGTTTTTGTTTTAAAGCCACAAATTATATGTATCGACGATCAAGGACTGAGCGAGTACCTCTGAACCTAGAAATAGAAAGGACTAGAGAATACTTATTATGATAGAGTACAAAGAGAGTGATTATAGAGTAAAATAATAATAATGTACACACCAAGGAGGTGCTGAATAATTTATGCATTAGTTTATTCTCCATTAAACCCTTGAGAGTTATTAGAAGTCAATATTTGATGGACAAAACTATGGGATCTAGATGCAACCTATTCAAGAAAATCACTTGAATTAAAGCTGAGTCTCATAGCAATGGTACGATAATATCAGCTTGAAAGATAAATTTTAGAAGATCTAAATAGTCATATTGTGATATTTTTAGAGTTGTGTGACATGATAAAAATGAATGAAGTTGGCCAGAAATATGTTTACCTCTTGTGATTGATCATTGTGAAGAATAAGTGAAATTAAATTGATATAAAACCCAACAAATTCCATATGAAGATAAGAATAACTGTTAGAGAATAGAGTGCCTCATCCACACATCCAAAAAATAGAATGTGGGGTTGAAAGTGAAAGATTTTTATGATGATTACTAGCTTGAAGAAATGGAATAAGTCATTGAGTTAGAAAAGATAATGGTAAAAAATGAAGTCACAATATACCTTGATGAAGATGCATGTTACGATGTCATGACATACATTAAAGTAATAAAGAAGCAGAAGGAAAGACAAGTTATGATGATAATAATGACTCACATTGCCAAATCCATGACATTTTTATTTGAAGAAAAAAAACATATGAGGAGACTCTTAAAAAGGTAATTACAACATGACTAAAAAAATACATACTACTACTCGATGAAGTACCTAAAAAAATAGATAAAGTTTTAATATATTTTGATGAAGAGATGAATGAAAGATAAGCCAAGAAGAAAGATAAACTAGATATGTAAAAGGTTGATGTTGAAGTATACCAGGAAACCATGATATAATGAAACATCATTATTATGATTTTGTTATAATGTCTCATTTTTAGAATTAGACAATATGCTAAAAGCTCATTAGGTGAGGGTCCCTCATCAAACATAATTATATAAGTATACATGTTCATACAATTAATAAAGTAAACTTTCATCTAAATACTAATCCCATAATAATTTTTAGTTAGTTTTATCAACTAATAGTTAGTCAACTCATTCTCTAGTCGGAATGATAAAACTAGGTTTTTGAAATGATTATTAGATTATAGGGATATCTTATTTTACTATGTATAATATCATATCTAAATAATCTAGTTATTATTATTCTTAGTTACAAAATATTGACTTGACTATTATAAAAATAACTTATTGTCCTACTAGCACACAAGGTACTTATCACCTATTGGGCTCTCCCCATTGATGGCATGCTCATAGATATCCCTTCAAAACCTTACCACAAAAAAAAAAAGTTATTCTTGCTTGAGGGTCATTCACAACCAAACCTTTTAGGCAATTCAACAACTATTCTTAATGGTCACTTCTTATATGAATTCTTATTCTTTAATATTATGTGTCATAAATATGTAAATTGATATGGTATTAAAAATATTTCTATTTTTGGGTTCATAAGTACTATACTTATAACAATTAAATTATGTTTTCTCTCAAATCTCGCTAATAGCAGTCATATAATAGAATGTAGCTTGTAGGGCTATCAAGTATCACCACCATATTAGTTACTTTCACTCATGCATATCTCATGACTTAGATTTTATCATTCACCATGATGATATGTGACTCTCATACTAAAAATAAAATCCTCAAAAAAATATTTTATAAAATTTCTACATCAATTGAGAGTTAGTTCATTTAAGATATGAATAATGGATTGACTTATATAAATATCAATACTTTCAACTTTGTAAATATTATACTCACAATGATTAAACTTAACTTAATTTTGAATTTTTACTAATAGGTTTATTTCATTCACCATAATCAGAAGAGCTATCATACCATTCCATATGACTTACATATCACTATCTACCTACATGACTCATATAAACCTACCAATAATAAAACCATATTTTAGTTCAAAATAAACACATATCTATTAATAATCAAACCATAATATAAACTAAAAATAAAATTCATCAATGATATATCCATCATATGTAACAAAATATACCAACCATAGATCTCAATATAGCCTAATAGTAATAAGAAATTCACATGAGATAATTTTAAATATATCTCAAGAAATTTTAGATTCCCAATAACAATTCTTGGGAGTATCTATGATTCGAAACATTAAAACCATAATTCTCATTGCTAAAACATTTATGGGTAGCAAGAAAAAAAATGGAGAGGAATAATGAAAAGTCCAATAAACACATAATGTGGGTAGAAATGATTGAGGAAGCTAAGGTTTGACTTAATTTTTTTTATGGTCAAGGTCAATCTCATAACCTACTCTCCATCTATCTACTATCAATTAACAAAGGTCAAACTTGCTATTATGTATATTGAAGAAATATAGGACACAAGAGAGCAATATTTTGGAGTAGTCCACCCTGAATTATCAAGGAGGGAGATTCTCAGGCCACATAGTTCATCCATCTTGTATCTCTTTATTAGGCCATGCTGAAGGAGTATCGATGTATTAATATAGAGATAAGGTATTCCAATGAATATTATCCTAACATTGGCTAATATAAAGAAAAGATATCAAAGATTAAACAAGAGGAAGTTGATACTTGAAGCGGAAAACTAAGTGAAGTTGGACAAGAATAGCAAGCCTTTTCTGAACCCATAACTAAAAGAAAAAGTGGGGTAAATAATGATAATTCAGAGAAAAAATTACCCAGAAAGATAAGAAGAAGAAGGAGATACGAGCAGGAGACTTTCGAGAAGGTCTAACCCTACAAAAAAACACAAAATTGGATGTCGTTGACTAATAAATATAACTAAAAGTAGAACTGAAAATCCCCCAGGGGAGAGATTTCCAATAGGAATTGTACATGAAGAATAAGGAG
Organism: Sapria himalayana; assembly: GCA_029783825.1. Classification (NCBI taxonomy): domain Eukaryota; kingdom Viridiplantae; phylum Streptophyta; class Magnoliopsida; order Malpighiales; family Rafflesiaceae; genus Sapria; species Sapria himalayana. The sequence continues at coordinate 1,037,473 of JAREIK010000357.1, read as the reverse complement.
GAAGAAGAAAGAATAAAAGTCAAACAATATGATGCATTGGGTAGAATTCAATTAAATGAAAAAGAAGAGTTATTTGTTTCCTACCATGAGAGATTTGAAGATTGAGTGATAAAGACCTTGGAGCACACATTGAAAAGAATAGAGACAAGCATGATGGGTAGTTGTTGAAGCCTCTTTCACACTCTACAAGTCTATCTCTAAAGAATGGAAATTGATGATACAAAAAAAAAGAGATAAAAAGACAAAAGAAGCTACCATAATTAGAGAGAAATGGTGGATAAAAGATTTAAGAATGTACGATTTGAATCAGAAAAATTAGTATTATGCATATGATTCATTTGATGAGACCTTAAACTTGACTGGTAGAAAGCAAGATTAGATGTGGAGTGTAATTTTGAGAATGATTTGAGTGGGAAATAAGCAATAAGAGAGACACGTGGAAACCTTCTACATCCATGCCACCATTTGAGTTGTCTAAATCTCAAATTCCACTTTTAGAGTTCAATGCAAAGAAATTGATAAACTACCAGTCTTCGTCACCAATATAATGTTAGAGTATGCCCTAAAAGTTAATCATTAGATGAATATTTTGAGTCTCTTGTATCGTATCTTATTTTAATAAAAAGGTAAATTTTTATGATTATTATCTATGCAAATATTATATGAAAATAATGACGTCCTAGATTGATATATTCTAAGGTATACTACTCTAAATTATCAAAAATTATTATTCAATGATAATATTAATACATTAGTACTAGCATGTAGGTGAACTATTATGAGATATTAAGTTAACAGATGAGTATATATGTTGGAAAACATATACTGAACTGACCCACTATGAGAATATTGTATGGGTTGTTAAATAAGTGTCATACACATTCTCATAGTGACTATTAGTATGATTTGTCCTTTGACATGAAGTCACTATGGTTCTCTACATAAGGAGGTGTATACTTTAGATTCAGCAAATGCCACCTATAACAAGGTTAATTATATAGTTGTTTACTAAAGGTATACAAAAAATTATGTAGAGAGATGTGATTGATGTAAATGGAATTTGTCTCTTCTATCTAATGGAAGTGATATCAATTGGTTCTTTGATTGAGTAGGACTACTAAAATACATAGCAATGCTCTAATAAGTCAATATGATATATAGAGCTTATTTGTTTAAGTCAGTCTACTCAAAAATCAAGAAAAATATAAATTAATGTGAGGATGACATGATCCATGCCTCATAAATCAATCTAGATATCATAGACAAAAAGACTAAGTCGTACAATAAAATAAGTCACAAAAATAGGTTAGTCAAATCTATTACATTCTCGTCGTTTGGGGAGCAATGATGTATAACTAGATATTGCTCTTGCTTGTTTCTTTAAAATGATATTTTAAAGTAAATACCAATATTATGAGAACCTATTGGGTCATACATATAAATAAATATCTATATATATTTGGAGTTCATTTTATTATAATTAGACTAAAATAAATTGGGTCGTTCTGAAATTAATTTTAGATCTTAAGCTAATTGGATTAAAGAGTTTGATCTAATTAGTAGATGTTTGGACCTTTATAATGGGCGCAAACTTAAAGCACATGTTTCTCTCATCTAGTTAATAACACATCCTTTTAGATATGTGTGTGAAAAAAATAAAAAAGTCTTTCTCAAGGTTTTAAAAATGGGAGAGATAAAAAATGAATGATAAATAAGATACGTTTGTGTGGATACTACTAGAGGCACGGATACTTGATTGTGCTAGAATTTGACCAAACCATTCCGAATCAAAAGTTTTCTGTGCTACAAGAGGTCACATCATTGTCTAACATTTAAATGTATTCATTTAGATCAGTGTGGGCTCATAAGCCAATAATGGTATCGAAGGAGGTTACGAATTGATTAAATCATTTTATATATTTGTTTATATTTGATATAAATAAACATATTTTCATGATTTTATTTAATATATGATACCTAACAATGGTATCATATTATCATGACAAACATATTGTCACAAAACCAAAATCACAATTTGAAAAGTTAATTTATGTCAAGGCACGACATCTTACTCAACAGCATGACTAACTCAGTCATGATATCTATTTGCATCATGACATTTTTTTAATAATGATTTCAGTAACATTGTCCATTAAATTCTACGATATGATATTATATAATAATTCAACATAATACTCTATCGCAACCTCACCCAATGTTATAATATTGAGCTCATTAAACAATGCTACAGTTGCTGATGAGACCCAAAGATATAAAAAATGGGTTTAACAAAGAAAAAAAATAGAGATCAAGAAAAAATATAGAACAAGAGGCCGAGGTATGTCAATGCAACCCAAGTATTGGAAACAAAATAAGAGCCAAATGAAAAATGGACTAGATAACAAATCAAAATTGAAATCAAGATCCTAAATGTGTACCACCTTCAAGGATACACGATTCAACAAAATAATTCCCAACTTACCTTGTTCGAATCTCTTTTCAATATTAGACTAATTTAGGAATCTAGGAATGATTTATATAATCATATATGATGAATATAATTTGTAATGAATGATTGTTATCTTATGATATATTGAATAATATTTGATATGAGAGTGCCTTAGAACATTTAACCTAGGGTTTCACCATGTCGATGGAGGCTTTATGTTTGTTTTAGTAGATAGTGATGTGCAAGTCATGGGATACAAGCACGTGGATGGGCATCAATAGGAAGTAATAGCCCTCCAGCCACTTTTTTTTTGTGATGCCTTCTATAAGTGAAATTGTTATGTTAATGTAAGTTAATTGACATGATTATAATGCTAACAAAGTCAAAAGTATAAATATCATAATAACCATATTATTGTCTGTTCTCTAGAAGTATTAGCCAGATAATATAGATAGATACACACACTTGAGGTAACCATCAAGGAATGTTGATGAGTTGCCTAAAATGAGTAAGACTTATAAAATTGCTAAATATTTGTTTAATGTTTGACTTTGGTGGATGGTGAGAGGTATATAGAATAAATAACCACAAAAGGATAATCTGTGATGGTAATAACTTATAGGTGATTAACTCTTGAAGGCTAGCAAGGTGATTGAAGATTTCACATCTTATTGCACTTGTCCAACAAACAAGTATTACATTACCACAACAAAAGAGGAAGCCCAATCATACACGAAAAAGTAAACTAATCTTAGAATTTAAGTATCTTTTTAAGATATAGCTTTATCATATCAACTTAAACATTTTAGCCAAATTTGCTATAACTTGATCAAAAGCAAGTATCAATCTCTATGTGATCAATAACTAGGCATACATTTACTTTATTACTTGTATTCATGTATATTTATTGAATTTAGTTAATATGTGAAAATATGCCTAACAAGCTTTTTGTTCATTGCCAATAATCAATAATATTTTTAGAACCACTACAAAGTCACAACAGAGGGCATGTCAACCCATTTTTCAGATTGAAAAATGAGGTTGAGACTTGAATCCCATTTCTTTCATTAAGTATGGATGAGTTCATGCATAATAAAAAAAAGGAAGATTACATGCATGATGATGAGTCAATGCAAAACCCAACTGAGGGGGCTTTCCCCTATTTCGAAAAAGAAATGAGCTGGGCCAATTTTGTTGCTTTATGTGTGGATGCTTCCACTCATAAAGGAGGGGACAAGCTATGTTTTTCTTTTTAGAAAAATGTGGCTATCCCATTTTTACAGAAGGGGGTTTTCGACAATTTTGTTGCTGACTGTAGACTGCTCCCCTCTAAGGTTTTCAGCAAGATTGTAGAAATCGAAATTAAATAAAAATAACAAAATTCTACTTTTACATTGAATAGTATTTGGGTGGACGATGAGAATTTTCAGAAATGGATTAGTTTATAAATACTATTAAGGATCAATTAATTTCTTTAAATCTGTAAATTTTAAGTTTTATCTATCATCTTTTGTAGGCTTGAGAGTGGTTACACATAGTTCCAACCGATAATCTTGAGGTGTTAGTGCTGAGGGACGTGCAGCATAGAATGTTTGGCTGCTCATAAATTCAGAGAATTGAAGGAGGAGTACGAATTCATGAAGATATAATCCAAATTAAATTCATCACCAAGTATTTTTATTATATTTTACAATTCCTTTTTGAGGCATAGTTACATTAGGACATTGAACACTAATTAATTTATGTATTTTATTTTGAGAATTTATTGAGTTCTCTACTAATTTCGGGTAAAATATTAAAAAAGATTGCAAGTGTGTATTCTGTTAAAATAGAGTAGAATGGTATTTTGGGACTCAAATTTAATTTGAGAATTAATTTAAAGATTTAATTGTTTTATATTTTTGGATTTAATGTATATAATTTTTGTGCGAGTGAAAACTTTTAAATTTTAAAGAAAATTAAATTTATCCACATTGTTATATATATTTTATAAGTTTCAAAAAATTAAAAGAAATTTTAAATTTAATTAGGAATTATATTAAAAATCAAAATGTTTTTAAATTAAAATTAAAACATATTTTTATTTTAAAATAGATATGAACTATATTTAGAAAATCAAATATATATTTAATTTTCCTTTAAATTTGGATTTAAAAGAAATAGTTTAAAAATCGGTCTCCGTGAAAGTAAGTCATACCCCAACTGTTTGCGAATTTTTATTGGGCCTGCCCGGAAAAAAGTTGACTTTTTGAATATACAACAACCTACAACAACCCAGAGTAATAATATTTTATCAGGACAAGTAGTTCAGCGTCTTTTTGCGCGGGAGCGGCAAGTACGACATTCATATCTCTGCCTGCTCCGGCGGGTTGGGACAATTTTTTTTTTTGTTCGAGACAGACGCGGATCTTTGCATGCGTAGGATGGGGCGGTTCCACAGTGCTATAAATTCCGAGTCCACCTACCCCTCGTAATTGCAAAGCCTGGCTTAAGCAGAAACCATGGCTGCCATCAAATCCCTCAAGTTTTTTCCTATCTTTTTTATCTTGATTTTACTTTCTGCTTCTGGTGAGACGATATTTCATTTCTTTTTTATCCATTCAATCATGGGCTTAAGTCAAGGGTTACATCCATTCATTATCTCATTATCTTGTCTATAATAATCTCTAGCGAGAAGTTCTTGCGTAAACTGAATCCATGATGAGCCATGCAATTCCAATCAACGCTGAAGTTCATCATTTATGAATCCAAACAATGGAAATATACCCCACTATGCTTTGTATTTAGAATGTGTAATAATGTATTTGCGTAAACTGAATTCATTATCTCATTATCTTTCTGTTATGTTTTTTACAGTAACACAAAGGGCGGAAGCTCGAACTTGCAAGAGACTTAGCCAATCGTTTACGGGGTTCTGTGGCAGCTCAACCAGGTGTGACCACACATGCAGAATTAAGGAGAAGAAATTGTTTGGTGCTTGTCACTACCGCTTCCCAGGATTTGCCTGTTTTTGCTACGTCAGATGCTAGCTAGATGGCCGACGAGTGTCTGCCATTTTCATGCAACTATAGGTGTTCGGAATGGAGTATGCCAGCTTATTGGGGCCTTAGCATCAAAATCCATTCCTAAAATAATTTGTTGGACCAAGTTTTTATGATTTTTTTCATAGAATAAAGTGGTTATTATGGTATTTAAAGCCTCATTATGTACGTTATATGTATATATATGTGTGTGTGTTGTTGGATATATTTAAAAATAACAAAATTTAAATATAATAATAAACTTTGAAAAACACTAAACAAATAGATAATTTTTCCTTTTGAGATTACATGTTTCTATTGCATCGTTTTGAATATATATATAGGAAAAAAAATAAAAAAACAACTTCTCTACTATTTTAGACCACTAATTTCAAAAAACTGCTACTAAAAACTGATATTTTAATTTTAGCTACACATTTGGACTAAAAATTGCATGATAATTGCTATTCTAACAAGATTAATTCATAATGTGTATGTGTGTGTAATCATAATCAATTTAATGTGATAAATTAATTTGATTTAAGTAGTAAAATTAAATTATTTGATTACAACAATTCAATTAGTTATTATTTGATTATTTGATTACAATGTAATCAAACACAGACAAGTCATGACATTGGATAAAGTTATGGATACAATCTCGATCTAATATCATTTTGAATTTTCAATGTAAATTATTTTATCCAAAAAAATTATGTTGGTTAAAATTTAATACTACTACAGAATAATAATTATTTTCTTTTATTAAACAATAATTAAATTTCTCATTTTAGAATTATAAATATCTATTGATTGAATTAAATTACTATTAATTCAATTCAAACTTATAATTATTTCCTTTTACTTTTTCATTTAAATTATTTGAATTATCAGATTAATATCTATATGCATGGATTAATAATATTAAAACCCGTAGGCTTCTTCAACGAGATATTATTAATCTTTTTGGTATTATAAATTTCATTAATAATAAATATTTATCATATGTTCGATATCTAATTCATAGAATTATCAAATTTATTCTTAGACCCCTCTATGAATCAAAATAAATATGAAAAGAATACACACATAATTTCAAGAATAAGAGTATTTATGGTAACTACAATATATTTTATTTGCTAAGTCAGTATAAAGTAATCATATTAGTATAGTTTAATATACTCAAGTGTATTATTAGTAGAAGTTAGAAATTTATGATCACCATAGTCAAGATAGACCTTCTAATATATAGTGTTATAATCTTATCAATATGATGTTCAATTCTATCTAGATTATAAATAAGAAACTTTTATTCAATAAGTATCAATAATTCGATCTTCTATGTATAATTCGATTGCTACGTTACCAAATTATCTACAAGTAGAATAAAGGATATACATTTTTACAAATTAAGCTCATTAATAAATCTTATATTAAAATAACAATTTAATACAAATCAAGAGAAAGATCATAAATAACTTTTAGTATAAATTTGTTCTAATATGGGTGGGTGTGTGTGTGTGTGTCGATAACCATGGTACGTATTTTGAAAATCCATACTAGCCCTATAGGCATTTCATGCTAATTGATGTCAAGAGGAGATCAATCTTATTCCTAATTTGGTATCTAGTTTTATGTCCAAAATCATTCCCTACTATGTAAAATAGTCCACGGGACAAGTTTGTAGTGTGTGTACACACACACACACACACACATAATAAAGGTAAAATTAATCATGATGAAATACTAAATTTAAGGTTGAATTATGTTTTAGCGCTCAAAAATTAAAATATTTACATTTTCATATCTATTTTTAATTAAAAAAAATAACATTCATTTTAATGCAAACACCCAACATTTCGTGGTGCATTTTTAAAAAAATTTTGAAATGATGGCGTATAAAATAATTTTGTGATTCCAAAATATAATTTTTCCTATGTTTGAAATAAGTTTATTTTTTCTAGAATACAAACTGTTATCATTGCTGGCATATAAAATAATAAAATAATTTTTAAAAAACTATTATAATAATAATTAAAAGATGAGCCATGAATTACATGTGTTAGAAAACAAAATTAAATAATTTAATAGTAGTATCTTGGAGCAAAATTGTATACAAAATGTTTTCAAAAGAATTGATATGTTATAAAATATCATGACAAAATATAAAGTTAAAAAAATTATGTTCATTTTATATATATTAAAAAAAAGAATGATAAAAAAAATAGATATTGAAAAAAAAAATAGAGGGAGAGAGAGAAGACTTCTTATTAAGACAATCTTACAAAGTGAGAGGTCTTTTATATGGAGTAATTGAGTTTTGGTGGACTTCCCAAAAAATATATGAAAAAAATAACCTAAATTTTTATATTTATAAAAAAGTACACCAAACTATTAACAAATTAAATTTTGGTGAATTCAATTATATTAATCTTATTTTACCCTTAACAATTAAAACTCATCTGCCCAACACCCCTCGCCTCGCTCTCTCCATCGAGCTCCTGGAGCTCGACGACAAGCTCCTAGAGCTAGTGGTCGAATTCCAACATCTATTGGAGCTTAAAGATGAGCTGCTGGAGCTCATCATCGAGCACCATGAGCTCTAGCAGCTCCTGGAGCTCATTGTCAAGCTTCTGGAGCTCCATGGAGAGGGCAAGGTGAGAGGGAGAGAAGCGAGGGGTGAGGAAAGAGGGGAGAGGGGAGATGGTGAGGGGAGAGGGCGAGGAGTAAGGGGCATCGGACGAGGGTCGAGGGGTTTCGAGCGAGGGGCAAGGGGCGAGGTGCATCAAGCAAGGGGTGAGAGGCGAGGTGCGAGGAAAGAGGGAAGAGGTGAGAGGGGTGTCGGGCGAGGGGTGAGGGACGTTAACTAAGGACTGAGGGGTATCGGACGAGGGGTGAGGGACGTTAACCAAGGGCTAAGGGGTGCCAAGCTAGGGGTGAAGAGCATTAACCGAGGGCTGAGGGGCATCGGGCGAGGGGTGAGGAGCAATGTGAGTTTTAATTGTCAAGGGTAAATTAGGATTAATGTAAATGAATGCAATAAATTTTAATTTGTTAAAGTTTGGTGCACTTTTTATAAATATAAAAACATGGGTTTCCTTTTTTAAAATATATTTTGGAGAGTTTCCAAAACACAATTCCCCCCTTTTATATGCTTCATATTTAATAATTTATTATGAACTTTAAATGATCATATAATGATATTAATAATGATCATCAACAATCATGTTCATAAACATATAAAATTAGATTTATAAGGGACATTGAGTCACATGGTGTCTATCAATCATCACATAATTAATGTAGTCATTCATTATAGACCATTTCTTTATAACACTCCTCATTACTGCCATAAAGAATGTCTCATTAAAATTTGCTAGTAAAACTTAGATGTGTCAAATGAGTAGTGCAGTGGTGGCACGACTCATTTTTTGGTGGCCCAATCAGGCCATTGTGCCATGTTGGGGATGACCCAGTACATTAGTCATGTCTGGCCATGCACGACATGACTTGAGTACTGTCGGCCCGACATGACTCGCAGGCCCAACTCTGAGTAGATTTGGGTTGGATCATGCCTGGTCATATCGGGTCGGGCCGGATCATACTTGGAGTTTGCCAATTTTTTTTAAATACTACCGTAACATGCAAGAGGGCATGGTCTGATTAGACCACGCCCGATACCCAATCTTAGGTCCAGGGATGAGGGATCAAGGTGGGCGAAGTAGGGCATGGTCAGTACTTGTGATGCAGAACCATGCCTACAAGGCCAGGCACCTAGGTCGTGCCTGGCCCAGCATGTGGCATGGCTCCTCCTGACCTAGCATGGCATGAGCCATGCTTTGGGCTTACATGGTTATGGATCGTGCCGTGTCGAGCCAAGCACGGCTAAACTGGGTTGTGCTGCGGGCCGTGCATGGGTTGCCCAACCCGTTTGACACCTCTAGTAAAATCCAATAGGATAAAATCTTGCAGAGAAAAAGAGTAATATTTATATGATAATATATAATATTTTTAGTATATTAGTACTACCTCATTAACAAACCTTGCTAGTATAACCCAATGGAACAAAACTTAGAAGAAAGGAAAAAAAGTATAGTACACTAATACCTTGTCATAAGCATACTTTTCCTTATATAATATATTTAAGTTGGTGTATTCCAATCTTATGTTTTAGCTTTTTGAATGTTGAGTTGACAATGGCTTCGTGAATAAGTATGTTAGATTATCAACTGATCATATTTTTTGAATATTAATTTCTCCACTCTAATGGAGTTCATATGTATAAAATAATTGGAAAAATGTGTTTGTTCTATCTCCCTTGATATAACTTTATTTGATTTTGGATATGCTTGCTGCATTATCTTAATTAATCTTATCGGGCAGTTTTCGAGAGAGGAGAGTTTGCATGATTCTTGAATATATTGAATCATCGATCTTTGTTATATGCATTTATAACTTATTTCGTGAATTATTATATCTAAAATTTTTAATGATGTGATCACCATTGTTTGCTTAAAGGATCTTCAAGAAATACTAGTTTCGTTATAATTAAATATATATCCTATTTGTGATCTAGTCTTATGCGAGTCTAAAAGTCATCATGCATTAGAATATCCAAGTAATTGTTGTTTTGATTCCTTTGAGTAAAATAGATATATATCAATTATTTCTAGGAGTTAACAAAAAATATGCCCCATCATTCCAATGTCTCTGGGTTACATCAGAACTGTACCTAACTAATAAATTAACAAATATATATATATATATATATATATATATATGGTTGAGTGTAGTTAGTAAGATACATAATTACACCAATGATACTAAGATATAATACTTTATGTCCAAGTAATTCTTGACCATTTTCATAATGACACAATAAATTATTTTTCTTTTCAAGTGAATGGATAATCATTGGCTAACTTAATGGGTGTGTTTTATTCATATAAAAATGTTTACAAATTTTTAAACATATGTTTATTGGTAAACTAAAACTCTAGTAGGGAAATGTTTGATCTGTTTGTGTGAGCTCTTCAGGATGCCAAGTAAGATTTATTAAAAGAAGAGTATGCAAACAACTTTATATATATATTGCATATATGTGTATATATTGCATATATGTATATATAGACTAAATATATAAATAATGTGTGTGTGTGTGTACATACATAATGTTTGTGTATATTTATGCATACTATTTTTTTTGAGATGGGTTAGATGTTTAAATCTTTGATCTGACCTGAGTGAATTTTGGATGGTTTATTTTGGATTTGATCCATGTGTTTTGTAATCTGACCCATATTTATTTTTGAATTTTATGTGGACTTTTTAAAATGTTGATGTGTATGGTGTATGGGTATTTTTGCATTAATGCATTATAGGTCAACAAAATATAATCAATTTTATTTTGATGCACAAATCAAAATAATTATTTATTTGGGTTTTAAAATCTCAATTATTTTTGGTTTGGGACAAGAAAATATAATTTTTCCAATAAAAAATGGAAACAAATAAAAACTAAGATGGTTCATCATCATCAAGACATTTTAAACATATTTTCTAAAACATAAGTAATAGAAATTTTTACTCATGCATCATCAAAATTATTTTTGTATTTCCAAAATATTAGTAATTAGAAATCTTTACTCATGTATCATCAAAAAATTATTTTTTTATTTCCCAAATATTAGTAATATAATTTTTGGTTTATGTTAAGGTAAAATTTCTCAAATATATATTTACTACGGTTGTGTGGTGATAGCAAAAATTAAGATGTATTATCTAGAGAATGAATTCCAAATTGGTCTAGGTATAATAAATGAAACAGTAGTGTAAAATACTAAAAAAAAATAACTAAATGCTATGAGGAATAAAATAGTTTTTTTGATGACAATAATATTGACACAAAATTAACTTATGTCAGCACTATAAAATATATGGCAATTTTGACACAAGATGAGAGCTATATTGATGATATTTAAATATATTGTCCACACATTTCTATTTGACACAAAAAAAAATATCATCCATGATCTCTTATAAATGCAGATTTACATTGATAATTTTTAAAATCACTACTAACATAACCCTATTATTTTAAATATGGTGGATCTGTTCGAGGTGGCCACACCTAGTTTGGTTTCCGGTTTGATTAAATAAAAAAAACCAAAAAAAAAAAAGGAAATGCATGGATCAATTATTATTTAGAACTATCTCCAAAGTCTTTATGGAAGTTGAACACAAAAAGTCTCTTGCAAAAAAAGATAAATCATTATGGCATTCTCCACAAGTAATTAATTTTGTGCTCCTCTCATATAGACATTTCAGTGAGAATCATGAAGATATGACTTTCATTATGTATTCACTGAATTGATGTTTACATTAGATTGAAAGCTTGTTTACATTGGACATTTGTACTCGTAGTCATAGTTAGAGAACTATGGGTCGACAAAAAGTTCTCATGCATGATGGAGGGTTTTCAATGACAAAATATTTGGTTTTATGATTGTTATTGTGTGATGTGTGTGTTATGTGACTACAAGTGATTGTGTGGACATATGTTTTTTATAATGTAGTTTCTATCATGTTTATTGTGTTGTACATATAATAAATTATTTACTATGCAATGTGTGTGTTGGGGACTACATTGAGTCCTACAATAATGTGGAGTGTTGTTGATTTCATGTTCGACAATTTTTTCTTTGTGTTATTGATTTCACTTTCAACAAATTTTTCATTTACTCCATTTATAAAAATTAATGAGATTTTTTTTTAATTATTTTACATTAATGAAAATGGAAAAAGCAAAAAAATAATAATTTTTGAAATTTATTCTATGCAAGTGACAGATGCTCCAACACCTCGTCTTGGATCATGATCACTGTCTATTTGGTTTTGATCTTAATAGTTTAATTTTTTTTTATTTATATATATATATATTCATCTATTAGGATTTAAAGAGTTATTCATACATCTTTTCAATCTTTTAAGTATGTCAAATCTTTTTAGCAAAGGTGGATTCATAAGAATTTTACAAATTTAATACATAAAAATGTTTTACATCAAATGGGGAAAAGTAACTTTAGTAATAGGTATCTAAATATTTCAACAACTCATACCTATTTGAAGAATCACCTCATCATTTATCATTAGCTAATTGAATTTAAAATAAATCATCTCTAAATATGGCTTTAGCCACCATACTTAGAGATTTGTCAATAACATATTTATTTTCATAATATTATATAAGTTTTATAATTGTTAATTGATTTTATCCTCTAATTTTGTGGCCAGTTGATGCAAGTTCATATAAATTTTATAATATTTTTAACTCATTCAACCTAACTCTCTAATTATCACAAGAAGCTAAGCAATAATTTGGTGGAATGAATGATCAATATTTTACATACTTACTAAAATATGGATGTTCCTTATATTATCTGAACACGCTACTCTTGTTGCATATATACCTAAGTGTGATGCAATATATGAGAGTGTATACATATGAACACAAATTTATTTATTATGACTTTACCAAATTTATTATTTATGATATCAGATATAATATATTAGTAACTAATATTAGAATCCAATATTAGGTATATTGACTTCCAATGATATTTCACATCAAGTTAGAATCTTTTTTCTTTTTTAAGTTTACCAAATTACATAAATTATAAACTTCTTCTAGTTTTTTAGATATTTTAATACATTTTATTGAATTTATAATGGATACGAATAAGTGAGAAACTAATTTTAAGTCAACTTGTAATATTAAGTTTATGATATGACACATATATCTAATATATAATATCTCATTTTGGAGACACTCTATGATAATTCTTATAAATAAACTTATTGTAACATTATTATTTGGAGTATTATCAAATATAATATTATATATTTTATTTTATATTTCGCATTCCCTAAATAAGTATGTGATAATACAAATACTAATATATTAGATATCAATAGAATTATAAAGTTAAATATATTTGGGAAATAATAATAATAATAGAATAATTATGTTGCATGCATTTATTGGATATTATGCTTTGGCGTAATGATACCTACTTTCATCCAATTATATGAAGTATATTGTTTTAGATTCATCAGACACAACTCTTCTAGTTTTTATGGGTATGATTGTCAAGATATTAATGTCTCTCAGACTTTATGCAAAAGCAAAAGCCTTGTGCATTGAGTATGACCTTATGCATATTTTTTTTAAGATATTCATCTTACATACAATCAATTATTTCACATTGATATTTTTTGATGAACTTTCCCATTACCATGACATCAATTTTTATACACAGTCTCTCCTACTATGGTGATCTCCCTAATTCAGGAATTTTTCTTCTTGATTTTAAATTATGTCAGGTTGAATTTGAGTTTGGACATTTATTTGAGTCATAGATCAGGATATATGGCTAGTCCCTAATTGCCTCCACTAAATCATGTATATGAAAAATTCAAAATATTTGCATCAGCTTGTTATTGTCAATATAATTGAAAAAATAAATGAAAATTAAAAAATGTTCATCAATATTAAGACATTTTAAAAAAAATGTCAAATTGTTAGTAAAAATGTCTTTGGTCATGTAACATTACAATCATGTACTGAACTCTTGAATATTAAAAATACAAATAAAGATGTTCCAAAAAATATCAATGGATAATTATGCATTCAAGCATGTCTATTTTGAATGGTTTTCCAAATAATATTATTTGGAAGAACATATTTTTGGCATGACATTGTCAAATAGATGAAAAGAGAGCAAAAAATATGGCAAAAAAATTATTCCTACAAGAAATTTTGATTACTATAATTATAATAAAAATATTGATGTTAAATATTTCTAAAAATCATCAATGACATGACATATTGAGATAATATATGCATATCAAAGTTTACTTGTTTGTAATCAAGAACAAAAAATAGGGCTTTGAGATTAAATTTTTGTTGAAAACATTTAAATCCATAGATTTTCTTTAAGAAAATCATCCAAAATAAATTCTAAAATTCAATGTATGGTGATAAAACAAATACATTGATTATGAAGGAGAAGAATCATGGAATAAAATTTTTTAATCCATGCATCTTGGTAAGTTGCATCGCACTACAAATGTACCCTTTCTCTAGATCTCGTTCTTGGAAACATAAACCTATCTTATTATGTAGTATCGGTAAAATTAGAGTTAGTTTTCAATGATTATGTTTTTCTCATTGAGTTTTAGTTGGTTGTTGTGATAAATATAAATGTTATAATTTTATGTTTTATTTATTTTTAATATAACTAGGTAATTACAAACTTATTAGAAAAAAAATTAGAACATGGTAAAAATGAATTTATAAGATACTCAAAGAGTAATAATAATTGAATATTATAAATGCATTTAAAAGATAAGAATTAAGATGCACCCATGACATTGATGATGACAACCCCTCTCCCCATGCTTACCAATACATTGTCATGAATAGAGGTGATTAAAGGGCTATAAAGCTTGGGGCATTAAGCCAAACCTATGGTAGGACTCACTTTAAGTGGAACAGGCATAGCACAACACACTAGGACCTATGCTTGGGAGATGTTCAAGTCAGCCCACAACACAGCTTGTGTCATGTCTGGCCAAGTGATTATGCTTGCGTGTCGAATTAAATTCAACATGTCATGATTTAGCATAATAGGCTGAGCAGGCCAAAACTAGCTTGGGTACCAAATTGGTGTGGGTAATCCAAGCATTTTAATTTTATAATTTATAATTAGGGGGTGCATGCGGTTAAAGCACCCTTTTTTTGAAATGAAATTGATAAGTTGATTCGGGCCAATGTCAAGTCAAACTGGCCCCATTTATTATATTTTTCAAAAATATTGGTCTTGGAAAGATGTTCTAGGGCAACACCTACTCTGTCATTACAAGATGCCACAAGCCTACATGATGTGGGTCATGTGGCATGTCATGCACATGCAATTGCATGATCAGGCAAAAAAAAAAATTAATGCTATCACATCGCCTTCCCTTGGCCAATGGATCATCTCTCCAATAGTCCTAGATCGAATCCAACTGAGAGAAAAATTATGGCTAATTTTTATTAAAATAATTAAAAATTTTATTATTTTACCTTTTAAATTTTTTATAAATAGGTAGATTATATTTTTGCATACTTTTCAACTCAAAATATCTCATTTGTTGTCTTTCTAACTATAATTCTCTTTCTAAATTAGTTCTCTCAAATTCTCTCTCAAATTTTCAACAAATTTGATTATGTTGTAGAGTTTTCTTTTCATTAATATTTAAATTTTGTAATTAGAAACATTATGCATTTGATCGAATGAATTAGTCGATAAAATTATGGTTGAGTCTATAATATTACATACACTTTCTTTTTTTAGTTTTATAAACTAAAAAAATTTAATAGATTGATAAGAAAAAGTTTTTCTACCCATAACTCTCTAAAATTTGGAAAATAATTATTTTAATGAAAATGAATTAAACATTATAAATGATTTTAATTTAGATAATAATAACTTGCCTGAAATATCATAGACTAGTTTGTCTCATAGTCATTAGATAAGTCCATGCACCTAAAAATCCCAAGATTCATAAATAAACATCTCTAGTTTGGATCTATTTAATCATAATTAAAAATAAATAATTAGAGTAATCATTGAAGATGTCAAATAATAAACTAGAAAATATAATATATTGAATCCTACACAAAACTAGCTTAGTTGTGGAGTAATTGATTTTGGATCGACTTCAAGTTTAATGACCTCTTTAGTTATCATCATGCATTTGGAAGAAATGATATTGCTAGTTTGGTTGATAGTATGAGTTTTCTAATTAAATTTATGTTACTTCCAAGACAAATTTATTGAATACATAAATACATTCATCCTACTTATCTTATGATTCTTATGTTGACATGTAGGACTAATGTAAAACAATGTATAAATTTTACAAATAATTAATAATTAATGAATTTAGAAACTATAATTGAATGATATCATTTACATATGAAATATGAAGTATTTGACTAACTAGACCTAGGCCAGGGTGCTAAGCTAGCCTGAACTGCATCTAGGCTAGCCTAGGAAAGGTGCATGCCAAGCTAGGCACGAACAATGCCAATGCATTGATTCATCCAGGGTATTATTGTGGATATACCGACCTGACATGACTTGAAATGAAACCAGGCCTATGGATCATGCTGATTTACCCTAATTTTAATCGTGACAACAAGAAATGACACCGTAGTCACACCATGCCATGCTTTAAACCAAAAACAATAAAATGATATTATTTTCAAGATTGTGCAATTTCTTGAAAGTTCTTTTTATCTGTCAGATCAATTTTTTTTTTTGTATTTTGGCCCATGATGATTACAAAAACTAGTTAAACCATGTTTTATTATTTATTTTAAGTCAAACCTTGAGTATTTTTGATATTAGTAGTTTATTTTTTAAATCCAAAATGTTGTAGGTGTGTTCCATTTCACATATGTTGTTGCATGATCTTTATTTTTGTCTAAGTGTAAACACAATACATATGAGCAAAAATCAACTTCTTTCTTGGAGCATGTGTTTGAGATGGAAAATTATTGTGAATTGACAATTTACTTTATTTGATCTATATTTTAGCAACTCAATCACACGTGTTGTTTCTATCTTGAACTGACTATTTTGAATGTATCCATGTTTAATATGGGTAATTCATCTCTACTACCTCCTTTAATTAATGTTAATAGTCAATGATTCAGATCAATGATCTATTTAATTTCTAGGTCTCATATTAGTCATCGTTAGAAGCTTTATTTCAGCTAGCTTGCCTTATAGGATACATATTTGGATTCCATGTTAGGGAGTTTTATTTGAATGGATAAACAGATCATTTATGTAGAATAAAAGTTGACCTTATCGAGGTTCGCATCTCTAAAATGGACATGATTTATCAAGTCACCATAATGCACCATTCCATTTGACAAGTTAAAGTATTGTCTAACTAATATGGATCATCAAAAAAGACACATACCACCTTTTTTCTTAAAATTATAATGAAATTTTTTAATTACACTTTTTGATAATCATATTTCGAGATTAATTTAGGGCACACTTTGTCTATATGCCTTCAAATGTTATCTGCTCGATATTCTAAGAGTTTCTTGGATATCCTTTCAAGCATATTTCCTCCTAGAAAAGCTTTCTTAGTCATAATAAATTGTGGTTTCCTTTATTATAGGTTTAGAAAGTTTGTTGTGTCATGATAGAAAGAAGCAATTTCCACTAACCTGCCAACCCATAGGAAGGGATCTTCTTGTTCATACCTTGCTCTCGATCATCAGGTGGGAACCAAAGATAGGTCACAATTTCATTATTTTTGTTATATTTTCTATGAGTTGGACACGATTTGTGCTTAATCATATCCAAATTTTGTATTTCATTAATAAGTAAAATAGTAAGGTTTTAAATCTACATATATGATTTGTGTAATATCATCTCTAAATTATTCATATATTAATGGAATGTAATGTTTGAAATCTATTATATAATTTGTGCTTCATGTTGGTAAAGATTTTATTTATTCATGCATTTAAATTTGGGGTTGGAGGCTAACTTTCCATATCACTGCAAAGATAAAATATTTGATCTTCAAATGATAATGGACATCCCATATTCTTTAAAGACAAAGGTGAAGAGAGACAACAATCCTTAATCATCTCAACGTTGTTCATATATTGATGGAATGAAATATTTAAAATTGATTATATGATTTGTGCTTCATGTTGAAAAAAAAATTATTTATTTATGCATTTAAATTTGGGGTTGGAGGCCAGCTATTCATATCGATTAAAAGATAAAATAGTTGATCTTCGAATGATAATGGATATCCCATATTTCCTAAAGACAATGTGAAGAAAGTCATTTTGATTATGAGGAATTGGAATGAAACTTAAAGAATAATTAGCGATCCTATTAGGGTGAAACACCCCTTTGTATTATTAATACACGTATAGAGTTAGTCTAATACTTTTTCTATAATTATTGAATTAGCCTAGATTCTTATTTATTATTTTTAGACGAGTCATTTGAGTAATATAGTTTTTAGGCTTAGTAGTGCCGAGTAAATAATTTGAAATAATTGCAATAGATTGATGAGGACGAGAGAAAATATCAACTCTTACTTATGAAGAGGAACCTTGATTTGATTTTCACCAATCATTTTCTTTCTTAACTCCAAACATACTTAACCAATTCCAATCACGACAAAACATGAAGAAAAACTCATTTGGAGATTTAGTATAAAAAATATTTATTAAATCTTCTAGGCTATGGGACAAGTAGACTGTTATAAGGTTTGATTCTCCTAAATGAATTAAAAGATTAGTGAATAGTGAGATTGGTATACACATATGGTGTGAGGCTTCTTAATGCAAATGCATAAGAGACTGATTGACATAAAAAATCCATCTTGCATCCTTGTTGATGTTCTAGGTAAAAAGAAGCAAACTAAAGATTTATTACTATCTAGCATTATAAATGTGACAAAGGGGCCATTAGTTTCCCCACGTGTGGTAATAATAGAACCAATTAAAGTTTAGACAATAAAAGACAGATTTGTTAGAAATGTTTCTCATTTACAAGAAGAAGAGGAAGCCAAAAAGTATTCATCATCTAAGGCATGTAACCAGTTAGTGAATAGTGTATAACTAATAATTTTGTTTTACAAATCATTGAATATTTGATATTAAGTTTGTTAATTGGTACATAATGAAGAACAATATATTGGAAAGATCCATTATTAAAATACTATATGGACTAAATATCATAAATAGTTCTCATTATGTTGTGTCTAGTCCTCAAACTAAAGCCACAAAATATTCCAATATGATGAATTATATATTTTGGTACACTCCAATATCATCTATAATAAGGGATAAGGTGATTGTGATTAGATATAAAATAAATAATGTAGATTGATATGTATGAATGAGAAAAGATTTATCCCTCCGTTTGAAGAGAGATATCATATATCTCTAGGGCTCTTGATAGTTGTGACTAAAAAAATACATTTTCACGCTCAAATGAATTAATAAGGGTTATTCATATCATTTGTTTTATCAATTTATTTTAAATCAAGTAACATGGTTGAACTATAAGTATTACTTAATTAGAATATCTTGGACATTCACAAAATTAAAGATAATCATAATATTATTCTAGAGTTATATTTTGTGAGCCTAAAAGGAATCTTAGGCCAACTTCTAATATTATGTGAACTTATAAGGTTGCATACTTAGAATAGATTAGAAACCAAGTTTTGAGTTTATAATATTTTGGATTTATTTAAACTCAATTTATATCTTATATTAAAATGTGGTTTAAATACTAAAAAACATATTGTTTATTTAAGTAAAAATGTAAGATAGTTTGATATTATAAGTTATATTAGAGAACATAGAAAGCATGTTAGAAAACATATCAAGATGGTTGCATAGGTATTGTCAAAACATAACAATATTATTATTTTTTCTAAGTATAATGCCTTATAAGATAATATTAGGGTGATAGCAAATAAAAAAGAAATTTTCTATTCTAAAGTGTTAGTGAATATGTATATTCATTTTTTTCTAGAATGTTGATGAACATATCTATTAGTGTAGATTTATTATATATAGTATCATTGGATTAGTTGTACCTAAAATCAAAACGTTTGATTTTTTTTTTTAAAAAAAAAATTAAATTAAGTTGTTGCTCATAACCAATTAATTAATTTTATGGATCCTTCATTGGGAATATGAAATCTATTGTGTTGATAAGCTAAATTACTAAACCTTGATTCTTAATGGGATAAGGATATGTAGCCACCTTATCTTCAAATGAAATTTATAATAAATCATATTTTTTAAGTAGATAAACACAATTACAATATGTATATGTGAAATTTTGTTAACTGGTTATTTTGGCTCGCAATATGTGTAAGTTAAACATAGTTTTAGAAGAAAAAATTATTATTATAAAGGATATAGAATATCCAATTTCAATTCCCATCATACCCCCGGTGGAGTCTTAATGATAGGTATAGAGGACAAATGTCTATGTGAAATCATAGCTTTTAAAAGACTAGTGAGTTGATGTGCATTATTTTATTATTTACACATATTGATTGAAATTTTAGTAGTCTCTCACTTTAATTTGATCTTATACAAATGATTACTTTAGTTTGCAATATACATATCATGTATAAAAAATACATTTGTTAGAGGGAGGAGGCCAAAGTTTTTTGGGCATATGTTAACCATACTATTAAAGATCATGAGGAGCTAGAGCACCCTTTAGATATCACTAGGATTGAGAATAATGAATAGATAGCAAAGGTCATGAGAGATATAATGATAACTATTACAATAGAACATGTGATTATTACTCCAAAAGTACATTTTTATATTATGATTTTCCATGTCTTTGTCACTATTGAATATTTATTTTGTTAGTAATAATGATTTAGGCCTATCGAATGGACATGGTATTTTGACTATTTGTAAGAATTAATTATTATTATTATTTTCATGTTTATTATATATTATATCCTTGAATAATATTATTAATTATTCTAAATATCACTAATCAGTTATTGTTATGGAATAATAATGAATTAAGATTAGTACAAAGTTTGATTGATATTCATGAGATGAATATGTGTATGAGATACAAATCAAATTTATATCGATTTGTTGAGAACAAATATTGGATAGACCCATCTTGAGATTAATACATGGATCAAAGTCATAAGTTAATCTCTAATAGTTGTGTCATTAAATCCTTTGACTTAAGATCACTATAGTTCTCAACATAAAGTATATTGTATTTTGATATAATCAAACATTATCTTAAATCAAATGACTATAAAGGTTATACTTGAACATAATAAAAATTATGTAGTGAGATATAAGGGATTAAAATTAAATTTGTCCCTCTTATTATAAGAGAGATATCTTTGGGTCCCCTCGACAATTGAGACTGAGTAATCAAAGATCAATGTCAGTCTAATTGGATTTTGAGTAATCAAAGATGGAATGATATAAAATTGACTTTGTATATGCCTTATATTCTATCAAGATATCATAAGACAAAAGAATTATGTTATTTATCTATATTAAGGTTGTCTCGGATCATGAGCTTTTCATTTAACTTGGATAGTTATAATATCTTGCTAGAGGCCACTAATGACTTGTAGGATTAAAATGTGATTTAGGCCTAAATTACACAAACCATGATTTCAGCCAAATTTTCTCTCCTCTCTCTCTCTCTCCTCCATGAAACCCTCAAAAACCCATAGATTTCTCCTCAAATCTACAAGGAATTTCAACCTAGAAGTGCAAGGAATGGACAAAGAGTTGAATTCAAGTTTCTGTAACTTGGCATTCTTTTATTTAATTTTTTTTAATTAATTAATAATTGGTGCTTATGGGACTGCCCAAGCCACCACGAGGTATTAATACAAATGAAACCCTAAGATGCACCATATTTTTAACCAAGACAAAGCCACTTATCTCGCCTCTGTATATGTGACTTGATGTATTCACAAGCCGTATACAAAGAGGAAGGCTCATAATCTGCCTGAAGGGAGACTCCGACACTATTAAATTCATAATTGATGAAGGAGATAGTCAAAAAACTCTCTACGATATAATAAGATCTCTTTGCAACCGATTGATTTTAATTCAAAATATCTTAGCGAAAATCTCATCTCCTTCTGTTATTCATGTAAAATCTCTCATAAATGCTAATTTTGATGGAATTGCGAGTGACTATATCAACATTCTGGGAGAAAACAACCAAGGAAACTCCATCCCAGTTGCTAACAAAGCCAGCGATGAAAATACTGCCAATGATACTAATCACGATGAAAATACTACCATTGGTACTAAGCACGATGATAATACTGCCAGTGATGAGGTATGGTCTTTTGTCCTTGATGGGTAGATAGTCGAATGGTTACGAATTCCCTCTTTTTTTCTATTAAATCCTCAAATGGTGATGAATATGAATTAAAAAACATGTCTGAAATCCCAAATAATGTTACAGATTTTAATGGAATTAATGAAACTAAAGGAATGGGTTATAATTTTCACTCACATAACTCCAGTAGCTCGAATTCTAGTGACAGTAATGTAGTGTTAGAGAATACCTATTCAAAATATTTGATAAATGAGTCTTCCGGAAAGGGTGTTAAATGTACAGAAGGTATGTGTGCTCTATCTAGATAATTGAATAGCCATAATAATATCTCTGTCAACAATGAATATGATGGGTCAGTGAATAAAAAATAGAAACAATCTCAATAGATTAAACATTAGAAATTGAAGTAGGAAACTTGACACATGCTGCCCCAAATTTAAATGATAAGGCTAAACTGCCTCACCAGCAACAAGTAATAGTGGGTAGGAAGAAATTGGCTAATCATAGAACCTTCGGGAAGAACAAGTTGGAACACCCTCTTCTCCGGGAATAGGGCACTTTCCAATATCAAAGTTAACTTATATACCCCCTAAATAGCCTGATAATGCTATTTTTAAAAATGAGGACTTGCTCCATGGGATAGACCACTTGAAAAAATGCATAGTAGGGTATTTCATAATCAAAAGGCCTGACCAATTCTTATTGAGAAATATTGTGGAGGAGCAATGGAAACTAACCCCACAAGTCATCCAATATCCAAGTGGCTAGTTTTTAGGTTCAAAAACATGGAGGAAATGGAACAAGTATTTAAAGCTGGCCCTTTTCTAGCATATGACCGACCCTTGTATGTTAAACTTCTTCTGGTGGGCTTTCATTATGGCTTAAAAGAAATGGAGAAATTTTCAATTTAGGTAAAAATGTCAAATTTCCCACTACATTTATGGAACCCATTGGGTTTGAGAAAAGCTTCCAGCTGTATTGGACAGCTATTACACATGGACAAACTATTAATAAACATCTCAAAAATTGTCTTCACTAGATTCCTTGTTGAGATAGATCTAAATGATGAATTAATAAATGATATTTGTTTTAAATTTTACGAATGGATCAAAAATCTGCTAGCCTATGAGAATCTCCCTCCATTTTGTAACTTTTGCTCTATATTTGGCCATATGACAAGTGGTTGCCAAATAAGAATATAGAAGCAAGAGATAGAATAGCAAGAAACTCCTCCAGAAACCCATGTGGGGTTTTCCTGTTTAGAGAAGGAAGAGAAAACTATCTTTCCCCTGGAGGAAGGGCCGTTTCCTCATACAGATAAAGACAAGAATGGAAATACACATGTTGAGGAAAGAAATAAAGGAGGGCAGCCTTCTCATGCAAACAAAGGCAAGGAAGGAAACATTCCTACACATACTGAAAAGCAAAACACTCCAAAACAATAAGAAGAGGAGAATGAGGGTTTCACACTAGTCAAGAATAAAAGGAAGAAGGACCCAAATATTAGAAAGGGCCCATCCTTAATTCTCAGAAACAAAGGCAAATCTAAAGAACAAGCAGTCAAGGGCTTCGCCCCAAATGGGCAAGCATAGAAAGAATATAGGGGTCCTCAACCCCTTTAAAAGTAAGGCCATTTTGTTAGAACTATTTTTTATGTTTCTTTGTTTTCTTATTTATTTATGTTGGAGAAATCATATATGGATATTTGGAGGGTGAAATAAGAGGAGAACAAATAATCTTTTCCCTGTATATTTTCTAAGGGTTTTTTTGATATAGGTGGGAGCTCCTCTAGGTTGGGCTTCTGATGATGGCATGGTAGAAGCATGTGTGATGAATTCAAGCATTATATTGGCATGATATATGGATGATGATATGGTATTTAGTGAGGAAAACTTCAATATCTGCCTGATTTTTAAAATATCCAAAAAAATTAAATGCTTGAATGAATGCATGAAGTGTTTTCAAAAGCCTGATATAGGCCCTCACTGGATAGTATTGGAGACTTATGTAATGGATGAAATGAGGCATCTTGTAATAGCATGTATGTATGCTATAATGCTTCTGAAGGTATTGGGGACTTATGTAATGAGTGTAAGGGGGAATAGAAACCTTGTGATAGCATGTATGTATGCAACAATGCTAGAAAGTTCATGGCTAGGGTCTGGAACAAAATATGTTACTGCCTGGTATAGAAACTAGGCTCTGAATTTTGGGGCCAAAATTTGCATGTTTATGTGTGCTACATAATTGGATTTGTTAAATAAATAACCCACTGGCATGTAAGGGTAATCCTTATGGAATTTCTGGATAATCTTAAAATGATGCTTTATGGAACTGAAGGATGCGTAAATCTAATGCTTGATATATATGAAGTACATGCAGATTATGGGTGGGAATTTCGAAAAAAGATAAACAATGGAAATTTAAACTCAACTCGGATGAGATTTCTAGATAATCGACAAACACAATCGGGGTTCTATAATACTGAAAGATTTTTAGATAGCATGAATGCTTGTGGGGTTTGGGATCTTTCATGCTTGAAAGGTAAGGATTATTATTTGTGAGAACTTATAACATAAAACACTATATTGGGATTGAAGGGGTTTGTAATGAGTGCGATGTCGGCTTGATCTAGAAAGTGAGAAACAAGGGGTGCCACCCTACTGGCTTGTAATGAGGGTAACATGTATTACTACATGTGAGAGATGGGGGATATCTTGTAAGGGTAGTTCACTAGTGATAATAGGAGGCATGAAGGGTAATTGTATGATGAATGCATGCTATGAAAGGCTAACAAGAACGCATGGAAAAATATTGAGTTGATTAGTTCATTTATTATATAAGGATTGGAGTCTGTAATATTAGGGGCTTCAATTGCCCCCTAAAATAAAAGGAGATCTTTAGGCTCTTCAATTCCTACAGGATTGTTATCTTTTGATAGTCAAGGCCAAACTAATTCTTGAAATGATATAATGGCTCATGAAAACAAAGTTCAAAAGATTTAATTCTTTGAACAACTTCTCCTAACATAGGAATGACAGGATTTTAATTCTATGGAATAAACCACAGACATAAAGCATCTCTCATGTATGTCACATCATATGTACCTAGAAGTATATGATAAAAAATGGATTTATCCTTCAAGCTTTCTATTATATATGGTCTCCATTCCATTCCATCTCTAGTAGAAGATTTCTCTGGACAGACTTAATGGAAAAGGGAAAGGTTGACTCCTTCCCCTAGATCATCATGGGGGATTTCAACTCACCCCTCTCTAGGCTAGACAAGGTAGGAGGAATAATTATGATGAACTATGAATGCAAGGATGCACATCTTCGCAAAATCTGGAAGATCTGCCCTCTTCAGGAAACTTCTTCACCTGGATGAATGGAAGAGTGTCAAGCAAACTGGATAGGGTTATGGCCAATGTAGAATGGGCAAGCTTGAGGTTGGATAGTCATGCCAGATTCCTTGCCCCAGAAATATTTTCAGGCTGCTATTTAGTATTGATGACTACAGAAATGAATGAAAAATAAAGGAGAATTCCTTTCAAATTTTGTAACATGTGGCTCTCCCATAAGGAGTTCACACCAATACTACTTGTATGTTGGAAGGAGACTATTCAAGGGTCTTTTATGTTTCAACTCATCAACAAGTTGAAAAACTTAAAAGAGCCTCTGAAAAAACTGAATGAAAAATACTTTGCACATATCAGTGCTAGGGTTACTCTCAGCAGGAAGGCACTCCAAGAGCTCCAATTAGAAATTCTGAAATACCCTAGCCAAACTTTGAAGGATGAGGAATGACACTTTAAACGCAATTGTGGAAATTAAAAGAGGTAGAACTCTCCTTTCTTAGGCAAAAGAAAAAAAAATAAACTATTTAAAGCATAGCGAAAAGTGCACAACATTTTTTCATGCCCTTATGAGCTCTAAACTATAGAAAAATAAAATTGTGACTATAGTGAAAGATGATGGGAGTTACACAATGTCTCAACTCGATATTACTGAATGCTTTGTTTCATACTATAAGGGCCTACTAGGTACTTCGAGTAAGTTAGGTAAACTGAATAAGCAAATTCTAGATAATGGATGGACACTTAAAGATAGAGCACGAACTATTTTTATCTTTCTCCTCGGAAGAGATAAAAATGCTTTCTTTACCATGGGAAGTTCTAAATCGTCGGACACCCTTGGTTCACAGCGAAATTCTATAAACATGCATGGAAGGATATTAGAGGCGACGTAATCAAAGCCATTAATAGTTTCTTCTACTCTGGAAGAATATTGAGGCAAATTAACTGTGCATACATATCACTAATTCCAAAATTTCGCACGCATCAACGGTTAGAGATTTCAGACCCATATCATACTGCAATGTGATCTATAAGATCATTGCAAAATGTATAGCCTCTCGGCTAAAAATGATGATGGGTGGAATAATAATCATGAAGGGAAAAGTGCACAACATTTTTTCATGCCCTTATGAGCTCTAAACTATAGAAAAATAAAATTGTGACTATAGTGAAAGATGATGGGAGTTACACAATGTCTCAACTCGATATTACTGAATGCTTTGTTTCATACTATAAGGGCCTACTAGGTACTTCGAGTAAGTTAGGTAAACTGAATAAGCAAATTCTAGATAATGGATGGACACTTAAAGATAGAGCACGAACTATTTTTATCTTTCTCCTCGGAAGAGATAAAAATGCTTTCTTTACCATGGGAAGTTCTAAATCGTCGGACACCCTTGGTTCACAGCGAAATTCTATAAACATGCATGGAAGGATATTAGAGGCGACGTAATCAAAGCCATTAATAGTTTCTTCTACTCTGGAAGAATATTGAGGCAAATTAACTGTGCATACATATCACTAATTCCAAAATTTCGCACGCATCAACGGTTAGAGATTTCAGACCCATATCATACTGCAATGTGATCTATAAGATCATTGCAAAATGTATAGCCTCTCGGCTAAAAATGATCATTGCAAAATCTAGCTCAATGGACTTACATCAAGGGAAGATTGATCTCGGATAATTTTCTCTTGCACAAGGTCTAATCATGAAGTATGGAAGGAAAAGGATCTCTCCAAGATACTTCTTAAAAATTGATATCCAAAATGTATTTGACACGGTAGAATAGGATTTTCTGGAACAAGCCTTGAAGGGTCTGAATTTATCTAAGCACTTCATTGATATTATTATGGAATGTATCATCTCCACACCATTTTTAATTGCGATTAATGAACAAATGCATAGTTTTTTCAAGGAAAATAGAGGCCTTAGAAAAGGGGATCTTCTATCCCCTTGTCTTTTTTCCCTTTGCATGGAGTATCTCTCTAGACAGTTGGTGGCAGCAATTGCTTTAACCTAGAACCTTTCTCGTTCCATTTAGGGTGTTCACTCCTAAATATATCCTATCTTATGTATGTGGATGATCTAATTATATTTTCTAGTGGAGACCTCCCATCCATTAATGTCATTCTCAAAGTCTTGAAAGAATTATCAGAGGTTTCTGGATTAAATGTCAACCCCTCCAAATTGAATATTTTTTTTGGAGTGGACAAAAAGCTCAAAGAGTAAATCTTGGAAACTTCAAGATTTATGGAAGACACTCTCTCATTTGTCTTTCTCGGAGTTCCTTTATCTTCAAGCTGATTTTTTTCTTCTCAATTTACAATTCTTTTGAAAAGATTATATCGGTCATACATCAATGGGTGGGTAAGATTCTCTTAATAACGGAAATATAAAAACTTCTCTGAATGGTGATACAAGGTACTGAAGTGTATTGGTTCTTAGGTTTTTCTCCTATCGAGCAATGTTATTAATGTCATAGAGAATGTATGTAGGTGATTCTTGTGGGGTGCACCTAAAATAAGAAGATATAGGCCCGGGGCCCCCGCGGACCAAGGTATGCATGCCTACCATCTTGAAAAAACTCGACATTCTTAATATACACACACGGAATAAAGCTTTTCTCATTAAAACACTATGGGGGATTAATAATAAAAAAGTCACTTTTTGGTTAAAGTGGGTACACCACTCTTATCTTAATTCTCAAAATATCTAGGATTACCAGATTTTTAAAAAGAACCAACCACCACCCCGAAGGCCCTAATATTGATTAGGGACATCTTATTGGATAATATTATCAAGGACTTACAATTTTTTAACGGGAAACTCCACCATGAAAGAAAAAGCTTGGATATAGATTGTATGGACAAAAGATTATATCCCCAAGCATTTTGTTATGGATGGGAAACTCCACCATGAAAGAAAAAGCCAGATCAATAGTCTAGCAAAGGAGATGCTAGATGGATGGGAAGAAAATCGGAAAATAATATCAAGAACTTACAATTTTTTAACGAGAAACTCCACCATGAAAGAAAAAGCTTGGATATAGATTATATGGACAAAAAATTATATCCCCAAGCATTTTGTAATGGATCGCCAAGCATAGTAGGAAGCTCGGGACGAAAGATCAAGCTTTCTCACAACCCCAAAATCAAAACTGTGAATTCTGCACACATGCAGAATCTATATAACATCTTTTTTTTGTTGTAGATTCTCAAAAGCTATTTGTAAGGAGCTAGAAAGTTGGCTATGAATTAATGCAAATCTAAAGTGTCTGAAATCTGTCTTCAAAGACTTGAAGACCAACTATGCTACGGATAAACCAATGAATGTTGTGTGTAAAATTCTTCTAGGTTGTACAGAATTTTGATAATAAATTCATTACTTATCAAAAAAATATATATGATTTAGGTTTATTGCCAATATTAATTGAACTTATAAGGTCGTATATTAAGAATGAATAATAATGGTTATAGTTTTTAACTCTTTGTAGTAATTTAAAATGATGAGATTATTTTAAATTATAAAAAACAATTAGTTATTATTTAAATTCGAATTTAATTTTAAGAAAGTTTAAATTCGTTATTTAAACAAATAAGTAATCTGTTATATTTTCTAATTAAATAAGGAAATAATTTGTAAAGGGTTTTTAAAAGAGTTTTAAGTATATATTATAATATACATATAAATTTGTTTTTTTTATATGATGAGGATTTGAATTTAAATTATTATTATTTAAAAGAGTTTTAAATAAAATTTGGATTTCAATTAAACCCTAGTAGACTTATATGTGTGTGTGAGTGTTTGTGTGTGTGACATATATGGGTAGTAGCCGTCATCTTTTACTCAGAGAAACATTCAAAATAGAGAAAACAAAAAACCCTAATTTCATTTTTGAGAAGATGAAATTGAACTAGCATTCAACAAGATCATTTGTTATTTATTCGTGTGTGGATACTGGTAGAGGGTGATCATTTTTGAGAAAGATGATACCTTTGAAGATCTGAATAAACCAAGATGTAGACTTGAAGGCTTGATGAATCAATCTATAAAAGGTAAGTTTTGTTTACCATTTCTTTGTGTTTTTATGAAACACATGTGATCCTTGGTGGGTTAAGCAATAAAAAATTATAAATTCAATTATATATATATTATAATTAGGTTGGAAATTTTGCTCATTTCCTTACAATCACAAGATAACATTTCAGATATATCATTGCCTCATCATTATGGAAGAATTATTGAGGATACTAGTGATACTAAATCTCATGGACTTATCATTGATATGCTCACTTCATAGCTATGTGGCAATGATCATGATAGTTCACAAGGATCAGAACCTATGCAGCACATCACTAAAATTATACAACTAAGAGGAATCTCTCATCATTGTGGGAGTATTATTCATTAACCTATATGGTATATAATTTTGAAAAATTCTTGTGATAAAATCCCTGATGAGATAGATACCAATCCTAGAAGCTATGATAAAGTGTTTAAAGATAAAGATACGCATTGTTGGCAAAAGGAAATGGAATTAGTGATGCAGTCAATTACTCTAATCATGTTTATGATCTTATGGAACTACGTGATGGGATAAAATCCATGGAAGTATAAGTGGATCAACAATAAAAAGTGAGGAACAAATGGTAATGTTGAGACATATAAGACTAAGCTTATTAGAAAAGATTTTAGTTTGAAAAAAAGAATTGATTATGAGAAAATCTTTTCACTGTTAATCATGTTAGAGTCAATTTGGATTCTTTTATTTATTGCAATTCATTATAATTATGAGATTTGGAAAATATATATAAAAACTATATTTTTGAATGGGCATCTTGAAGAATACATCTATATGATACATCTTGATTATTTCATTAATAAGAGCTAAGAGCATAAGTTATTTTAATTAAAGAATTTATTTTATAGACTAAAACAAGCATCTAGATCTTAGAATAGTCATTTTGATCAAGCCTTTAAGTCTTATGGCTTTGATCTATATATGGATGAGTATTTTATGTATATGAAGTGATGAAGTAGCATGGTAGCATTATTGGAGTTATATGTTGATGATATATTATTCATTAGTAATGTTGTGAATTTTTTATCTTTGATTAAGATTTAGTTGTCCGTTCAATTTGATCTAACAAACTTATGAGAAGTTGCTCATATTTTTGGGATCAATTTTTTGTGACTTAGTAAGCAAAAAATATTGTGCTTGTCTCAAGTTATTTATGTCAATCAAATATTAATTTATTTTAGCATGCAAGATTCTAACAAAGTTTTTTCTTTATTTCAAGGCATGGTATCACCCTATCAAAAGATCAGTGTCCCAAACACATATTGAGAGAGAAAATTGAGGCAATACTTTTGCACTAGACCTAATATCTATTTTACTATAGGCATGATAAGCATATGTTAATCTAACCTAAGACAAGAAGATTAGATATAGTAAAATATATAATCAAATATAAGAAAAGGACTAGAGAATATATGTTAGTATACCAATAAATTAATTTTGTACCTATTGGGTATATTGACTCATAATTTCAATTAGATAAGACTTTTGAATAAATCTAGCTTGGGTTATGTGTTTACCTTGAGAAGTAGAGTCATAAATTAAAGGAATATCAAATAATCATTTAGTATTTATTCTATCACGAAGACTGAGTATGTGGTAGCTTTTGAGGTAACCAAAGAAACTGCATAACTTAGGAACTTCTTGATGGATATGGGAATCATTCCTTTTGTGCAACTACCTATTACATTTTTTTGTGATAATATTTGCATTGTTGCTAACTTGAATGAACCTAAAATCCACAAGAAGGAAAAATATATTGAGCATAAATATTATTTAATAAGAGATATTATAAAAAATGAGATATGGTAGTGACATAAATATCATCGGTAGACAATTTGATAGACATATAGAAGAAATAGGAGTCAAACATGTGGAATCATAGCTTTAAATCTAAGTGGGAGATTGTTGGAAGGATTTTATATGAAATGTTATTTTGATTTTTTTAATTGGTTTGTATCACTTTCTTGTTTTGTTGAACAACATTGTAATGAGTTGAATTTGTAAAATTCATGTGTCCTTTATATTGTACAGTAGATGATTTGATGCGTAGAGTTTGGCTTACACTTGGAAGATCAAAATATTAGTTCTTGTATAATATAAATTTATCATTCATAATTTAGATAGAACTAGATAATTTATTGGTAATATTATAGCACAAAATTTCAATAGATCTATCTTGACTATAAAAAATAATGAAATTCAAACTTCTAGTACTAATATGCTTATTTTTATTGAATGGGACTACCACGATGTGATTATTTTGCATTGATATGTAAAATAAAATATGTTATTATTATTATTACAAACACTATTACTCTTATTATCGAAGCAAGTAATATTCAAGAGCATTTGTTAATAATAATTTTAATTCGTAAAGAGTGAGATCCAAAAATAGATTAATGAACTCTATGAATTAGATAATTTTATCAAGTATATAATGAATATTAGTTGCTAGTGGAATTCATGTTGTATTAGAAGAATCAGTGATACCCTCTTAAGAAAACTTATAAGTTTTGATATTATCAAATCCTACAAGTAGATTATAATTGATATTTCAAATAAATTAAGTATAAAGTTACGAAGAAATAATAGAGATTGATTAGATTGAATTGTCAGTAATTAAATTTAATCAATAGGTATCAGTAATCTTAACATAAAGAGTTTAATAACTATTAAATAATAAATGGTACAATTTATTTTGAATAAGTGAAGAAGTATAATTATAATTTTATAGTGATATAAATTATAATTAATATAAATTAATATTAGGAACCCACTATCTTATTTAGGCCAAAGTCTATTTCGTGACATTATCAAGTGCTATAATAAATGCTTTTATTAATGTTTGTTTATTTTTTATACCATGCATGTGTATATAATCGAAATAATTAATTTGATTATAATCAAATTATTTGGTTTTATTATTGAATCACATTAATTGATTTATATAAAATTAAATCTTATTACATATATATATATAATAATAATAATAATAATAATAATAATAATAATAAATATATAAATAAATAAATATAATCTTTAATATCATTTATTAAAATTAAAAGGAAACAATGAAATGTCACATTTAAGAGCTGATGTGACCAGCATCAATTTCTTTAGAGATTTTTAAACACATAATATGACATGAATGATGCTGCCCCACTATAGAATCATCTTCTTCATCAAGACTGGATATAAGGGATATGGGAGATGTCTCTGGCAAACGCCATACTCCCTTATTAAGGTATGTTGCTCTTGTTAAAAATAATGATAATTCTAAAATAGTTAAAATTTTTGAATCCTCAGCTGTCCAACATAAAATGTTTCTAAAAAAATATAACGTCCATAACTAATTCCATATAAAAACATGCATGCTAATAGTTTTTCTAGTTACAAAACATGTACAATATATTATATGTATTTTTTTTTTCAAATTTCCATATAAAACATGTACAATATATTACAATATATTATATGTATTATATTATATATATATATATATATTTTTGGAAAAATATACTTTACAAAAAAAATGATGGGATAAAGTCCATAATTAAAATTGAATATTATTTATTTTTCATGGACATTATAATTTTTTTTTTTTGAGAAAATCATGTTTTAATGTATTTGAATATTAAATAGTTAGAGATGGAAGAATAAAAATTGCAAAATTTATGTGAAGGTGAGTAAAATTTACAAAATTTGTAGGAATAATAATATAATATAAAAAAATTAAATGACAAAAATACTTTAAAATTGTGTTGTTAATTAAGTGGAATTAAAATAAAATTTGTTTTTTATAAACATTATATTATTTTGTAAATTGTTCCAATTTTCTCTCCCGAGTAGGGGTGTAACCAAGCTGAGTCGAGCCGAGTCAAGCCGAGTATTAGGCAGGCTCAGCTCGGTTTTAAAGGAGTTGGCTCGAGCTTGTTCACGAGCTGACGAGCCGAGTTTGAGAGTGCTCGGGCTCAGCTCGTTTAACTTACAGTATGTTCACGAGCTTGGTTCACGAGCCTATTCACGGACTTATTTATGAGCGGACGAGCTGAGTTTAAAGGTGTTCTGGCTCGGCTTGTTTAGCTTACGAGCCTCAAAATAATGTTCGGGAATTAAAAAAAATGTTCATCTAAAATAGCCAACATACAACTAAATTAAAAAGATAAGATAATAAAAGTTCAATTAACTTAATTGAAGTTCAAGATTTAAAATATTCATCATTTTCATTTGTATGAAAAATTTATTGTACGTCAAGCATTCTCTATGTTTACGAGACTGTTCACGAACTTGATTTACGAGCTTGCTCACGAGCCTATTTACGAGCTTGCTCACAAGCCTATTTACGAGCTTGCTCACGAGCCTATTTACGAGCTGACGAGCTGAGTTTGAGGGTGCTCTGGCTTGGTTCATTTAATTTAAGAGACTCAAAATGATGTCCGGGATCGGCTCGTTTAACTTAATAAACGAGTTCGAGCGAGATTATAACTAGCAGAACAAATATCGATTAATCGGATCTATACGTCCCGAGTCCCGATAGGCGATAGATATCATAAGCGTAAATATAAAATAAATTCGCACACTGTATTGGAGAAGCACTTAGCCTTGACAGCACTGAGAAAAAAGGGCGACAGCAAGGATCTAAGAAGATGCAGATCTTCGTTAAGACCTTGACAGGAAAGACCATAACTCTCGAAGTTGAGAGTAGCGACACTATTGATAACGTGAAAGCGAAGATTCAGGTCTATCTAACTTTTCTCTCACGTAGAGACCATCTGCCGATTTTTGTTTCTTGTTCAGATTTTGGATTCTTGGTATTTGAAATTTAGTTTTGTGACATTTTTTATATCGGTAAATTTCATATCGCCGTTCTCATTGCATGAGAAGTTTAAGTCGAGGGCTCGCACCCTAGTGTTTGATTAGTGCGGCAGGATGATCTATCGGCGATTCCGTGGTGGGTACTCCGAATTGATTGAAATTACTTCCCGATGATATCATTGGAAAAAAGTTCTTGCTAACATTGTACTTGCTGAGAGGCAGAATGAAGATAAACTTGAAAATGTTGTGCGACATTTCTTGGCCATTTTGAAGCAACTTATCCTTGGTAGCATGCGTGGTGTTAGTCATCCTCCTCCTCGTCATACTGGATTTGATGTCCTGTTCCATCATAGTATAAAAAGTGCACACGTAAGCTGTTAAGTTCGCTTCACCAATCACCTTCCAGATGGAATTGTGAATTCTAATGGCACAAATGCACAGTGGTGTATAGTTCTAAGAATCTAGATGTCTAATGAAGCTGAGAATTGAAGTGATAAGCTATTGGACATGATCATGAGTTGGAAAAAGATAATTTTGTTTTTGCTTCTTAAGAAACTCTTGGAATTAACAAATTTTCATAACAAATTGTATATTATAAATGAGAGCACTCAACATGTTGGCGGTCTCAATCACATTTTATATATTGAGTTTATGAATTGAGGTTTGTTGGTTACATCTTGTACATGCTATTTGAGCTAAATCCTAGCTAGAGGAACCAAATCTTGGATGAGATAGAGAGAGAGAGAGAGAGAGAGAGAGAGAGACATGCCGTGTAATAACATAATACATGTATATACATGTGTAATAGTGCATGTGTTTGTATTGTGTGTGAGCAAGAAAGGGTACATAGATATATTCGCTCCAACTATATTTTGTTCTTCACTATTATTTTAGCACATAAAGTAATAAATACTCTATCCAACTATATTCTCTCCAACATGTTTTTTCCTCTATTATATTATGCTTTTTGATTATTGAATTTTGTTGAATTTTTTTTTTTAATGAAATTAGTTTTTAGATTTTATCCGAGCTAAATATTCACACCCTAGAAAGTTATTGTGTATGAGTGCAAGAATCTACTCAAATTTGCCCAAAATTGGGAACATAAAACCTTAGGCATGCCGCGTGTCAAATATTAGACATGCCAATTCTATCTAAACTTTGGACAGAAAACCTGCTACACTTACTGTGTAGTAGGCATGCATGGTGCACCCATAGTTTGTCTAAATCATGCATCTTAGTCATGTAAGCCCAAAAAAGGGTAGAGATTTGTTGTAGCTCATGTGAGTTGTACCAATTCAGTATTGATTTTAAAATCATTTGAGTGTAATACTCATACATAATTGATGTCAATTAGGTGAGTAGTGATATGATATCAATATGATTACAAGTCTTTCTATATATTGCACATATCATTGGATGAAAGGATATACCATAAAGAGGTGTTTGACAATTATTTCTAGAGAGTAAGGTGAGAGCACTATTAAGTGTTGAGAGTATATGGTGACTATAGAGGTGTCAACCGGGCTGGCCCGGCAAAGGCACGGCACAGTTCAGCCCTGCCTGGGCTGGCCAGGCACGGGAATTTTCTGTGCTGGGGCTCATGCCAAGGCCAACCGGGCCTCATGCCGTGCCTGGCCCGGCACGGTACTGAAATCATTTTTTTAAAAAAATTAGGGTCACGGGGTGCCAAAATCCTAATTTTTTTTAATTTAGGGTTTGGCCTGACCGTGCCGAACCCAGCGAATCATGCCACGGGCCCGTGCCAGGCTGAACCCCCACAAAATCGTGCCGGGCCAGGCACGACATGGTTACTGTACCGTGCCGTGCCATGCCTGGCCCGGCATGAAAGCACAGTCGAGCCTGAAAAAATGACCCCGCCCAGCACGGTTCGTTTGATACCTCTAGG
The DNA here is from genome assembly GCA_029783825.1 of Sapria himalayana. Classification (NCBI taxonomy): domain Eukaryota; kingdom Viridiplantae; phylum Streptophyta; class Magnoliopsida; order Malpighiales; family Rafflesiaceae; genus Sapria; species Sapria himalayana. The sequence continues at coordinate 1,000,876 of JAREIK010000357.1, read as the reverse complement.
TGACTATTAGGGTCATCAATGAGTTGTGATAGTATTCATCTACCTTAATACTTACTTTAAATGAGTATATTAAATTTTTTTATAGTTAATTTGTTAATGATAAGCTTTTAAAAGTTGATCAATATAATAATATTAGCTTTATTCTTTGTTTATTTTTTATGTTTTATTTATTAATTATTATCTTGTTAGTTCTTTTTTGTAAGGTATTTTTTTAGATAATATAATTTTGACTTTATTTTTTTATTAAATTTTATTTATGGAATTAGAAGATTTAAAGAATAACTTTCTGAGTTATTTTCTCTTTATCCTCCTCTTAATTCATCATTATCAATCTCAAGATAGATACATACGATAAATTTTATACTAGTCAATCATCTAATTAGTGATCATGATCAAATATATTTAACTTAGAAGTTCATATGAGATTCAGTGTATATGGGATTGTTTAAATGCATTTAGAAAATTTTTTTGAGTTTGAGCATAGTGAAATAAATTTTTTTGTATGATATGATCTCTTATTAGATATTTTAATATATTAGATCTTTTACTTGTGTAATTTTGACTTCGGCACCCATCATTGATTTTATTATGAATGTATTATTTTATTACCAAGGATCATGTAGTATGAGATATATTAGTTAGAAAAGTATATTAAGATTTTATATCATGCATACGAGGCTTGTATGAGTGAGGGTATAGATATTTTGTTATTTTTATTAATAATTGTTCATTATTCACATTATTAATTTTTTTATCAGGGCCATATTTTTTTAGTTATTTTATAAAATAATAAAAAAATAATTTTATAAAAATATAAAAAAAATGATAATGAATTAGAATATATGTTTGATAATTTTAGTATTTACTTTATAGATTATAAGATCATATATCTAATTTTTTATGCCAATATATTCTCATAAAATAGAATTATTGAAAGTACATTTTTTATGTATGATTTCTTTTGGGATTGAATAGGATAATATACATGACCTTGAAATATGTTTTTTTTGCGATTATACTACTATTCAAAATTGATAAATATGTTATAGAATTAGATAGAATTTTAATGAGTTCTAATATTATTTTTTGAGATTGATTTATTTTTGATTATATTTTGGTAGAAAGCACCTAAGTTATAGATTGTTCTAATCCAACGAATCTACTATATATGAGCATTCCATGTATATTTTTTTTGATCATTGAGTTTTATTTAAGTTTTTTATGATTTAATGCCTTAAGTTTTTATACAATGCAAATTTAGTGTTATATAACTAACACAAAGTATATTATAAAATATTATTATTTCATAATCTTTTAATGTTGTATCAAAAATTTATTTTTTTATTTTTTGATAAAACTTTATGAAAATTAATAAAATATAATACTTTTTTAAAATTACATATATCAAGTATAATTATTAACAAATATAATTAAGTACAATAAATTATCATATGCATTAATTTTATAAGATTCACAAATATTTGAATGAGTCGTATAGAATGGTTTCTTTCTAATACCCTCTTCAAGTATCATATATAAAATTCTAGTATATTTTACTAATTGATATATTTTTAAATTAATAAATTGCACGCTTGGTATGTTTGATTTTATTATGTTCAGCTTATCCAATAATTGATATTTAAGTTGAGAATATATAACAAGTGAGTCAATAGTAATTGTTAAGAAATAATATTATAAATGAATGTTAACAATGCTCTACAAAAAATCATATGTCATATATCTTATGTCCTTATTTAATGAGCAAAAGTAATTAAAGCAGTCTATAAGTTGGGTGTACTTATCAAAAGTACAAAAAATAATAAGTAATAAGAAAAATTGCAACCCCTCTTAAAGCTGTTGCGTACAAGTCTTTCCCTTTCATAGCAATTTTTGTTGGTTGCTTTGTTATTTGAATACATGCTATAATAATAGTTATATTTTGAATTATCTCATAGAACAAGCAATTCGCCTTTATATGTTTTATATGCTCATAGATCATTGGATTAGGGATTATATATATTATTGTCCTCTGTCACAATAGAGGATAATGTGAAAAAAAAAATGCATATTTGATCTTCTTGAGTAGATGTCGTATTCAAAGTATTTTACAAATAATTATTTTTATTGATCTAAACTTTGTATCAATTCTAAATCTCTAAATAATTATATGTTTATTATATTTTCAGGAAATAAAATTATTTTCAAGAAAAATATAAAATCTTATCATACTTTTTCTCATTGCATGATGATGCTCAATGTTCAACTTAAATTTGAATATTCATTCTAATTATAATTGTCTATAATCTTTGAAAGAGACCTTAAGTTTTGAAGATTTTTTCACATATCTCAGTATATGAAAAGCTGTGTCAGTGAATTTATTGAAGAAAATCTTCAAAATATCTAGCTATTACTAATTATATTTGCTATATTGTGTCTAGTCATAGTTAAATAGTTAAATCTTTACTTTATTTTTTTTATAAGTTATAAAGCTAATTTGAGAGGTCATATTAGAAGTGAAGTTAATACTTCGATCAATATGAGTAATTGTTAGAGCAAAATCTAAAAGATCAACCTCTGCAAGAGTACCAAATACATATCTCATTTATTATGTGATGATATCCCTTGTGGAAGACGTTATCTTTATGTCAAAAAATTTATTCCAATGTCTTCCTAAACTATGACTTGAAGATAATTTTTGAGTTGAGTGGTTTCCAGCTTATTATTTTTCGTAATCAAAATATTATTTACTTAGACAATTAACAAAATAGTATCAATAGGATTATCTCTAAAAACTTCTAAATTAAGCTCACTATAATTATTTTAAGCTATACAACACATTTTTAATTTGTAAATTGTATATAATTGTATTGCTTTGACTACTCCATATGTACCTCATCTTTATGATTATCATGAAAAAAATATACTTTTTATGTTTAGTTGGCTTATCATTCAGCTATGAAATATTATAAGAGAAATAAAAATTTATATAAAGGACATCTTGGCTACTAGATAATAAGTGTGCTGGTAGTCTACACTAAATTTTTGAGTAAATTTCATAGTTACAACTATTATCTTAGGGTGATTTAACTTTTCACGTGGACTTATCTTCACATTGAATATCCACTTGCAATCAAGTCTCATTTGAGTGGAGGCTTGCATATTTTTTATTATAATTTGATATCATCAAGGATGAGATAATACATATAATGATGATTTGAGTATCAAAATATCATCAAAAGAAGTAATAAAAGAAAAAAAATAATACGAGAGAACTACAATGCACGTGGGATTGGGCAAGATCAGACTTCAGAGGAATTGATTGCAGTATCATCTAGCTTTTTGGTATGCTCGTCTCTTGTTTGCACATATTGGGCACGTCTCTCTATTCTAATATAAATTTTAAGTCATAAGTGATCAAATTTTTATTTACCAAATCAATAATAGTTTGTAATACTCATGGACTACTCTCTTTTATGGACTTGAATGATGAGAAACATTACTCTTTTCAAATTTAATATAATTTAAATTTGTTGATAGATATGATAATTTCATATGAGTAATATCATAATGAGTACAAACATACTTAGATGTAGCCAACATGTGTTTCTCTTTACTAATTGATGGTTTAGGAAAAGCTACATGTAAAAGAGAGAATAATGGATCCATGTGTAACATATGGATTTACACTCTTGTTAGGCTCGTTAAAATTAAAGTTCTGGTAAAAAAAGATAATATCTGCACTCAGTAATATTTTTTTAGTATTGAGTAAAAAATATTTGTATTTTTTTTTGAGTACTTAAGTATACTAGAAATACACATATTAAAGTACGTATGTCATTGCCAACTTGTTATATTCTAGAGTATAATTGATGAGAAGACAAATGCATCAAAAAGTTATGGGAGACTAGCTAAATAATCTCGTCATGATTAATGTCATACATAGTATATAATGAGAAATTATAGAAGAGGACATCTGATTGATGAGGTAGATTATAATTAGTATCATATCTTTCTAAAAATATCCTAATACATTTTTTTAAGGAAAAAAATTCAAGTTGTTTATTTTCTCTCCATGATTAAAGTCAAATATAGATATTTGTTATTCTTTTTAACAAAGATATATGTCAGTTAAAAAAGTCAAGTGAATAATTTCATATTTCATATAATAAGCAATGAATTGACCTAATATATATATATATTATTTTTATTTATTAAATTTTTAACATTTTAATTAAATTAATTTTTTTATTATTCTATAAAAAATATGAAAAATTAATAAAAGTAATGATTTATCTCAAAAGAGATATATTTATGTATATCTCGACTCGAGCATCCATCAACAAAAGTGATCATAATATCTAAATTTCTTTTTTGTCATATCTCTATTAAGTTCTCATGTATCTGAATATATCATATTGAATGGGCTCTTTTCAAGTGATACTGACATTAGAAAATTATGATAAATTTTTCTAGCTGATATGTCTCACTTTTTATTATCGAAATATTTATTGAGATTAATGTAAAATAGTTACAACTTGGTTAGTGATAGGAGACTAAGTTGCAAATATAAAAGTAAAAAGTATAATACATTCACATATATGAAAATAGATATTATTATTAAAAGAAAAATATATATAATTCATCTTACTTAATCTTAAATCGAGTCTTTCTCAGAATCTCACGATCATACAAAAAAATATCAAAGAAAATAAAAATAAAAGTAATATGTAGGTTATTTGGAAAGATAATTCATAAAAAGTAAACTAATAGGATAATTAAGAACAAATAAAATATAAATAATTAAAAAAAATTTAAGCTAAATATTATTATATCTAATGATTTTTGAATATTTGTTATTGATTATTATAATATTTTTAGAGCAAAAAAGAATGCAATAAATAGGGTATAATTATCAATAATGAGTATACAAGTAAAATAAACAGTAATATTTTAAAGAATTGAATGATCTACTACTTTTTTAGAGAGATAAATTATGCTTTTTAGTAAGTATAAGTATAATAGTAGTTGAAGTCTGAAATTCTTGATGACTTAAGTAATTAGAAATATCAAAAGGAAAAAATTATTACATTTCTTGTTGTTTAGAAAAAATATACCAGACATTCATCATGTCATGCTCTATGTTTTATATAGTTGTGTTATTAGTCACAATACTATTAAATGCTTTAAACTTAACAAAATAGAAAAATATCGTTCAATTACTTATAATATGAATGCATTGTTATCAAAATAGTATGATTCATGATTCATAAGGTAAACAATTTGACTCTTTAAAAGAATTAAAAATGCGTAAATGAAAATTAAATTACTAAATTACGAATTGATTCACACGAATCAATTTAATACTGATTCTCAATGGATCAAGATCATCAAAAAATTATAAAAATATAAACTAAAATATCAAATAAAAAATTGTCAATTGTATGAATTAATTAATATGAAAAAAAATAACTAAAACTTTTGGTATTACGAATTTAACATGAAAAAACAATAAAATACTAAAAAAATAACAAGAATAAAAATTAAAATATCAAAAAAAATTATCAATTATAGGAAATAGGAATTAATTAATGTGAAAAAAAAATCAAAAAATTCAATTCACGATTCGATTCTTGATTTTCTATTTAATAATTAAGCATTTTGATTTTTGATTTGAATCTCGATTTAACAGCTATGCGTGAATATTAGCTATTGGGTGTATGACTAAAGAGTCATAAGCTAATCTAAAAGAAGAAAGAGCGATAGTAGTGCCTCTTGATGAATTAACTCTAATAGTACTGGTTGCTCTCAAGGAAATACGAATAAAATATTTCTCATGAGTAAGTTATATGAGCAGATCTAACAATTTGTTATAGTCTTTGAATCCCGAAATATTTTTTGTAACTTAGGATGTAAAGTCAAATGTTTTTCTTGAGTGTGTTTTGCTTTTTCATAAAATAAGTCATGATGAAATTCTTTTCTCTAGAAGCATACTTTCTGATTCTCTCACAGCCACCATATAAAATATAGTTTGATTGATCATCTCAACTCTACTAGACCTGGGGGTAGTTATATATGCATGAATTATTCTTTGATAAAATTTTCAAAAAAACTAGGAATGCCCTCTTACTAAGGAATAAGGATTTGTATTCAAAAAATAGTATATTAATCAGCCAACGAACACATACAGAGCATATTGTGAAGAGTCTATTAACAAGCTAAATAATTCTGTAATTGACTCTTATGATTTTGATATTTTGATCTCCTCCCTAAAAAAGAACATAAGAATTATATCCAACATCTTATTTCATAATTATTATCCTACTAAGGTCTTATTATTTTATCTCATTTACTACTTTTCTTCACGGTATTAGGATATATAAATTTATTTTAGAGGTATTATATCATTCAGAAGTGTATTAAATCATGTTGAAAAAGATAACTATTCTTTACTCCGACGAGAGATGATAATTCATATTTTGTTCTTTGGCTATGTCTATTGTTAGTTGTAGGTAATTATTTATTATAAAGACTAGTTCAATTAGGAAAATAGATCATCTAAAAGTGTGCCTTATTGCAAGAAAATTTATTTAGTTGTTTGATATGAATTATTATAATACTTTATTCGTGGTGGTCAAGATGATCTTAGAGATGTCAAACTGGGTGGCTGGCATGGCCTAGTTTTAAGCTGCCCAACCAGGCTATCATGCCATGCTTCGCCTGGCACGGACCCGCGGCCTGAAAATTGTTGGGTTCGGCCCAGTTTGGGTCGGACAAAACCCTAATTTTTTAAAAAAAATTAGGGTTTCGGTGGTGCGCCGTTGCATGTTTTCGCCCTTTTGGGACTCGGTGAGCCTTGCCTGTCAAGCATCGATTCATATTGATCACGTTCGATGTGTGGTCACGTGTATTGTGCCCACGTGCCTGCACGGCACTGTTGTGTGCCGGGCTGGCCCCGCCCGGCAGAAGTCACGGCACGGAAAAATTCTGTGCCCGGGCTCGTGCCGTGCCGTGCCTGACCCGGCACGGTTCGGCTCATGGCACGGCACACCGGCACAAGTTTGTCCCGTGCCAGGTGTCCCGTGAGCCCGACCCCACGATGACCCCTCCCGCAAAAAAGACAGGGAGTCGGGTCTGATTTGACCCGACCCGTACGGACATGCAAGCCCGAGCGGGCAAGGCATGGCCCGCCGTGCCTACGGGCCATGTTGGGCCCGACTATTTTAAACCGTGCCTGGCCCTGCACGACGGCACGTTTGTGCTTAAAAAATTCAGGCTACGCCGGCCCGGCCCGTTTGACACCTCTAGCCCAACATGTTTTACACCTTTAGATAATCTTTGTATGAATACTTACATGATGAATAGTTTCTCACATATAGAGAATATATTAGTTATATGTTAATAATATTTTTGCTTCTTGGTGATCTTAAGGAGCCCTATGTGGCGTAATGCAATCATCTATGTTTTGAGCAATATAGTAGAATCAATTTATAGACTATTTAACATGTTTCAAAATCATAAGGATGATTAATTATTTGATTATCACACTTGCTATGATTTATGTTATTAGTATAGTTAACTAATTTTTTATATGTTACCTAGACGTAGCTTTTCATATATTAAGATATGTGAAGAAATCTATGAGCCATGCTATAACATTTATGTAATATTATTTACTTATTATAAATATGTTAAATTTTCTATTTAAATTTAGATATTTATATTATTTAGACTTATTGAGGATAAAATTGATATTATATTTAATTATATTAAAAATTAATATTATTTACTTATTGTATGTATCTACATAGTAAAAAATTTATTTAGATGTATTATACTACATTATTCAATTTTATTAAAAAAATTATAATTATATCATAACAAATAAGTAATATTAAATTTAATTTCATATATTAATTCGTGATGTAGTAGATTATTAATTGAAAATGTTAATAATATGCTATTATAATTATTCAAATTTATTGAATATAAAAATAAAAAAAATATATATATGTTATGTTTTGATAGTGATGCCTAATTTATGGGCTGCCCCAATTAACTTGTCCTCTGCGTGGGGATTATTCATGTAAATTAATTTTTCATTGAGTTAATTTGTGTTGTATTTAAAAGTGTTCTTATAAGTTTATTTTGTGATAAACTTGATAATTGTAATGAAAGTTGATGGTCGTGTGCTTGGCAACCCTCTCCCCTTTCGTAGGACAAGGAGGGCATCCCTCCCGATCAGCAGAGACTGATTTTTGCGGGGAAGCAGTTAGAAGATGGGCGGACTCTCGGGGATTACAATGTCCAGAAAGAGTCGACCCTGCACCTGGTGCTGAGGCTGAGGGGAGGGACGATGATCAAAGTAAAGACTCTCACCGGAAAAGAGATCGAGATAGACATCGAGCCTTCTGATACGATTGACCGGATCAAAGAGCGCGTTGAGGAGAAGGAGGGGATTCCTCCCGTTCAGCAGAGGTTCTTTTTTTTTTATTTTTTGTTTTTTTAATGCCTGCAATTTCTTGCTTACTGAGCGCTGTGGCTTTTTTCTTTTTTTTGTGTGTTCCTACTCTGAGTTCGATCGAGATTAGACATCATGGTAGTCTAGAGGTGCCTACAGTACCGAGAGGCCTGGGCAGGGCCCGTGGCATGGTGCACCCGCATGGAAGACCAGGACCGGCTATGGGTCATGGCTCTAGTCCAGTCAGGTGGTCTGGCACGGTGGCACGACCTGTTTGTCACCCGTGGGGTATTCTGACTGCTGAAGAGGATGTATTCTCATGGTGTGTGTCAGGTGGATGTATCAAACTGTTGGGACGGGGAGTTTACATGTTTTGATCCCGGGCCTATGAGTCTTATATATGGGTAGAGGCGATATCTGTCTCTGTGTGTGTATGCGTGTGTGTGGGCTGTGTTGACTGTGTGTGTGTGTGTGGGGGCGGTGTGGACTGTGTGTGGGCTGTGGGACTGTGTGTGTGTGTATGAGTGTGGGCTGTGGGACTGTGTGTGTGTGTGGGCTGTGGGACTGTGTGTGTGTATGGGCTGTGGGACTGTGTGGGTGTGGGCTGTGGTACTGTGTGTGTGTGTGGACTGTCTGTGTGTGTGTGTGGACTGTCTGTGTGTGTGTGTGTGGACTGTGCGTGTAACAAACTAGGTGTTGGGTGGAGGTGAAGCTCAGGTTAATACTTGTAAATTATGCGTGTGGTTCTGATACACACACACACACTCTCTCTCTCTCTCTCTATCTCCCTCTATCGTTCTCTCTCTACACACACACGCACACACACACGCATGCACACACACACACACGTACCTGCTTGAGTCTGAAACTGGTTGCAGACTTATTTACGCAGGGAAGCAGCTAGGGGATGATAAAACTGCTAAAGACTACAACATAGAAGGTGGCTCCGTGCTGCATCTTGTGCTAGCTCTCAGAGGTGGGGTTGGGTTTTAAATAAAATGCTTCTTCTTACTTTGCAGTAGCTTTTCACTCTCACAGCCATTGATCCAATTTTATTGCCATTGCGCTCTCATTTCATGTATTCTGTTTATTATTTTTATTATAATATTTATTATTGTTCTTGAGAGTTCACAAGATGGTGATTAAATACGCCATGGTATGAGGAATTTTTTTTTTTTTTTTGAAAAAAAAAAATTCCAATTTTTTGAGATTTTGAAGGTAATAATTTGTTTGTTGTTTATTTAATTTCAAAAAATATTCATTATTCATATATAATTTGATATTTTGATTGGTAAAGGGTCGACCTATGTAATCTTAGGGACGCCAATTCAAAAATAAAAATAAAAATTATTTATTTTTTTGACAGAATATAAATAATCCCAAAAAATTTTTTGTGACAAGTATTTTGAGATATGCTCTTTATTATAATAATTATATACTTAATTAAGTATATATATGTGTGTGTGTGTGTGTGTGTATATATATATATATATAAGATATGGTATGTCGGTGTGGTGTATGGTATCTTTGGGTTTTTGAATATTTAAAAATTTTTGGTGTAATTCTTTCTACATTTAAAATTTTAGTTTTTTTTTTTTGAATAATTTTATTTAGGATTAAAAGGTAATTTTGGTTTTGAATATTTTCCCAAAAAATTATTGATAAAAGATAAAGTTTTTAAATTTTTTTTTTCGAAAATATAACCCTTTTTTTCAGATTGGATATATAAAATATATATCCTGTAGTATTCATGTATTGTGCTGTATATATAATTTTTCGAATATATATAGTAAATATATATAAGTTTATTTGAATATATTCAATTTGTAGTAAAATACAAACGCCATCTGATATATTTAATTGCAGTATTTATGTGCATGTAAATACGCTCCCGCTCGCACGGGACATACTTTATGTGTGTCGTCTTCCTCCGTGGTGGGGCATTTCAAGAATCGTTCTGCTACGCGCTCTTTTTCCGTGGAAATCGCAGATCTTGCTTGACTTCTTGCATCTTTCTTGATAAAGTAAAGCAGTCGACGAATCAACTGTGAAGTGGAATGGAATGGTTCCTTGGATTTGTGGTTGGTCCGTGCATTTTCGAGCTGCTATCATGATTCCGCGGTGGTGCTTTTCATCGCACTCGCAGGCGCCTACTTATTTTTTACGATTCCGGCGATCAACAGCTAACAACATACCAGATTGATGATTTTGTGCCATTATGAATCCATATGCAAATGCTGCTAAATCTTTCAATGCGTATCCAAGGTGCGATTTCGATTTAGAATCGTCAGCAGCAGTTAAAAGGCCTCGGGGGACGAAAAGTTCATCGATCCTCCATTTCAGAATACTTGAATCGTTTTTCCATCACATGTTTTGCTGGTGCAAGTTGAATCCCTTCTTTTCGATTTTGATTTTCTTGTTTTCTGGGGTCACTTTCCTCTCTGTATTGTATATGTTTGGAGAATCGAGTGACAATAGGCGTGCGGAATTAGGGTTTGATGATTATCCTTTTGGCAAGCTTAGAAATCTCGTAATGGTCGCTGGCCACTCTGTGTATCTAGGTCGAGATTTTGGGACGGTGGATAAGGAGGAGTTTTGGTTTTTGGAGTCCTACCAGCAGCATCCTGGCCAGGCAGCAACGTTTTTAAGTCATATACAAGAGGGAGTTCGGATTGCCGCCATGGATAGCGAGGCTTTGCTTTTGTTTAGTGGCGGGGAGACTCGTAAAGGCGCTGGTCCGCGCAGCGAAGCTCAGAGTTATTGGTCTGTTGCAGAGTCAAAGGGGTGGTTTGGTGAGTCCTCTTTCTTCATTTTTCCATTGTTTTTCCTTGATTCCTTGATTATGGCGGATGACATTCCAAGCAATTTAGTGATCATGGAAGGTAAAATTGTGTATGATCTTCATCTTCTTTAAAATTACAGATGAATAGGAAAACCTGAAAACAGACCTCCATTTCTGTTCTTCACGTGACTCTTTCTTTGCGTTGCTCTTGATTTCTGCTATGATTTGCTTGCTACTCGCAATTTTCTATTCATATGGATGATACAAATCGTCTTCATGTAAGTTCCATCTCATGTATCAATCAGTGTTTTCACTTTGATTTTGATTTTCTTGTGAAAAATACTAAAATTTCGTAATTCCTCTTTGCATGTTCAATATTTCTACTCTCTTTTTTGCTACTTAGGTATATATATAATGCATGTGATTATAGTTACGCAAATACTAACACATCAGATTTTATCACTTGGAAAGTCTTTGTATTGCATATATGTATTAGATATTATGTTTTGATGTGATGATATGTAACTTCATTTATGTGTTGTAAGTTTTTTAATACTGGGTAGAAGCTCCATTCCACATTGGGCTCGGGGTAAACTATTTGGCCCTTGAGGAAGGTATGTTTTCTCCCTCCTGGTGATTGAACTTGCAATCACATGCAATCCTGAGGATTGAGGTTGTGCATTTAGTACCCCACCATCTAAGAGCATCTCCAACAATATTATCTAAAATAGCTACTCAAAATATATTAAAATTTTGTATTATCTATTTTATCTAATTATTTTTCAAAAATAAATTCAATAATACTATCTATTTTAGTTATCTATTTCTACTAACTTTAACTAAAATCATCTTTAAGAGACTCAATAAATATGTCCCTTTAGCTAATTTAGATAGTTTTTTCTTAAAAATTTACTTTAAAAGTCTACTTATCAGGCTAGTTATTTTTCATAGTCTTCATTTGGCTATCTATTTTTCATAGCCAAATGAGGCCCATAGGAAATAGATAGCCAAATAGCTAGTCTTTTAGAGTGAATTTTTAGGAAAAAATTATCTAAATTAGTTAAGGGGAGGGATTTATTGAGCCTCTTGGAAATGCTCTAAGGGTGATATTTCTTGGATTGGAGATTTATCAGATGGAATTTTTTTGATTTTTTTAGGTAGATTAATCGATATATTAATCTCTCTTAGAATTCATACTAAGTTATAATTTTATGTATTAGGTATAATTTTTTATATAGTTTAATATGGAATAAGTATATTTTAATGCAAATATTACTCTAAATTCTAATATAATAATATTAAATATTTTTTTCTCTAAAAAATAATAATACATCATATTCAATATTGAAGAAACATTAAAAAAATATAATGATAAAATGTGAGTTATGATAATTAAATTCTTGTTGAGCTAAGCAATGTTTTTTTTATTTTATAAATTATATCATCATGTTTATTTATGTTTATCTATTATTATATATGTAATTATTAAGTAATATGACTTTAATTAATGTCTTTTTTATGTTAGGAAGCCTTTTTTTTAAAATAAATTAATTTTGTTAAAATAATATAGAGCTCAAAAAATAGAGTTTTATTTATCCTATTATTTGATTTTTAATCATCAAAGAAATATAAATAAAGTGCATAATAAAATAATATTTTTATTTTTGTTTTTATTTTATTGGTGAAATTCTAACATATGCTATTAATAATAATAATATTATTATTATTGATAATGAATAAAAAATTATATTGGCTTTGATAATTGTTATTGTTAATCATATGAGACATGAGAGAATTATAAAAAAATTCTAATTTGCTAATAATAATTAATTTGTAATATTATATAAATATTAATTTATTGAATATTATAAGAATTAAATGGATTTGTTGAGAATAGTATTAAAATGATTAAACATCTGGGATGTTCTTGTGTTGTAATATATATATCGATACTTATACTATAAGCATTGACTTTATAATCTATATGATATTTGCTCGTAAGGTTATGATATTAATTTCTTTCAAATCTAGTACTGAAATGGAAGATTTGTACACTGGGCATGGCCTCCTGTAATAATTATTAATTTATAATATTAATTAGATATTCTAGTTTTAATTTGGCTTTTCCTAGCATTTGTGAGTGATTCATCATGAATTTTAATATTAAGAAATTATATGTAAACTTATTTGATCTGGGATGATTGCATTATTAGTGTTCCTATTTTTTATCATAAATTAGGTAATGATGCCACTTTTTGACTTCATTGGTAGGCAATGAAGAAAGAGTGCGATGGAGAGCATTGACAGAAGAACATGCAAGAGATAGCCTTGAAAATCTTCTCTTCAGTGTATGTCGCTTTCGAGAGCTTACGGGCACATATCCTCAAAACATAACTGTAAGTCATCATTATTTTATATTCTCCCTCTTCCCCTCTCTCTCCCATTAACTTAAAATTATAGAACCAAAACTTAAATAAAACAACTATGTTCAAGAAATAATGCCTTTTTAATTCTAGATAGTATGCTAACCTATTTATTTACATTATAATATATATGTGTGTGTGTGTGTGTGTGTGTGCGTGTGTGTGTGTGATATAAAGATGATAACTTTGGCACACGATGTTGGAGAGAATAATATTTTGACAATCTTGTCATAAGGGGCTAGAGAGATTGTTCCTGATGAGTCTCAAATTCGCGACCTTTAGAGGAAATCACTTGTTATATCAAGTCACAACCTCTTTATATATATTTGAGAAATAATGTTTCAAAATTAGAGGAAATTTTTCATATAATTATAATAATATGATTGTTACAATGTGATAATAGTATTTAATTTAAAGAGATATATAATCTAGTTAGGTTATATTGTGTGTGCGCGTGTATTTATCCCCCTTCTCCTCCAACTCATATCATATTATCCCTCAGCCCTCACATATGGGCCTTGTAGCCCAAGTGTCAGAGCAGATAAGACTCCCATCCCAGAAATATGAGTCCAAGTCACATATTCAACATCCCTACAGATCGAACTCGTATCCCCAAATTAGGTCATATTGTTCATTTGCCAATCAGACTACCATATTGCTGATGATTATGTTTGATGAGTATCGAACCCAAAATTTACTTCCCTTGGACATATCTGCTTTAACATCATATCTAACAATCCCAAGGATCAAACTCATGTCCCCAAGTTCATAAAACATTCAGTTGATTCATGATGTGGATATGGTATGTGCTAATGTTGAGGTAGATATGTTGTGGGCAGGTTGTTAGCTATGATTTCAAGGAGGAGAGGTTTGCAAATCATCATCGAACCGCAATTGGGTTTCCAGAGTCGAGATTCTTCTACTCGGGCACCCCAGTCCCATCGGCTTCTAGAGAAGCAGCTCTCAGAGGTGAGGCAATGGCCAAGATCCAATTTCAACAAGACCCGTTCGGGTGCCGAGGCTTGCTCCGGCGCAAGAAGGTGGGCCGCGACCCCTTCCATCGAACCATCCCCTACCCTGCCGGTTGCCCTGAGGCGCGAGGCTTGTTCGACTATTGTGGACCCACTCCCTATCCAGCTCCCCTTCCTTGGAACACATGAACCTTTTTTCTAACCCAACCACAACATTGTGGCTAAGTTTTATGATGCCCACCATTTTGTTTTCTTTTCTTCTTTCCTATACAACAATTATTTGCCCCCCTCCCCCACCTAACATCATGCTAAGTTACCAACAATATTGTAGTAAAAAGGATTGATTCCCATAATCATATGCTCATGAGTTTGATCTGGAGGGATGCCTGGTACATCCTATTAAGGTGCTTGTTGGATCACTTATCCTATTATTGAGAAGGGGGATAAAAAATGAGTTAAGTTTGGGGAATAATAATAAATAATGTGATACTAAATCCTAAATCATTAGTGAATTTTAAACCCAAAATTTAAAATTTTAAATCTTAAATTTTAATTACTGTGGTGGTTATTGTTTTTTTTTTAACTTAATGTTGAATATAATTTTTTTTGAGCTTAATGTTTAATGTTTAGTGGTACTTAATAATATTAAGTATTAAATTATATGTTTTTTTTTTAATATTTTATCTTTATTAAGTGAGGGAAGAGGTTTTTGATTAACAGATAATAAATAATAGGGAGAATTATAAATAGAAAAATTCAAATTTTTTGGATTTTTATTTTTAGTATTTTTTTAAAAAATTTTAAGGGATAAGTCATTCAAAAAAAATTACAAAAATGACTTAATGCTTAAAGTAATTTGTTTTCAGAGTTCTGCCGAAAAAACAAACACGGCCTAAATCACAAATTATAAACTTGAAATTTTAAAATCTTAAATCCTAAAACTTAAATACTGAATCCTAAATGCGAAAAATTGTTTGAAAATAATAAAAAACATTAAAGAAATAAACATAATAAAAAATAATAAAAACAAAAAAAAACATAAAAGTCATTTATTGAGGAATAATAAGAGATAAGTTGAGGGAGGAGTTTGGGATAAAAAAATGTGTAATGCCTCTCTCTCTCTCTCTCTCTATGAAATGCTTCATGAGTAATCACAACTAAGAAATGCACATCCACACAAGAATCAAATGAAAATAAAAAATGTGTAATTCTTTGTACTCCATTAAGGAAATATAGAAACTCAACAGCATAATATCACAGGAGATAAAAAATAAATTATATGATTATAAAAATTAAATACGCAAGACAAAAAAAAAAAAAAAAGAAGAATTACAGAAATCTGAAGTATAAAGAATGCTGAGCTTGAGATTCAAACAAGATGAATGGGCGAAACAGGCGTCCCCAAGCTCAGCACGAACAGCCACCTCTCTGGTCACCATCAGTCGTCGGAACTGGGATACCCTGGAAGTATCTACCAACAAGGAAAAACACACGTGGCATGGAATCAATAAGCTATTTCTGGATAAATTTAAATTCCAATGTTTGGCTTACCACCGCCATCATCACAAGAACATGTTCTTAAAATTATAAAGAATGGTCGTATAAATTTTATTTCTCCAAATATTATAATTATTTCGTGAATTATTGAAATAACTGTACGTTGAAAATTATATGTTTTTAATTCCCACTTGTAACTATTATATGTTTTTAATTGCCTTTCCCCAAGGCCCAAGTGATTGGCCCACGACCCAGTTAGGTGGGCCCACGACCCAGTAAGGTAATTGGCCCACGCAATTAGGTTGGGCCCACAGCCCAATAAGGTTGGGGCCCACGACCCAATTGCTTGGCAAATTCTAGGTCGGATGCAACAATTACTTGGGCTTCAATATTGTTTCTTAATATTTCAATATTAGTTTTATTAGCATTCATCAATACAAATATTATAAAAAAATATGGTTTTCTGTGTTTTCTTCACTTATTTTGTGTTTCTTTTAGTTATATAATTTTTACTTATTCCTATAAATGTTCAAGAGAGTGAGAATATATCATGTGGGAGGAGGTGACATGATTGTTGCATTAGCAATGATCCTTACGTGGGGACCCCTACAAATGGTCCAACAACCTAGCTCCACCTAGGGTAGTCGTAGTTGGTACAAAAAAAAAAAAAAAACTTGTCGAGCTAAGCCGACCTAACAGACGCCATGAGGTCATACAAAGCACACAAGACTGACACTTAGTGTCGGGCATGGGAGAGATTAATATATCAATAGTCTTGATCATGAAAATTAGAGATATTATATAAGATGAGTCTCAAAATCAAGACCAACCTAACCCACGCTAAGTAAGTAAAATAAGCCCACCAACAAGTGTGCATGGTTCGTGCTGATAACGTCTTTACGAGAGCAACTAACTGCATAAGAGTCGGATCGATAAAAAGGAATGGAAACTCTAACCCTAAAAACAAAAGTGCAATCCCTAGGAATGATAGATACATTTCTCCAGAATACTTGCTAGATCACCCATTATGTAATTGAATCTCATGCATAGGCCAGGTGATAGTATGGGTTGGGTGTGAGGGTGAAATGATTAGGAAAAAAAAAAAAAACTTTTTTAAATAAGAAACAAGTGATCTAAAAAACCCAAAATTTGGATTTTAGATATTGAATCGAAAAATGTGGCGAAACAAGGAAAGAATATGAACATACATTTACTTAAATGAATGTCTATTTATCACAAAAATATTTGAAAAAAAAAAAAAAGAAATTTTCTACCCTCCTACATCATGCTAGTGTGTGCATAAATTGAATCACAAATTTGGTATAGAAAAAATTAATTTGTAATGTTCTCAATATTTACGAGTAATGAGATCATGTTAAATCCTCTATTAAATAAGATTATAATTTATCTTAATATAATTTATCTCCTCATTTAATGATGGGTCCACCATGCTCATACTTCACCCTCAATTTAGAAAATTTTAATTGCTTATTGCTTTTTGAGAAGAGAAGATTTTCTCCTCAAAAAATTTAAAACTAAATGACAAATTCATATTAAGAGCCAATAAAAAAAATAAAAAAATAAAAAAATAACAAAATAACAAAATAACAAGATAAAAAAATAACAAAATAAAAAATAAAAAATAAAAAAATTAATAAAATAAAATAATAAAATAATAAACCTTTAAGATCCAACTAGAATCAAAATAATCATGTCTATAATATTCAGAATCACTTTAAGTGTCTGACATGTCTCAAAATATGAAAAATAACTCATACCTAATTGTCTAAAAATATTTAGGAAATAACTAATAATATTAACTACATAATTAATTTGATAGTCATCAAATTGTCAAATTTTTGCATAATTTTGAATTATTCATATATCTTATTATTTCGTTCGTATAACATGTTTATACAAATAGCTACTTCATCATTTGTATATACATTCAATATTAACCATTAGATTCATACAAGCATATAATCACTAAATATTTCCTATATTATCAAAACACATAATGCATATTATAATGTGTGTGTGTGTGTGTGTGTGTGTGTAAATAAAAGATAACAAAGATGGAAACCCCACACATAAAGTACACCATGTAGGAAAATGGCAATTATAAATCAGTGCAAATAGATGTGAATTAGATACTAACATGTCTTGCTCGTGTTCATTGGCCAGTGCAGCTTTGGCGATATGCAAGAAGGCAGCATCAACATTTTGGTCCTCTTTTGCCGAAGTCTCAAAGTACGGTATGCAACCATTAGAAGTGCACCAATCCTCTGCTTTCTTCTTAGAGACCTACGAACAATCAAGTCCGAGTGGATTACAAATAACAAATGAAGGAAGATTTAACCAACAACCCAAACCCTACTTACCACGCGACTATTTCCACCATCAATATCAATCTTGTTCCCAACTAACATAAATGGAAAGTGTCTGTGATCTGGTGGATTTGCCTGGGAGAAATGAACATGCATCATAGTTAGTAGTTATAACATGACACCGTGACTACAAGCGTGTGTGTGGTGTGTGTGTGTGTGGTGTGTGTATGTAGTGTGTGTGTGTGTGGTGTGTGTATGTAGTGTGTGTGTGTGTGTGGTGTGTGTGTGTGTGTGTGTAGTGTGTGTGGTGTGTGTGTGTGTAGTGTGTAGTGTGTGTGTGTGTGTGTGTGTGTGTGTGTGTGTAGTGTAGTGTGTGTGTGTGTGTTTGTCCCCTCTTCTCCAACTCATATCATATTATCCCTCAGCCCTCAAATATGAGCCTTGTAGCCCAGGGGTCAAAGCAGATAAGACTCTCATCCCAACAATATGAGTCCAAGTCACATATTCAGCATCCCTACAGATCGTACTCTTATCTCCAAAATTGTGCGATCTTGTTCATTTGTCAATCAGACTACCATATTGTTGGTGACTATGTTTGATGAGTATCAAACCCAAAATTTACTTCCCTTAGACATATCTACTTTAACATCATATTTAACATCCTTAGGATCAAACTCATATCCCCAAGGTGGGGCAGTCTTACCCCACTGCTGATCAAACATCATATTGTTGATGCCCAAAGGTGTGTGTGTGTATGTGAGTGTGTGTGTGTGTGAGTGTGTGTGTGGTGTGTGTATGTAGTGTGTGTGTGTGTGTTTGTCCCCTCTTCTCCAACTCATATCATATTATCCCTCAGCCCTCAAATATGAGCCTTGTAGCCCAGGGGTCAAAGCAGATAAGACTCTCATCCCAACAATATGAGTCCAAGTCACATATTCAGCATCCCTACAGATCGTACTCTTATCTCCAAAATTGTGCGATCTTGTTCATTTGTCAATCAGACTACCATATTGTTGGTGACTATGTTTGATGAGTATCAAACCCAAAATTTACTTCCCTTAGACATATCTACTTTAACATCATATTTAACATCCTTAAGGATCAAACTCATATCCCCAAGGTGGGGCAGTCTTACCCCACTGCCGATCAAACATCATATTGTTGATGCCCAATGGTGTGTGTGTGTGTGTGTCAAATCAATTTCACATGGTTCCCACTTAACACATAGTATGAGAGATATTAATGTCTCATTCATGCAGTCTTACTCATCTTATTACCATGTTTGCGCAAATACCCCCCAACAGTGAAATTCTTATGCAAGTCCCAACACATTAGTGCTTGTGCAACCACACTCCCAACAAACAGCTTCGGATAAGCACACAACAACAGAAACTCAATCAAAGCTAGAACACAAACCCCAGTTTACCCGCAACCACCTCCTACAAGTAAAAAGGCAGAAATATGAAGAACCAACCTGCTTGAGAAACTCATCGTGCCAATTGCTGAGAGCATCAAATGATTTCGCAACATTGACATCATACACTAGAACACAGCAATCTGCCCCTCTATAAAATGCAACACCCAGGCTCTGAAATCTTTCTTGCCCAGCCGTATCCCAGATCTACCTCAAAAAAAAAAAAAAAAAAAAGAATGAGAAAACATCACTTGAAAGGATTATTACAAAATGCAGAGATAAAATCAGGGAAATGTAAGACTGAAACCCACACCTGTAGAGTGACAAGCCTGTCATCAATTTGTAGCTCTTTAGTCAAAAAGTCTGCACCAATTGTAGCTTTATATTGCTGAATGAACCTTTTGGTCACATATCTAAGAAAGCAATTAAGAACATACAGTGACATGGACAGTACTATCAAGCGATCAGAATTGTTTTTCACATTGCAAATCCAAAGCTTCAGAAGAAAGGATTTTTTTTCCGATCAGACTTTGAAGTTTTCAACTATTCAGATCCAGCAATTAAATCCCTAACATGGTTGGGCAAGAACAATTCTTCCATGGATGATCAGCAATTAAATTTCTAATATTAAAGATCATGTTTTGATGTGATAACAAGTATCTTCATCAAATAATGATAAGTCTTTGGCATGAGACTCGTCAGACATAGTCTTCCTGACTTCCAAGGGTAAGATTGTCAACATATCAAGCTCTTCCAGACCTAGCGCTAATGAATTAGGAGTCTTATGTACTAGATATAATCTCTAATCTTATCCCCACATCCAAGAATTGAATTCAACAGAATCAACTATTTGTGATACAGGCATTTGGTATGAATTATGATGAATCACCACATTCATTAGATTTAAATATTTTATGTATCAATCTCTATTACTCATCTTTAAGCATAGTTGTTAAATTGAAATTTGAATCAAGAATCAGAATAATTGATTAGTAAATCAAAAATCGAGAATCGAATCAAATTTTTTATAATTTGTTCTACATTAATTAATTCCTATTTACTACAGCTAACAACTTTTTTTTTTTTGATATTTTTATTTTTATTTTTGTGAATTTTTTAAAACTTTGTTATTTTTTCACGTTAAAATCATAATACCAAAATTTAGAGTTACTTTTTTTCATATTAATTAATTCTTTCAGTTGATAATTATTTTGATATTTAAGTTTTTATTTTTTTTGACTTTTTGAGAATCTTAATCCATTGATAATCAATATTAAATCGATTCATGTGAATCAATTCGTAATTCAGCGATTTAGTCTTCGATTCATGTATATTTTTAATTCTTTTAAAGAGTCGAACCGTTTACCCTATGAATCGTGAATCAAATCATGAATCGTACGCTTTTGATAAAAATATCTTTAAGACACAATTATAAAAAAATTTTAGTAAAAAATAGATATTTGTGAATCATCAAAAGTAATTCTCATCCTAGAGAAAAAGCATCTCTTATTTCTCTTTTATTCACTATATGTTCATACACATAATAATATATATATCACTTTAATTTTGAGTTTTGATCAATTTTATAATACATTATCAACATAAATTGCTCTGAAACATGAATTACTTTAAAAGTCATTATATAATCTCATGATTATTTAAATCTTATATATTTATATTAACATTAATTTTATTACATATTATCAATGGCTGAAATCAAAATTAATAAATTTTGATTATAAGTCAAAATACTATATTTTAACCATATAGTATCTAACTGTATATATCAAGAACATTAAAACTCAAATTTGTGACACTTAGATTTAGGGAAATAATTATCTATCTTAGATACTTGACACTGAAATACATCTTGATGCAAAAAATCCTAAAGATATAATCAGAGAATAAAATCAAGAATCCTTACAAGGTCATTGCAAGAATACTAATTTTCCTTCAACATCATCTTAATGAGTAATTAAACAATGAAAATATGATGGTAAATAATTCTTTTACTACATTGAATAAGTTGAAGAAAAGATATCAACAAAAAATTTTAATTCTCACAAAAACTCTACAATTGGAAATACCCAAGATTATAAGGTATTAAAATGATCAAAAAATCTTACACCTCTACATTGTAAAATTCTTTTGCCCAATGAATTTCATATGCTATTTGCTCAAAATGTGAATTAATAATCAAAACATCCTTTAATAAAGTCATATCTAAGACATCAATATTTTAGCAAGAATACATAAAAAACATGTGAACATATTCATCCATCATATGAATCTTTTCATTATTTTATAGTTTTAGAAGATATTTCTACTAGGTGGTCATATGTTTATCTCTTTTTTACATGTAACACTACATTTGTGAGGCTATTTGCACAAAAAATCAAATTACAAGAATAATTTTTCCTAATTATTTAATCAAGCCAATAAAACTCAATGTCAATGAATTTATCTCTCAAGCACTCATTGTATATTACATGTTGATTGAAATAAATATCAAATATCATGTTCATACTCACTCAAAATGATTTAGCAGAATCTTTCATAAAATATTTTCAATTAATAGCTCGATTGTAACAAATGGTGGGTCCCACTCGACCTCAGTTCCCAAGCAGCCCCACCCGAGTATTAATTAGTTGTTCGGCATCACCACCGAGCATACTCATATTATCAACTTTGTCTGTAATGGCATACAACTTTACACATTGTATAAGACTTAATTTCTATCTCTTATGTCATATCTCCTAAGACTTGAACTCAAGTCATAACATTCTCACAACAAAATACCAATTGATCTACTGGCCAATCGATATTTTGTTGTTGAAATATTAGAACTTGGGTTAAAGTCCTATGAGATCCAACATGAGAGACAAAATCCTAGTTTACAGAGATGAACAAAATTTTTAAGAAAATAAAGCCAAGAAAAATCTTAGGATTGATGATATCCCATTAATATTTAGAGGATCATATATGAGAAAAATATGAAATGGTTGACTAGGTAATTTAGTAACATCATAAGAATAAAAAAAATACCAAATAAATAAAAAACAAAATATTATAATTTCATTTATAAGAATAAAAGAGATGTTCAAAATTATAACTAATATTGAGACAACAAACTGATGAGTCATACTATAAAACATTGAGAAATAATAATTAATGATACTGAAAAATGATTAGGCACAAAACTAAATTTGAATAACACTCGAGTCTAAAGAACTTAAGATCTTTTTTTAAAAAAATATTTCCACCCTCGCCTCAATCTCCTCTTACCAATCACATGATAGATACATACGACAAACTTTCACACTGATTAATCATCTCAATAATAATTATGGCTAAACACGTTTAACTTTGAAATTCTTATAAAATTCAATATATTAATAATAACTTTTAACTTAACTAAAGAGTTTAAGATTAATTGCAACAAAATAAAATACTTTAAATATGAATATAATCATATTAAAAATGATAATAATTAAATAATTAAAATTGAGAAGTAGAAAATATTAAACATTAATAATTTCAAATACATAAACTTTATATTAAATAAAAACTATGAGATTGATAAGGGTGTATATCATAAGATTAAAATTAAATTAATCAATTAAAAAATTATTTTTAAAATTCTTTATAATAGACAAGTAACAAATAAATTAAAGAAAAAATTCAATAACCAAAAAATAATATATACAAAAGATAAAAGTAACAAATATAAGGATAATAAGGTAAATATGTAATACAACAAAAAAACAAAATTAAAAAAATATATATTATTAGGAAAAACATTATTATACTTCTATAAAAAAAATAAAAAAAATCATATGAATTAATTCGGTCATATTCAATTTAAATCTCTAGTGTATTGGACTATTGGTTAGTAAGAATGGTTGTTCAAGTAAAGAAAAAAAAACTAGATGTAAGCCCAAAAGAAATTAAGTGGAAGATATAAACAATAATTTAACTAAAAAGTTAAGAAAAAGGCATAATTTTTAATAAAATAAATTAAAAATATAAGTTGTGTTTAAAGAAGACAAATAATGTTAAAATAATATTATTGCTAATAATATTTTTATTTTTCACATAATTCTAGATACTATAAAAATGATAAAAATTTCAAGTCACTAAATATAAAAATATATCAACATAGAAATAATCGATCAAAATAAAAAAAAATTATGTAGATATAGTTAAACTAATTAACAAGTTGAGAAGTTTTTCAGAAGTACAATCCAAATACCTAAAAACATAAAATTTGTTGGGCAGAATAATTATTTGAATGAAAATACAATAAAAATAATAATATTATGAGATATAAAAACATAAATAATAGAATAAAACTTCTCACAAAAAATATCTTGATTATAAGAAATAGAAAACATGCTCTCCAATCAAAGATACACTCACTTTTCACTTTTAAAAAAGTTTGATAATTTCTAAAAAACTAAATATACATCTCACAAATATTATTATAATATATTTACATAAATTCATAAATAATAAAATATACATAAAAATTGATGAACGATGAACATTGTGTTAAACAAATAATATAAGTCTCATAACATATATTCAATCAAATTATAATGATCAATATATTAATTGAAGCAATTTAATACATGTGATATAATCACCTTGGTGAGTACTTACTAAAGAAAGAATATGTAAATAATCTTATATACTCGTGTATTTTTATTAAAAAATTAGAATTCAAATTTCTAATTATTGTTGATAATTTAAATTTTGTTGAAATTCTTGTAAAATTCACTAAAATAACAAAATATTTGGAAAAAAAAATTTAAGATTAAATATCTTACAAAAAGATAAAATCTCGCATCTATCTACCGGTCATGCACTTTTTTACGGATGTTTTATTTCATCAATTAACATATATTAGAAAAACTTGAAATATTTTTAAATAAATAAAACATATCCTTTAAATTCTTCAATAATTATTCAATCACTCAATGTAAAAAAAAAATTCATTTGATCCTTATGAAAAAAGTAAAAAATTACTTGATCTTAAAATATCTTATCTTAGTATTATTGATGTTCTTATCTATCTTACCAATTATACTAACTCAAACAAAAACTTTTCTATCAATTTCTTAGCAATATATAATTTCATCTCAACCTAAAGACATTGGGAAAATGTCAAACATGTATAGCATTATTTCCATGAAACTATTGATATGAAGTCAAATAACAAATATTATGTAATTAATTGCAACATAACTACTATCTCATTATGATATGTCAAACAAATAATAGTAACTACTTCATTTAATCATTATGAGATAGCTGCAATTCAAAAAATAAGTCATAATTATATAGGACTAAAATCAATAATCTATCATATTTGAGAATTAGTCTATATAAACTATTCCCTATCATAAATAACCCAACAGTGTTATTTAAAAAAAATAAATGCAATCATTGCATATAATAAAAAAGATTACATTAAAAATGAAAAAACTAAATATATTTTACCAAAAAAATTTTATATACATGAACTCCAAAAGAATAATGAAATTAATATTCAACAAGTATCCTCAAATAATAATTTTAGAAGTTTATTCACAAAGTTATTGTCAAACTCAATATTTAAGAAGTTAATAAACAAGATTTATGTGTTACCTAAATGATGCCAACATAAGAAAAATGATGCTTACAATAGAATATTATTACCAAATGTGAGAAGAATAGTTATTATATTACTCTTTTTTTCTTTCATCCATGTTTTATCTTACTTAAGTTATAATAAAAAAATTTTTAACAAAACAATTCTAACAAATATAATTAAATATATTAAACTAAAAATTTTTTGCTAGAAACATTTTAATGAGACATTCTTTTAATATGATGATCATGCAAGAGAATATGTTAAAGATCACTTTGGAATCTTATAAAAGGGCTTCTTGTCTTTGCATGCTAATCATTCATGAAAGAACTCACTTATTCCTTTTTCTCACAATCATTCTCTCTCTCTCTTTTTCTTTGTTAATTCTATCTCTATCATTACACACACACACACACACACACACACATATATATATATATATATATAATAATACAAATTTCTTTTCAATTTTATTTTGAGTTATAGTTAGTTTTAAAACCACTTTTTAATTTTCACAAATAATTAAATATTTATAAATATTTTTTTTACCAAGTGAGCAAGCTAACAATTTTAGCTGATAGAAAAGATATTTTTCAAATAGATCAATGAAAGTAAAAAAAAAACGAGAAAATTTGTTCACCTCAAAGATAAATATTTATTTGGGAATTAATTAGTGTATTTTATTTTCTTATCAGTTGATTAGTATATTTATAGTAACTAGTTTTAATTTATTTATAGTAAAACATGAGAAAGAATATTATATGTAGCATGAGTCTTATATAATTATAACAAACATATTTTTCTATTTAATTTTTAAAATACTAAGCAATGTACCAACATTGTGCAAGAGAAATTATGACAAAGATTCTCACTCCACTAGTTTAACAAGCAACAAAATTAGGTGAACATGAAAAAAAAAACATTAACATAACAACATAAATTATCATCTCATGAGAAATCAAAGTGCTTCTTTAAATAGTTCTCATTTGTTATTGGCAAAAATTTGCTCAAAGTTATTTGTTATTTAATGAAATTTTTACTAAATATTTTACAAAATACATCTATTAAAAGAATCAAGGATGACTTAAACTTAAATTAGTATATTGAAACTATAATTTCTAATATTATATTGTCAAGTTTATTAGATGATGACATAATGAATGTAAATATGAGTTGAACACACGTGTACTCACTACTTTTACTTTAAATGAAAACCATTAATCAATAATGAAAATGATATTATTACATCAATTCAATAAAAATATTAATATATAAATGAACATATAATTGAAGTACCCCATCATTATGATTATGATGCTACCTAAGCTACATGAAAAATGATTAGTGTTGAGATTTATTATTTTTCATTATGTAATTTTATGTATTTTGTTTTTTTTCACTTGGATGAGAGCACCCAACATATATGCTACCCCAATCCTATACATATCTATGGCTTCTTTTTGTTTATACTGACTAAGCAAATAATACATATTTTTTCCTTTCTCATTTTCAACATAATATTAGAGGGTACAAGCTTATTCCCTTTTTTTTAATTCATCATAACATCAACAATCAACACACTATTGGCATTGACAATTTGGTAAGGCTTACTAAGCAATGGTGATAATTCTTTTAGGAGTGTGCGTGTGTGTGTGTGTGTTGCACAAAGTTTTAAAATGTGTTTTTCAAGCATGCCTTAAAGCACGCCTCAAGGCGAGACATTCTAAAAAAGCCTCAAGGCATTAAAAAAAAATATGAAGCTTGACAAAACTCCACGAGCTCCAACATAATCCTCCAGGAAACTCCATCAAGCTTTCAATGAAGCAGGAAAGAGGGGCGAGGGTGAGAGAAGAGGATTGAGAACAATGAACAATGGCGAGAGAAAGGAGTGAGTGATGACAGAAGAGGCGAGTGATAGTGAAAATTTAATATTGTAAAATTTAAATTTTTAATATAACAATGATAAAATTATTTTAAATTTATTAAAATTTAATATATTATAAAATATTTATTAAAGTAAATCATACTATTTTATTATATTTTTAATATATTATAAAATATTTATTAATTATATTTATAATCACAAAAAATTTACGTCTCAATACTTTTTGGCTTATGTCTCACCTCTCAAACATGAAAATACCTCACATAATATTTTTTCCCTTCAATAGATTGGTGTTGCATACTATTGAGTGCACAAACTATCATGGCCCAAAAGAGCAGTTACAGCCATGACACATTCATTATCACCATCATGCCCACTACCATATTTATTGTCACATTCACTATCATAGGTTCAACCACACATGTGACATGCCATCAAACAACACCATTATCTCGACAGACACACACCCATTGTGCATGCATTTTTCACAACCACGCACGTAACTATAGTCACCCATGCCTCATATATGTTAATACACTACACAAACATATGTATTTGTGTTGTCACGGATGGACACACTTCACCCTCAATTAGAGTTTACACATTCTATGCTTTGATACCATAAAGTGAGATTATGTCTACAAAAATCTTTAAATTTTCAAAAAAAACATAGTAAAATATATAAATGGGTAACCGTATGAATATTATACAAGTTGAATTAGGGAAGTCCACATATTAGATGCTCTTATCCATATAATAAAAAATATATATATAATAGATAACACCAACACATAAACCATAACAAACTCCTAATTAACAAATCATGAATATGATGAAGTTAAATCTCACTAGCAATCTAGCACAATGAGCAGTTCGAAAGTTCCTTTCAGAAGATTTCAATTCAATGAATTCTATCCCAAATAATAATTTCTTAGTTTCTTTCAGAATTTTCTTAATCATGCCTACAAAAGATTCCATGAATTCGGATATTCTATCCATTATAATCCATTTTCTGTTAAAAATTTTTAGCGAGGAAAGCCAACTCTGTCAATTATCACTTGTATATGACGGATAGATATGGAGATGACAATTAACTTTCTTTTCAATTGTTTTCCATGCCTAAGGGAAACTATTCAGATAGATCGTACAACATCAAAGACCAAATATTACTTAAACCTAAATTTTGTGCTAGAACATTCAACAAAACCATTTCAAATTCAAAAATAATTAATCTAGGCAAAATTTACATCAACAACGAAACAAAAATGTGGAATAAAAGAGAATAAAATATGGCCAGATACTTGAAATCCATAGAAAAGCAACGAAGAACATGAAACAAAAAAAAACTACACCATGTAATTAAATCTCATCGAATGAAAGGGCACAAAGTATACCGACTTAAGCAAAATTATAACCATAAACAAAGCAGAGCACGTGAATTGCATTTCTATAAAAAGGATACTGATTCATCAACGATGTCTTGCCAACCCTGACATTAACAAACACCAAGACGAAATGACATACATTGACATATGTAGAATTCTGTGCAGATTTCAGAATCGAGAAATGTTCACATAAATAGAAAAAACAAGTACCCGCTGTCCCCGAGAACGATGAGCTTAAGTAAGATACGCCTGCGCGATGAATCCACCGATACGATGTTGCTCATGACGACGGACAGGATAGAAATATGAAAAATGTGAACAGGGAAATTGTGGAGGAGGAGCTGGAACCGAGGAACCAAAACAATATAAATGGGCGTTGGACGAGCGGGAGCGGGAAGTAGGCACCCTGTTCCAGATGAGCAGAAACAGTTATATGGCACATCACACTTAACGCAAGTTTATCATTAAGTCGTTCATAAAGAACAAGTTCATCGTCTAGTCAATCGAAATGCCACGTCATTGTTATAATTATCAAAATTATTACCATAATTATAAATATCATAAAATGGGTCATAGGAGCATGAAAATGTAGACATAACATAAGATTTATATTCTTATGTTAATACTCATACTAGACTACTAGAGGTGTCAAACGGGTCGGCCCGGCACAGCCTGACTCGGTTTTGGGCAGCCTAACCGAGCTCCCGTATCGGGCCATGCACGGCACGGCACGGCACGGTACAGTAACCGTGCCGGGCCATGCACGGCATGGTACAATAAATGTGCCGTGCTTGGTCCAGCAAGGACCTGCAGCCAAAAACCCCCGGGTTTGGCCCGATTCGGGTTGGACAAAGCCTAATTTTTTAATAAAATTACGGCGTGGCGCGTCTTTGCCCTTTTGGGGCTCGACGAGCCTCGCCTGTCGGATATCGACTCGTATTAACCATATTTGGTGCGTGGTCACGCGTGCTATGCCCACGTGTCGGCACAGCACGATGGGCCGGGGCATAGCACTGTAGCGTGCCGAGCTCATGCCGGGCAGAGCTGGTCCGGCCCATTTGACACATTTAACTCATACTCTAGTTTTTTTAATCTCTATCTCAATATATTTCTCCATTTCACAAAAAAAAATAATTATATTATTGTTTGAAAAAAATTAAAAAGAATTACGTTCTAATATATTAATTAAACAAAATAATGGAAAAACATTTTTCTCCTTTGCCACCTAGATTGCTGTGTATCATGTCATATCAAAAATTCTAGAAAAGGTTAGATCGTGGGTTAGCTTATGAAGACTTCTGAAATGATCTTGAAGATGTTTTAGAGAAATTTTAGAAGATTCTAAAGGCTTCAAAGTCTCTACTCATTCTAAAACATTATAAAAATTTCCCGTGATATAATTGTTACATATTGTACAATCTAAGCTATTGATGAAAGAGAGCAATCTATCTCAATAAATAAGAGAACTCTCTCATTATTGTACTCACTCAAATTTCTTTTGTAATTTATTTTCCTTCTTTAAGTATTTCTATCTTTTGTTAAAATTTGAGAGTCAATAGAAGGCTAACTTAGGTTTGATGAAGAAAATTTTCTAGCCTAAGACATGGGCCAGGGCCGGGCCAGCCAGGCACGAGGCACGGCACGATTCCGCCGTGCCTGGGCCTGCCCAGCACGGAAAAATCCCTTGCCCGGGTAAGGCACAAGTCGTGTCATGCCATGCCTGACCCGGCACTGTTTGGTGCCCGTGGCACGGCACACCGGCACGGGTTCGTCCCGTGTGGTGTCCCGTGTCCAGTGTGCCCCTTGCTTCGACACTCCCGCAAAAAAGACCGTGGGTCGGGTCTGATTGGACCTGAACTGACCGAATCCCCCCCTCCCCCCAACGGGAAAAAAAAATTAAATTTCAGCCGTTGGATCTCACCTCCAACGGCTAGGGGGCAGAATCCAAAGGCCCTCATGATTCTGCACCCTAAAAAATTCAAAAAAATTCAAAAAAATTATTTTTTTTATGAAAAATATTTTCTTTAATCTATAAATTTCACCCCCCCTCTCTATAACATTTATGTTTTTCATAAACATTTTTTCTCTCAAATCTCTCATTTTCTCTCTCAAAAATATTAATCATCTCTCTTAGGACAAGGGATTTCGCCATTCGGGTTGGATTTTCGGGAATCTCAACTTGAGTTTTGAATCTTGAGCTTGACTGTGGTGTACTGTGCACGTAACCGACCTCACTGCTTTTACCGGGTAATTTATTTTAAGTTTTTTTTACTTTCTCTCTCTCTAGTTTCTCTCTCTAGACCAAGAATAGAAAATATTAAAATCAGTCATCTAGTCTCTAAATAACTATTCTGAATAACAAAAATCCTAAAAAATGACAAATACTAATGAAATATATTTAAATTTAGAAAATAAAAATATTACACAGAGGTTTGAGGCTGCTGAAACTTTGGTTTCTCCAGTCGTCTCAACCCAAACTTCTAAAAAACAAAAAGCTAGGAGAACTTCTATAGTTTGTACTCATTTTAATATAATAAAACTAAAAAATGTTAGGGGTGAGGAAGAAGAAATGACACAGTGAAAATATTGTATGAAACTTTTAACATGTAAGAGTTCGTTTGGGACTATGCACCTTAAGAGGCATGCCGAATTATGCACCAAAAAACATGGTCCATTGGATCCTAGGCAAATCCAACTTGGAACTACATTTTTTGAGACTAGATCGAGTTCAGTCTCAAAGTTTACACCTTTCATATACTCCAGCGAGTTGAGTAGGGACGGCATGGCCAGACTTATCACATTGATGGGTCTTCCGATCAGATTTTCGGAAGATCCAAGAGTAGTGCGCATCATGCATACATATTTTCAGTCTGCTTATCGTAGGATTCCTAGATCCACATCTAGGAATGACATACTAAAGATATATAAGTTAGAAAAACAAAAAAAAATAATTAATGAATTTATGGTATATAGTGGAGTAGTGTCCGTGACGTTTGATATCTGGACAAGTCACGATGAATTATCTTATGCATGTCTCACCAGCCACTATGTAGATTCTAACTGGACTATGAATAAAAAAATTTTAGGATTCTCTGTGATTCTTCATCCTCATGATGGCCCGGCCATTTTTGAGTGTATGATGAAAATCTTTAGGGAATATAAAATTCAAAATAAAATTTTTAGTGTCACATTCGATAACGTATCTAATAATGGAGTAGTGATTAACATGTTTGTTAGGAATATTAGAGACTCACCATTAGGAGAGATCTTTCATGTCAGATGCATATATCACGTGATTAACCTGATTGTTCAAGCGGGTATGAAGGTGTGTTCCCCCGCGTTGGATAATATACGTAATATACTAAAATATATTCGCACTCCTCGCAGACAACAAGAGTTTGGTAGTCTCTATTTGTCTGCGAATCTTAAGATTTTTTTTAGTATATTATGTTATCGAATCATGTGTTAGAATCATGTGTTCAAGCGGGTATGAACCTGATTGTCTACTGATCTGAGACATCATTGGAATTACACGTACCTGATGTTAGAATCATGTGTTAGATACGAACACGTGATATCTGACTACGTCAATAGTAAGAGTGACGAACTTATTATTGACGACATTGACTGGGCTAAATGAAATTCCTGAAGATTTTTTTATGACACGACGAATATGTGTTCGTCGGTTTATACGCCCACGACTTGCATTGCACTTCGGTGTATATGCAACATTAGTAGCATGTTTATGAAGTATCGAACTGACCCGACACTTAGCCATATGGTTGCAGAGATGGAAACCAAGTACTTGAAGTACTGGTCTACCGTTCCATCTCTTTATTGTCTCGCTGCATGCATGGACCCTAGGGTTAAGGTGGAATGGGTAAAAAAAACCCTGACTTACATTTCCTCGTGCATGAACCTGGAAGAGCCACCTAAAGGGTTCATTCACGAGAAGTTGATTGACATGTTCACATACTATGATACTAGGTATGGTGGTGGTGGTGGTGAGACTGTGATTACGGACATTGATACCTTGTTCGGAGATGACGATTTTTTCATTCAGCTAGCAAGGGGGAACCATATGGGTGGACCATCACATAGGAGCGAGCTTTCTCGGTACTTAGATACCGATTACTGCTCAATCCTATCACATTCTGATACTAAGAATCTTGATATATTACAGTGGTGAAAATCATATGAGTCCACCTTTCCCGTGCTATCTAGGATGGTACAAAATCTACTGACTCCAATGGTGTCGAGCATAGCATCGAAGTCTACTTTTTCTGTTGCAGTGAACATGATTTCGAATAGGAGATCGAGATTACGTCCAGATATTGTTGAGACCTTGGCTTGTTTGAAGGATTGGGAGGATTCGAGATTTAGTATCCATGATCGTGCTGAAACTGAGACTGAGATAGGGACTGCAGATGCATCCACTGCGATGGCGGAGGAGTTGATTGCTGATTATGATGATCCATATGATACTGATCTTAATGTTGCGTCTGTTGATGCTCATGATATGCCGATTGATGATTGATGATGATTTACTGTTTTTTGATTTTGATGATTTGTTTTTTATTGATTGTACGCTTTATTTATACATTACGTTGAAACTGTAATTTGTTTGGTTCGGACCTTCGGTATCGAATGGCTGATTGGTCATTTTTTATTTGGTTTACTTATGTTTTTTTTAATTTTTAATTTTTTTTAACATTATTTATTGATTTATTTATTTTTTTGTTTTAATTTTTTATTTAAAAATATATAACTATATTATATAATTCTAATAAATTTTAAACTAATTTTATATTACATTATAACAAAATTTTAACTTTGTAATTTTAATAAATTTTAACATTTTTCATATTATAAATATATAATATTATACATTATCTATAATTTTATATATAATTTAATAATTTATATAAATAAAATAAAAATTAAAACAAAATAATTTAAAAAAAAAAATTTTACTAGCCCGTACGACCTGGTTTGGCCCATACGTGGGCCGTGCCGAGCCAAGCTTTTTTAAACTGTGCCGGGCCATGCACGGCACTGTATAGTAACCGTGCCTGGCCCGGCATGAAAGCATGCCCGTGCTCAAAAAAAATGGGCTTGGCTGGGCAGGCCCGTCCCGTTTGACACCTCTATACATATAGTACTAGGGCTTGTGATACATGATAAGTAGTATTTCGACACTCGAAGTACCAAAATTTGTGGATATTTTTAATTATTTTTATGATGTGTTTGTCCTAAAAATATACTTTGTGTTTGTCCTAAAAATATACCGATGTTTGTCCTAAAAATATACCGATGTTTGTCCTAAAAATTGATGAATTTTGATAAATAATAGTGGAATCATCCATAAATTATGTATAAATTATAGACTTGGTGGAAGGATAAAATAGAGAATAAAAGATCAAGGAAGAAATTGTGATATTTCTTATGTTATGATATTTTTATACTAGTGCATGTCTATTAAGAAGTTATGATAATTTTTCTTAAATGTACGCTACAAGTATGTCATAACTTATATTCCACCCAGTTGTCACATTATTCTCTTGTACAACATATTTTGTTATGACTATGATATTATTTTGGAGTTGTTATAGCATATATTCTACCCATAATTTTAGTCAAGACATTATTTTTGCATTGTGACAATCAAATGCCAAATTGATACATAAAATCATGACATTTGTTAGCATTACTATATATTCTTTACATAACTAAAATTAAGAAACACAGAGTTTTTTTATGCTATAACACCTTTTGGCATCGTAACTATGTGCTCCAAAGAGGAATTTCTTAGTCGCGACATTATTTACCACTATAACATCAAGCTCTAGAATTGAATTTTTCTAGTCACAACATTATTTGTCTCTGCAAACTTATGTTCCAAGGAGGAATTTTCTCAGTCACGATAAGATTTGTTGTTGCAACTTTGAGCACTAGAGAAGATTCAAAGTATATTCAATATCACGACCTTAGCACCATGTCACTATATCGAACTCATTAAACTACTATAGTATATGATGAGACCTTGATGATATAAAACACAAATCTAAAGAATTCAAGAAAAAATAAAAGAGAGAACAAATTATCATCTAATGGCACGAATGTCATCCTCGATTAGAGACTAATTCAAGCCAAACATAAGCAAGAATAGATTATGAGTCTTGGTCACAATCTTTTGATACGATATCACTGTATTTTGACATTGCAACATTATTTTTGTGGTCATGATATTTGTTTAGAATCATGGCTACAATATCTATAAAACACTAAGATAATTATGACCTTATTTTCACATTGTGGCAGTCGAGTACCCTATCAGTATACGAAGTTGCATTTTTTTTCCAATGTTATGGCTTAATCAATATAGAATCAAAATACAAAATATTTTTAGTTTTGTTAATATTTTCCACCATGACTTTATATTCTAGAAAATATTTATTCTAGTCATGACATTTCCACAACTGTGACTTCGTGCTTTAGAGATAACAAAATAAAGTTATGATATTTTTGCTACCATGATTTTATGTTCCAAAGAGTAAATGTATTAGTCACGATCATTCTCAGTACTATGACTTTATATTCTAGAGAATTAATATATCAATTATGATCATTTCCTATTCTATGACTTTTCATTCTATAAAGAAGTTTTCTTAGTCGAGGGATTATTACCACTACAACTTTGTGTTCCAGATAGCAAATGCACCTGTTACTTCTAACGTAACATTATTTTACCACCATGAATTTTGTACTCCAAAGAAGATTCAATAAGAAAAGAAAATCTAAACCTCAAGTCAATGTAATGACTTACAAACTTAATAATGACATAGAATCAAAAGTACGAAAGCAACACTTGAGTTTTTCACAAGAGAGGAAGAGAGTGAATCAAATTTTGAGTCAAGAGCATATTCAAAACTCCATGCAGCATGACTTCTAACCCCTAATTATGAGCAAATTTAAGGCAAATGCAAGTAAGAATTAGTTGAGACTTAGATTCTCACTAAAACTATCATTAGAAAACCTCGATTCCATGAGTTGCTACTCCAATTTCTCGTATAATTTTTTTCCTAATGTTAAGCTAAATTAGGATATAGGGATAGTTTTTGTGTTATCATAACGTGATTATATAATATTTATATTTGTGGTAATATTATAATTTGAATGTTAATTAATGAATACAGATATTAATTAGAACTAAAATTTAGGATTTTTACTATATCATATATATATATATATACAAATTAGTCATGACATATGGTGATGGGTAAGTCATATGACACACTCATGGGGTACTATAAGATGGAAGAGACAGCTCTTCCAATCTAATGTATGAGATGAACTTATGTATGAAAACTTGAGATTGAGATAAGTTTAATTATTATGAATATGTTGCTTATGAAGTTGAAAGTATAAATATATTTACAATTAATTCATTTGTATATTTTAGAAGAATTGACATTCAAGTGATGTGGAGATTTATTTGAACATCTAACATAGGAATTTCACTATAGAGTGGGAGTCATATGTCGACTATGGAGGATGGTGATATATAACTCACTAGACACACACAAGGGGGATAATAACCTTGTAAATCATTTATTTTTACATGATTTTTATTGATGAGATTTATGGGAAGATATATATTAATTGACACGAGTATAATAATTACAAAGTCAAAGCACAAAAGTATTTGAGATATTAGGGTTTTGAGATTAGAAATGCATGTTCGAAGTAGTCATCAAGGGTAGCTGATATATTGCCCAAAAAGAGTAGACATGCGAATGACCTATAAATATAATAACATGTGGCTTTAATAATAAAATACCATGGATACAACAATGAGCAGACCATCCTTAGTGGTGATAGTTCAATGATAATAATTAACTTGTATGCCAAGGGAGCAATAGGGCATTTCACTACTAATCGACTCTTCATTTAACAATCGAATATAATATTGCTTAGATGCTAAAGAAATATCCTCATACATAAGGAAGCAAGTCAACCTTAAAGTCTAAATATTTTTTTGAAAACTCAAATATATCTATTTAACTCAACTAGTACTTAATTCTTATTGGTTGGTGAAACTATCTACATAATCTCTATTAGATTGATACCTAGACTTACATTTATCTTTACTACTTGTATGATATATATTATTATAGAACTATATAGGACAAAAGACAATCATCCAATGAGCTTTTAAAACTATCATAATGATAAGTTTTGGTATCATAATAAAGTTGCAACAACATACACCCAAGAGATCATATCTGACATCCCTAGAGTGAACAAGTGATCCAAATACAAGCGCATCTATCCTCTTGGCCAATCAAACCACCAAGGTTTTTGGTCATTCAAAATGTTCTTTTAATAATAATTATTTTCTACTTTTTACATATATAAAAAAGAAATTAATATTATCTCAATTCATTCATAAATATAATAAAAATAAATACTAAATTAATATAGAAATATGGTATATGTTTTTTTTAATAATTATATAGCCAAATGTAAGTGAGAATAATACTTTTTACAAAAAAATAAATTATAAATGTGAAAGTCATGCTATTGTGGGAGATAAGACAAGTATGAAAAAATCATAAGTAAAAATGAGATGTTTTACAAAATATAAATGATATCAATTTTATGTTGGGTGCATTATATAATTAAGTTGCCCACTAATGTATTTATATGTTTAATAATATTTTTTATAAGATTTTAAACACAAGTTAGTGTTTAAAGTGTCCCACATATTTTATAAATGATACAGTTGTGTATATTAATAAAAAAACTAAAAATACAAATTAAGAAAAAAAAATTATAAATGAAAATGTTTTTGAATATGAAAATAATATATATGATAATTAAATAAATAGTAAAATTACTAAGACCAAAATTTAGTGAAAAATAACCGATAAATGCTAACAATCATAACATCTATAAAAAATTTTGTTAGGCCCCATAACACAAAGGTATCTTGCTCTAATACCAAAATATTATCAATTTAAAGAATAGGGATGAGCACTGATACTAGATATGAGGATTGATTCAATCCATGTAATCTCCAATGCCAAATGTTAGATCCCAAGGATAGCTAGTGCAACCATCTTGTGATTCCAAAATAGGAATCATGATGATAATTAGGAATTCGATAAGTGGAAGATAAGTCTCATAAATAAAGCACACAATGCATATGAGAGTCAAGAGAAGAGGAAATATCTTCATCTCCGAATAAAACTTTGTTTAACTATTTAACACTTTTGCATTATGTCTGTGTTGTTCCTTGTGTCTCATGTGTTACAACACTTTATTTACAAACTTTGTATAACTATTATATATCATATTACTACTACTAGTGAAATTTAACAAAATATGCATGTTAATTATCGTGAGTATGATACTTACGAAGTCAAAAGTATAAATATTTTTAATACTACATCAATTCATGTCTTTATAACACATAATTAAGTTTAGAAGACAAAGAATAAGAAGGTGCATAAAAATCAACCATTAAGGGTAGTTGATGAGTTACCAACAAAGTATAAACTTATAAATGACCCTCAGGTAAGGATGATTAGTTATTTTAGTGGTAAAATACCAAGTTGATAGCTATGATGAGACTATCATTAATGATGGCTTAATAAGTAATAATTACCTTGTATGCTAGTAGGTACTCGAGCATTTTTATAATAATCTAGTTTTTATTCTATAACTAAACATAATAATAACTAGTGATTTAGACATGATAATTCCTATGGACTAACCATAGAATCTAAGAGATACAAAAAAAAATTATATCCTTCTAACTAGAACAATAATTAACTAACTATTAGTTATTTGAACTACATATACAATCTGTCAATCTCTATCATATGTCATTCATATCTGGATGAAAATCTACTTGACTACTTGTATGACCTGCATACTTATGGAATCTAAGAGTCATACTAAATATTATTATATATTTTAGTAGTTTGTGATTATTTGCTGACATTGAAATAAAGATATTATAGATTGATATCATGATTTTATAGTAGTTTCAATATTCATTCTTGGCCAAAACTCAACCAAATTGGTTGGGAGAAATTCTTGTATGGAACGATCTTACTAGTTCATTAGCATAATTCTTACATTGTGTGACACATTCTTAGTAACTATGATATTATCATGGAGTCATAGTCATATTTATCTTGATAATTACCAATATAATTACCAGTTTCATGACATCCTAATAGCTTCATAGCAACAATATATATGATAAAAAAAAAGATGAGTTCCACAATCACCCACAACACTATAGACAATTAAAAGATATGAGGAGAAGATTATGTGCAATAGTCATTTCCGAGCACCATAATCATGACGAACATATTAGAGACCTTGTCAATATCATGACTATGTCTCAGTGTTGTTGTCATATAAAACTCAAGAAAAATAATAGTCAATGTCATATCTTCTGCATAGCATTATGACAAGTTATAGATACTAGGCCATATAAAACTCAAGAAAAATATGGAGTCATTCATCATTGCCATAGCTACGTCCCAGTTCCATGACTTTTTATAGATGACAAGTTAATAAAGGCATGAAGTTGTAAACACTAGAGAGTACCACAACTTTATATTACATAGATACTAGGCCCAAGCTGTGATGTGTGTCGTGCGATCATTGCTAGCACAATGACTTTGTGTTATAGAAAGATCAAGATGTAGTCATATAGACTAGAGTTATAATTATTTTCTAAATTCATGATCTCAAATTGAAGAGATGTAGGCTAAAGTTGTGAATTTCTTCTAAAACCATAACTTTTTATGATAAGTTTTGTAAGGCCACCTGAGTATAGATATAGAAGATAGAAAAATTTGAATATCTCTCATTTTTTTTCTCTCACATGCAATAAGCAAAACTGCAATAACTATCACACCATGTGGGAAAATTTCATACTCCATAAAAGTTTCACAAGCAAAAAAAAGATACAAAATTATTGTTAATCCTTAGAGTTGATGGTGTGGCTCTCAAACCCCTCTTCTCTAGGGTGAATTCAGGACTTTTTATTGGATTAGTGTGAGTCTAGGATTTATGTAAATTGAGATATGGGACGTGATTTTGGTTTTTTATTAATGAATAAATGTGTTTCATTTATTTTATATTATGGATATTGATGGGTGATGATTAAATATAACTTGAACTAGGATTTTGACTATTAGTGAGTTTGTGTGAGATTGTCATATTGGACAGTGATAGGTAAATCATAAGGCTTACTTGTACATATGGTAAGAAAGGAGTGATAACCCTTTTAACTATGATAAATGAGATAAACCTATACATTAAAATTTAAAATTTGGGTTTGTTAATCATCAGTTATATATCACTTATGAAGCTAAAAGTACAAATATTTTTACACATCAATCCATCATACACATCTTAAAAGAACTAATTTTCAATTGGGATAAATACTATATAGAACATTCTCCTAACGGGTTCACTTTTAGTATGAGTTATTTCATCAATAAGAAGGATGGTGATAAGTAATTTTTAAGAGATATGCCGGTATGTTGTGATTCACAATGTGATGATAGCCCTTATGAGTTATTTTTACTTGTATTTTTCTAACTAGTAAAATTTGAGAGAAATATATATTAATTGTACGTGTTTGATGCTTATGAAGTCAAAAGTTTTAACATTTTCACACCGTGTCAATATTTGGTCTTTATGATATTTAAGATCAGAGAATAAGAGTATGCATATGAAATAATCATCAAGGATAGTTGATAAAGATATCTAAAAGGTATGAGATTGTGAATAACTTTCAGGCAGAAATTGAATTATTATTTTAGTGATGATGTCCCAAGGGGACATTTATGAGGTGACACCATTGGGATGAGCTCAATAATGACAATGACTTTATATCTCATTAGGGAGTGAAATCATTACATTACATCCTAATATTTTTTTTATGCTAAATATAATATAAGTTGAGCAACTTAAATATCATCACATTAATTATATGAATAAATCATGGACCTTAAACTATTTGACAATCTGAATATATATTTTATTAAAAATATGTTGTCTCATTATTGAATAATCAAACTGTTGATATAATCTTCATGAGACTGATATCTAGATAAAAGTATGTTTTACTACTTATATGAATCATATACTTGTGGATCTCTATTATTGAGATACTCTCATCAATAAATTTTTGGGATATTGCCTAACTGATAAAATAAGGTAGCATAACAAAGTTGCAATCAAACTCTCACCAAATAAGCTTTAGGGATTTTGTTGTTCTCCAAGATCACATCTACCTCTTCTATATCAAGGTCTTCAGACAGTGTCTTCTTAGTGGGTTCACCCTTACACTTCCCAAACATGACATCTCTACTATAGAAGACAATTTTTGTCTTAGAACACCAATGCTTGTAAGCCTTGACACACCTTCCTTGTAATATGTGAACTTATACTTAGACTCATTTTCTACCATATCAGTGTCTTCCTTGTAAAATTAGGTAGCATAACTTGAAGTTAATCTAGTTCATTCTTTCCTTTGGAACATGGAAATATGCATAATATTCAAATACTTTTGAGTTGACTACATTTGATTTCCTTCCATACAATACCTTTAATGGTGTCTGATCATTCACTATAAATGTAATTTAGTAGCATGCTATGGCAACTACTTTTGCCCAGAACTTTGGCTCCAAACATGTCCAACTCCTCAAGCGCATTCACTTCTCCATCAATATTATGTTCGACTTCTCAATTACTTCATTCAATTGTTGTGTCATATTCCCTGCTTAGATTTGAATTAACAAATTAGAAAATATTTCATCTCATTGTTTGAATGCAAAACTTATCTTCTTATTGAATTACTTCTCTACCAATACTTTGAACTCTTTGAACTTCACAAACACCTTAAATTTCTCATAAATGAAATAGATCCACACATACCTAGATAGCGCATCAATGAATGATACATAATAAAATCTTTCAAGTGATGCCTCTAGTATTTTTCCAAACATATCACTTTGAACCAAATCCAATACTACCATTGATTTGGTGGTAAAATATTTGAGTTCATCTAGTTTTTTTTCTATAAAGATAATCCTTAGAAAACCTAAGGGCTTTTATACAATCTTATAGTCCTTCCACCATTCTATATGAGAATAAAGACATCGGACTCTTCTCACTAATCTAACAAAGTCTCTTATATGATAATATTATTTTAGGTCATCAGACTAGACTAGGTCTCAACTCCATGACTCTAGGTCATGATGTTGAACTTGGTTGTGGTATTGAACTCAAATGCAATAACATATTTCCATGTTGTGACTAGATGCTATATTGTTGTCCATGAATTTTTTTTCAAAAACAATGGACCCCACTTTAACTATGATAGTACTACCTAGCAGTTTGTACAAGCTTCCATACCTTGATTTATGAAAAATTATGATTGCTCCCTATGTCATCTTGTAAGACTTGTTGAAACAACTAAACTTCATGTGAGCATCTATTAGCATACTAATATAGATTAAATTTACAGTTCATTCTTCATCTATCAAACAAAATAAGATCAAGCCTCATGCTCTTTCATATAACTTGTACCACTTGAAAATCTCGGTAGAAGTCAACTCTAATTTTTGATTACTTGATGTTGGCTTTGTATCTTTAATTATGGACTAACAAGGCGATCCTATGTTTTTAGTTTTCAATGTTAAAACACTTCCTAGAAAACTTCTTGATCTCAACTCTAGGTATCATCAAAATCATCATTCTAGAAATGATACAAAATGTTAGGACCTATAATACAAATGTATCTTGCTCTAATAACAAAATGTTATCGATGTAAATAATCTAGATGAGATCTGATACCATATGTGAGGATTGGTACAATCCACATAACCTTTGATACCAAATGTTTGATCCCAAAGATAGGGATCATGAGGATAAATTGTGGAACCATTTTATGATCCCAAACTAGGAATCATGATGATAGTTAAAGATTCGAGAAGGGAAAGAGAACTCTCATAGATGAAGAACATAATGTATGAGAGAGAGAGAGAG
Source organism: Sapria himalayana (assembly GCA_029783825.1). Classification (NCBI taxonomy): domain Eukaryota; kingdom Viridiplantae; phylum Streptophyta; class Magnoliopsida; order Malpighiales; family Rafflesiaceae; genus Sapria; species Sapria himalayana. Next base: position 958,020 of record JAREIK010000357.1, on the reverse strand, counting down.
GAAGAGTGCACAACCACAAGACTCAAGAGAGAAGAAAAAAAGTCACTATCTCTGAATAAAATTTTGTACACATATTTTCATGCTTTCGTGTTGTCTATGTTGTTTCTTGTGTATCATGTATTATAATATTTTAGTTAAAAGTAATTAAATAGTAAAACACAACACCTTTTAAACTTGAGACTTAAGTTATGACATCATATTTTTATGTCATGACTTCATTCATGTCATTATGCCATATAACATAGTCTCAACTTGAATCCTTAAAGTTGACTAATCATAATTACACAAAACATGTTGCAACTTCATGTATGTTACAATACCATAAAATAAAGTATTGACTTCAATCATGTCATGATACCATAGAATATGCTCAAAAAACAAAATACATATTACAACTTCAGTTAAATTATGACTTCACAATTCAGGTAATGATTTAAAAACATATGTTATAACTTTTGTCATGTCGAAACTTTACAATTCAAGCAATGACACTAACAAAATGTTACATCTTTAGTTATATCATGAGTTCACAATTCAAGTTGTGATACCAAAATACATGTAGTGGCTTCAAAAGTGTGAGACAATCCTAACAAATGTAATTGATCATTTTTTTAATTCGATATTAAGTTAAAAAATCAAGACAAATCAAAATAAATTATCCTAAATGAAACTTATGAAAAAGCAAAAAATTTAACAAATATTAGTAATACTATAAACATGTTGGTGCAAGGGAAATCCAGTAAACCCACGTGCTTATGGGTCAAGCCCATTGGCACCTGCCATGAAACCAAATTAACCATACACCAATTATATTCAAAAGATTTTATAGCCACTATTAATGACTATAAAATGATTAAACTCTAATATATATTTGTAGGTTTTTATACTCCCAATATTTCTATTAAATCTCTATAAATAGAATTTCATACTATAAACATGTTAAGGTATTCATGTTGGATTATTCAATTTAGTTTTATATTTATTCTATCATATTTTTTTCATAAAAATAAAAATAGATTCCAATCACCTAAATATTACAAAATTTTAAATCTTATGCTGGTGGTGAACTTAATATTTCATTTAGTTTATAGTATGAAAATACTTAGATATAATTAATAAAAAAAATAAGAGAGATGTGAAAATTTCAACCTAATGTAAACAATCTAAAAAAATATTATTAATGACAAATGTAAGCTCATAAGAAATGTTTAATAATATATCAAAAAATATGATGTATATAACTTTAAGTGATCAACTCTTAGTTAAATTAAAATTAAATTTAGTTCATCTTCAATGAATCAATTCATATATAATCAATAAATTGTAAAAAAATAATTTATTAAAATAATAGTTAGAGTTGCAAATCCATTCTAATTTGTAGAAAATTTTAAATGTATACATTTCATACAAGAGTTTCTTCAACCATCATATTATAAAATTTTGAAGGTTACTTCTCGCAATTATGTAATGAAATGTTATGAAAATAAAAAAAATTAATAATTAAAGAATTGAAAAAAAATACATTCAAAAAATATTTATTTCACATGCAACATGTTTGATAACTTAGTATACTGATTTAAATTGGGTATTAAAAATAATGGATTTTCTTTTAATAAATTATTTTTATGATGAATCAATCATATGTGATTATTTGATAAATATCTTTAGAGATTATAATATACAATATAGAATTTATAGTATTAACTTTGATAATAGTTAATATCATTTGTGATACAATTTCAAAAGCTTATTGGGTGATTAATTTTGACTAATAGAATCAACAAGTATATGATTTGTATAAGTAATAAAAAAGACATAAGTATAGATGATGATTATATATAAATTGTGTGAATAGTTTGACTAATCAATAATGAATTAATAGCTACTCAAGTTAAATAGATAAACTTGAGTCTAGAAAAGAGATTTAGACTTTAGGGTTGACTTATTTCCTTGTGTATAATAAAATATTTATATTATTAGGTTTGATTATCGAGAAAAGATAGATTGGTATGGAATTACACCTTTTTCCTCTTGGTATGCAAGATGGTTATCAACTTTGGATTATCACTACCAAGTATAGCTCATTCATAATTGTACCTTCAATATTTTACTACAAAAATCATACATGGTCCATTCACAGATAATCCATATATCTATTCCTTTTAAGAAATATCAACTGTCTTTAATGATTACTTCGAGTATATAAATCTATTCTTTAACCTATAAAATCACAAAAGATGGAAAATAATATGGTAATAATTGTATTTATACTTTATCTTTGTGAGCTTCATACTCATGTCAATTAATATATGTTTTGCTATTAATTTCACATATGAAAATTATACAAGAAGAAGTGACTTACAAAGCTATCACCACTCATGAAGTACCTTCACTTGTGTTTGTCACATGACTTACTTATCACCAACTTTCATGGCTAAAATGAATCACATATTATAGTGAAATCCCTAGATTAGACATCTTACATAATCCCCACAACATTTGAAGGTCATTTCTCTTTGAATATACATTACAAAATAGTTAAAAATTATTATGTGCTTTTAGCTCATGGTTATCATATTCATATCAATTAAACTTAAGATTTATACACATAGATTTATCTCATGGGATAAAAGTAGAATAACTATCATATCTTTTGGGTCAAATCTCAAGAGTATCTCTTGTGACCCATATATCACTATTTATCATGACTAATATGCATAAATTATGTTAAAGTGAAATCATAAATCTTTATTCGAAATAACATCCACAACCATCAATAATCAAATATAATATTACCACAAATAAACATTATATTACAATATTCAATAAATATAAATATAATAAACTAATCCTAGATCCCTATTTAGCTTGACATTGGGGATGAATTTGCATGAGATATTTTGTGGTTTATCTCATCAAACTGAGGATTGGTATGACTTTAATACAATGCCAAAACATATTATTAGTGAAACGATCTCAAAAGCTCTTTGGGCAATTATCTTTTGTCTAACTAAAATTCATAAGTATATGTGTAATACAAATAGTAAAGTTGGACATATATTATACAAATAGTCTAAATATCGATATCATGATGATTTTATTGGTAGTTTGACCAACCAATGATGAACCAATTGATGCTCAAGTTGAGTATATAAACTTGATTTTTTAGAAAGATGCTTTGATTCTATGGTTGGCTTATATCCTTATGTATAATATTATTTCATTAGTATTTAAGCAATATTATATTCATATATTAGACAAAGTATAGATTAGTGTGGAAATACCTTTATTTCCTTTTAGCATATAAGGTAGTTGTCAATCTTAGACTATCATTACCAAGAATGCTTTCCTCATAGTTATGCCCTTGATATTTCACTACCAAAATTATATATCATTCCATTCACAAGTTATATATCATTCCATATAAAGACTTTTTTTGGGTGGTTCTAACACTTGAGTATATTTATTGTTATGTTTACATGTATTTGTGCCTTCATTGGAGGCATTTCACTAAATTTATGTTGAGGGATTTTGATGAATGTTAATAAAATTAGAGCTATTTTGGGTAAAATTACTAGACTTATTAATGCAAAGGCTTGGAGAGAAGAAAAAAGAAATGAAAAGTCATGACATTTCACATGTCACTACTTTAGTACATCTTCCATTATCTTACTCAAAAGTTGTAGTATCTTTTTTTGGCCATAAGTCTATAAATTCAGTCATGATAATCTTTGTATACTAAGACTACCATCGATTAATGCAAATTTTCTACTATGCAATATAATCTTCAATCCCATGATATTTTACTAAAGTTATGATTGAACTAGATCTAAAATATATGATGATCATGATATTATTTTTATGTCAAAGTTGTCATGACCCCTAGACACTCCCACTCAAGAGCCATGACATGTTTGGTTTGATTATTTAAATTTAACAAGATTTAAAATACTTTAACATCCATTATGAGTGGTTATTGTATTTTTAATGGTAGGCTTTTATATGTTTAGTAAATTAGCGATAAAGTAGTTTCAGAAATAATTAGAATGACATTTATTAAAAATATGGATCAATTATAAATAAATTTATATTGAAATTATGAGAAAAAATGTATGGTGAGCAGTACCACCTATGGTCAACTACATGCCTATAGAACACTAACAAATCGACAACTTCTTCTCTTTCCTTTTTTTTTATGCTAGTTTCATTCTAAAATTATCCACAACATCAATATTTCAGTGAAAGTAAATAAAAAAAATAGTCAAGATCTCTCACATTTAGTTTTTTAAACTAGATTGAATTCAATATTATATCATAAATAGGCATAAATCATCGAATTAAAATATTCACATACAAGAATAAAGTTAGTTATACTAAATGATACATATAGCCAAATACATAACAATAATTCAAAAAAAATTCATCAAACTATAATATATATATATACACATATATATATATACATATACAATTATATATAAGAATAAGTTTTGAAATATCCATATACATACATACATACATATATATATATATATACACACACACATGGCTACACAAATTCATCAAACTATAGTATATGTGTGTGTAAGTTATCAAAATATTCTTTTTTCAATCTCATCCCATTTTCACATACAAGTAGAATTTATGCACACCAAGGCTCCACCAGACCATAATAAGATATATAGAAAGTAAAACTAACTTAATAGCTCCAACATATTTACCACCCTTGCTAATTAACGGATACACCCTCTCCCATGATCTGAAGATTCATGGAAGATTTATTGGTTTCTAGCCTACTAACCACTATCTCCACATGGTGGAACTCCACCACAAGTTCATAATGGGGGTTTAAAGTCATTCTCTCAAGGTCATAACTAACTTCTATTTCTGTGAATATTTTTGCAGTTTTAGCCATACATGTCCTTGCTTGGACTAATAGTAACCTCAAAACCCAATATTCAAAATATGTATTTTATCAAAATTATTCAAATTTCATTCAAAATATCATTTAGCTTGTATATTTAAAATTTATCTCATAAGAATTTACATATGCATATCAGCATAATTCTATTTCAAAATTAGCCAAATAATTCATCAACCATTATTATTACCACCATTTACATATTTTTATAAAAAAATTCTTATTTTTTATAAAAAATTCCTATTTTTATAATATAACCAAATGCTAATTTCCTATTTTTATAAAAAATTCTTTCTCTTGAAAAATATTGGGGTAAATATGTTTCTGAATTTATAAAAAAAAATCATTTTAAGGTGTTAAATTTATGAGTTTCTATTAATTGATCATATATCTTAATTAAATAATTTAGATTTATGAAACTTATTTCAAAGAAACCAAAACAAATGGTTTATAACCATATACATATTATCAAACATCAAAAAGTATTTATATATAACTAATGATACAAAATATGAAATTTTATATGAGTTTCGAGAGATTTCCTAACTAACCAAGCATTTACAAGTCTTACACATCAAAACCTAGGTCTAATATTTCATTTTGAGCTTTATAACTATAACTAAACAAGAAAAATATAAATACAATAACTAATCTCAACCCTAACATTCCTTGTTTGGATTAAAACCCTTATATGGATGCTTTGGTTTGAAATTAAAGATTTATTGAGCTTAATTACTTCCAAGAATGATATTTTACCAAAAATCATCATTTTTTATAATTTATTTTAATGAGTTTGATTAATAAACGAGGAAAAATCAAATAGATCTAAGAAAGAAGAATTGAAACATAAGAAAAATCATGAAATGGAAATATAAATTAAATAAATAAAAATATCTTTCAATTAATAATAAAATGATTAAATTACCCATTAATGTACAAACTGACCTAACTTTCTCTTTATTAACTTCAAATCTAGAAAATGTAGTATCATTTTTCACTATTTTTTACATATAAATAATTTTTGAATATATAAATAATTTTTGAATATATAAATAATTTTTGAATATATAAATAATTTTTGAATATATAAATAATTTTGAATATATAAATAATTTTAAAAATATCTCTCTCTTTTTTAACCAACTTGATCAATTCAAAGCAGTGACTAAAATAAAGAATATTTTTTTCTAGGCCTCATAACTTTATCCCACTTATTAGATTTTCATCCTAAAATTTAAAATTCATGATTAAAAAATATGTGGATAATTCTTTTACAAGTCATTCTCATTTTTACCAATCAAAAATTTCACACCTTTGTATTTCCAAAGGACTTATCAAGTGGATCAACTTGTTTCTTAATACTTTTTTCTACTCAAATATATATAAAAGTACTTCATATTTTACATATTCAAAAAAGAAATAGTATAATTGAATAGATAAAAGGGATAAAATAATACTTATGTTGGGATCTTACTTTGAGCATAATAATCTCATGGTAGCAGAATGGTGAAACCCTTAGAAAATTATTTTATGAAATACACATATCATTTTAATGTTAGTTCTTCTAATAAATACACAATTGATTGGTTATAAAGATATTCATACTTTTAACTTCATAAGCACCATACTCGCATGATTAATTTACCTCACATTGGGGTTTGATATATAAGTTTGTCTTACATGTGCATCATGATCAGAAGAGTTTTTACTTTTTTCCTATCATTACGCATGAGTATGCCTCATGGTTTACCTATCATCAACCACCATAATAATACGCACAAACTCATTAATGGTAAAACCTTAATTTTAATTCTACATAAACATCATATTCATCAATAATCAAACTAAAACACAATCTAAAAATGAATTTTTTACTTATAAAAAAAACACAAACTAAAAATAAAAATCAATAAATAAGTAGCCATCACAAAAAATCAACTATACTAATCCTAAACCTCTATGTAGCCTAATATCGAGGAGGAATTCATATGAGATAAATTAAAATATATCTAATGAAATTTCAAAATCCCAACAACATTCCTCAAGAATATCAAGAAATTAATTCATAAATCAACAAACAATACTCATTTATGTGCCTTGGATTTTCCCCTAGATAGAGTTGAAATTCATGTTTTTCCTTAGAGTTTATGGTTGTGCCTTGCATTACCCATTTGCTAGTGGATCTTTTCTAGGGCTAAGCAAAATTATGCTCCCAAACTCTAAATGTTTCTCTTTTTTCATGCCTTTGAATTCTCCCACAAAATCTTTTATCTTATTCTTTTATACTTGCATAGTTGGGTGCATATTTTAAGTGGATAATTCTAACTTTGTGGAATTTCATGACTTTGACTTTTTGTCTCTATAACATAAAGTCATAACACTATAAATAAATCATAATTTTAGTTTCACTCCATCTTTAGGATGTCACATCACTAGGAATAGCCATGGTTATACATTTGATCTATAGAACATGAAGTCATGGCTCTAAGAATAGGTTATAACTTTGTTCTCTCTCTTATTTTAGATGGCCATGGTGCTAGGAATGGCTGCGACTACACATTTAGCCTCTGTAACACTAAGTCACGGTGTTTGGAATAGTCACAGCTACATTTTCACCTTTGTAATACTAAGTCATTGTGTTAGGAATTATCATGGCTCATGCTTTTTGTCTTTGTAACTCAAAGTCTTTGTGCTGATAATAGGCCATATATTTGGTCATTTCTCAATAGTAAAATATACGACCATGGAAACAGTCATTACTTGAGTATTATTCTGTGGAACTTTCTGTAGTTAAAAAGCATGGTACTAGAGAAGTATCATAGCTGTTGCCTTGGACTTGGTGGCTCTTCAATGAAAAATGTGTAGTTTTGTAGGTTGTTATGATTTTTATTACTAGTGAGATATTTAGTTACTATGACATAGAATTAATATAATAGCCATAAAAATTATTACAAGCTAGTGTGGTAGTGACTCTAAGAAAATTTTACAGTCAAAAAGAATATATTACATAGTAAATTGATTATATCAATAGGTGATAAAATCATAATGATGATATAAGAAACTTATCATGAATTTTTGTATAGAACTTTCCCCAAGAATTAATACCAAAACTATCTTATAGCTTAGTGAGGTATAAAGAAGTCATAACATAAGAAATATTAGCATTTTACATGACTTTTCACTCCCCATATTCTCAATAAGTCCACCAAACCTTTATTTTACTCAAAAATTATTCAATTTCACTATTATTTATCATAATTCATCTTAATGATAATTTAGTAAAACTATTCTATTTAAATCCCTATTTTATAGAAACACATCAATCATAATCACCAAAATAATATATTTTATTTTGTACTTTGGATATTGAACATAAAGCCACGTATTTTTAAAGGTATGAATTATTTGTCATAATTCCTCTTAATGAAAAATCATAATAAATGATAAATATAACAGATTACCTCTCTTTAGATGCAATGAGACATGCACCTTCACCATTAGTAGAATCAAAACAAACAATTGGGCTATAGACACATGATAATTAAATAAATATCATAATGAAAAATAATTATATGCAACATCAATAATAAATACTCGCTATAACATTCATAAAAGTGTACAGCAAGTTACCTTATAATTTAAAGGGCATCTTTCTTTGTAGCAACAATTGAGGTCACATAAATATGATAATATATATCATTACAACATAGTATTTTTTTTCATAGATGGATCATCTTCAAGTGGAATCATACAAAAAAGATATAATTTTACTATAAAATAAATGGCAAATAAATTTAATTTCATGCTAACTTCAAAATAAATTTGACTCATTAATGAGTCAAACATAATGTCTTGAAGAAGAATAATGAATTTTTGGTACAATCACCCTTGTGTTCAACTGACACGTTATAAACGGGCATCCCCCACCCGCTAGATATTATCCACCTTGGCCCAATTTCAGGCGGGCTTCATTGGTTTAAAATGAGCGATGTGGGATCAACAGATTCACAATAACATCATTATATTTAATCAAATTTTTTGCCTTAATAAATAAAACCAAATATTCCACTATCCATTTTTTTTTTCAAAATACCATCTATATTTCAATAAAGTACATATTAGTCACATAAATTATAAATTAGTAAAAATGAATAATAATTATTTCACAATATTTGAAGTTTGTAAAAAATATTATATATATATGTGTGTGTGTGTGTTTTTGTGTAGTATATACATTCATATACATATTTATACATACTGAAGATATAATTTTGGGTATTATATACATATATATATGTATAATAGTGTGTATGCGCGCGCGCGCACACACACACACACACACATAGAGACAAACACACAATGATAGTTACACATACCAAGCACAATTTGCTTGAAGGTGGGGTGCGGAGGTGTTCGAAAAAAGGAGAATCAAGAACACCTAAAAAATCATTCTTTATCTAAAACTCATGAGAACAGAGAGGAGATATAACATTAAATTTTTTTGTTAGTTGATTTTTTAGAGTTTTGGTCGGATCATCACATGATACAATCATGCATTTAAAACAAATATGGGTGAGATAACATTTTTTTTTTTTTGACATAGAAGAAATGATAAACTCATATTGATACATTTGTACATACTAAAAACTCATTAATTTTTGATTATGATATATTTTATTAATTTTTTTTAAAAAATTGATTTAATTATTTGGTGCATGTACACAAAATGATAATTCTCTTTTTTTTTTTAAATAAATAACAAGGGAGAGAAATGGGGAAATTCACAATAACAAATCACATTATTCCAAAATATTATATTTTATATTTCATCATTATTTTGAAAATCATAAATATTTTTATTTTAAAACTCATTTTACATAATTTTTCCAATATTCTCCTTCAAGCTCAACCATATATATCCTAATTAACCAATAGTAAAAAATATGTTTTAGGGACCAAAAATATAAAAATTTGTGTTACCTACATTTTTTTAAAATATTAATAAAAAAATACCACAAAACTAAAAACATTTAAGTTTTGATCCAATTTTATATTTAATTACAAGAACATCTAAAAATATTTTGTTTCCTAAACATTTAAAAAACTGTTTCACGAAGGAAAATAAAATAGGTTTCAGAAAAAAAATGCATCTAACAGAGTTCTTGTATGCACCTAACTTGCAATGGTAACTTGCAAGATCAAATCAGATCAAGAGTTAGAACGATGACCAAATTTGTTTAAGAAGTTCTTGATTCTCTTCCTCGTCCGGGTGATAACAATAATAATGCAAGCAAGAAACCATGGAGGAACATTTCCTGTCCATAGGCGTAAGTTCTTCAACCAGACTGGAGGTTCTTTTACAGCCAACGTGATCATGAACGTTGCCAACACGACTCCTAGTAGAATCTTAGTGATGGGCTTAATCAATGAATCCTGCGGTTTCAAAATCGAATCATTTTATGAGATTATGCATAAAGAAAAAGACAGGAAATTGTGCAGTTGTTGTGTTCTCATATTGATACGAATTGAGCTGACGAACATCGCTTTTTAACCAGGGATTTTCAGGATTCAAGCCATCAATCATGCAGAATTTACCTTTGGCTCTCCGTCGATCAGAATCACGGATCCATCCCGATAAGAAAGAACTGATCTTCCGTTCAGCCGATTAGAGCAGATCGGTGCGCCGCGACCGATCTTAGGTTGGAAGGCAAAAATCGACCTAAAGTCATACTTATCAGCGATTTCCCGGACGTCCAGTTGATCTTGGGCCCAACCTCCCAATTCGGCAGTGAAAACGTCGATCGGACCGTTGCCTTTTCGATACACATGGATCTCCACCTGGTTTGTGGCTTTCCGGGGTTGGTCTGCATCTCCTCCTGATTCATCGTTTTCAGGTGGACACCAATCTCCATTACTGTTCATGGTTTCACACCTCGCGTTGCGACCAGTTTCCATGATAGAGGATACCCAGCGGAGAAGAAATAATTGTGCCGTCAAGTTGGGTTGCCCATGTGGCCATATGTCCACTCCATTTCCATGTGGTTATAGCCTTAGAGCATCTCTATCTAACTACTACCTATTTATTCGATTTTAGCTATTTTATAGTCAAATACAAAAAATCCTCTCCCACCAACTCTCTATTTTCTAGTTTACTCAAATATATCAACAAATTCGAAGATACATTTTAACTCTCTAAATTTTCTCTCTTTTTTTTTCTCTCTATCTCACTCTCAATATGTTTTGACTTTTTAAAAATTATTAGAATTTAGGGATAAAATATATATTAGTTAGAGTGTATTCTAAAAATTTGCTAACTAAATTAGTAAATTTTATATTTAAATATATATTAAGTAGCTATTTTACTAAGTGTGGTTGGAGATGCTCATATAGGCTATAACTAAGTAAGTAGGTCACCTAGCCGTTAGGATTTAGGGAATTTTGTACGAAAATAATATTTTTTATATAAAAAATCAGAATAAAAATGCTGATTTGAAAAATATAATCAAATTAGTGCATATGAAAACAAGGTAGCAATGGCCGTCATTGTGAATGAATACTTTTAGTTTAAATCAAAGGCTGACTATTGAACGATTTGCTCTCGACCAATCTTCTTCTCCCTTCCTTCATTTCTATTCTCCATTTTATTCCTACCCTCGCTTTTTTTCTGTAATTTCTTCCACTAGTGGCATCGATCCACTACATGAAATCTGCATCTGCAATTGATTTTTCCTATTCTGTTGTGTCCAACTTTAATTAAAGGATACATAGATTCAACATTTGTATAATTTATAGAAATCTTCATCAGTGTTTGCGGATTACGCAATGAGATATGTCTGGAAAAAATTGTGAAATAAATTATAACCATATCTCAAGCTAACACACACACACCCTGAGTTCTAATCATCCAACAAACACATAAGCTTACTAAACTTCAAATCATATCTACGATGCAGAACTGACAATCTTCTCTCATGTCCCAAAAAAAGAGTTACAGGTACCTCCAGCCTTTTTCTGTGCATAGTCTACAACAAGTGATCCCGCACTATGATCCCATGTATGAAAATCTCTCCGAGAGATATTGGTTGTGGGAGACATCGTAGCGAGTGGCTAAAACTTGATTCACATTGGCAACAAAATATGCACATTCCTTTATGTTTCAATCAAAACATACGAAATATCACGTGTAACAAAGAATAGATAATCATATTTATTAAAAAGACTTGAAGAAGATAAATTTAACACACACCTGACTTCAACAGAAATTGTGTCCAAGATGATCGAAAAACATCTTGGATAATCGGAAGAAACAAACATTTTCAGAGGTGGAATGGGGATTTACATGATAAAGATGGGCATGATTGACTTTTATTGAAAGAGATTCTGATGAAAAAACATACTTTTAGGATATTATATAGAAACCAACCAATCCTTCTGTAGAAAGCTCAGACTTGAGCTCTTGCAATATTGCTACCCGTCATTCACATTGCCGGGTATAAACATCTTGAGTGTCAATGTGAGTGGGTATGGAAGGTGATGTGTAAGTGTGTGAGGGTATAAACATCTCGGATGAGGGGTAAGAAGTTGGCATAGTCAGCTCAATTGTACATAGACCACTCTCACTATCTAGACCATGTCCTAACTTAGCATCTTGAGCACGACCTCGGCAATCAACTCCCTCTCTCTTTCTCACTCTACCTCAAATGGGCTACATACGTGATGGTGTAAATGACATTGGAGGTCTAATAAATGGCTCATGTGATGTCAAAGCCTCCTTAGTATACCAGACAATACGACTGTCTTCCCCGATCTGGTATAACATTTATCAGGCAATATGATGTATGTCGCATAAAGCATCAGGGGTATCAAAACGAGAGCGATTGACTATGTCAGTCATAACTGCAATTTGAGTGAACCAAAGAAAGAATTATAATTATATAATCTAATAATTAAAAATTAGATAAAATATTTTAGAAACAGATGACTCTAACTTACCAAAAGATCCATACTACCAGTTGTAGTATCGGAACCTCATATCATTCCTATGCAATCGTGGTATCATAAAACATCATGTAATATGACGATACCACTGCATGTATGGATAATGAAAGTCAATCAAACCTACCATAGGAGGTGAAGTGATGATCCTAGCCACTCGCATCTCTCATAATGCTATGTAAGGTGCATGATACGTCGCCCAATCGTGCTGGTGTAGTCCACGTGGATCTACTGCATGCAACTATTGCTCGTAAGATCAAGATAGAGGTATCTTCCGATGCATCCCAAGATGGCACAAGACTCTCTCTGGATGATGCCACTCAATAATCTCAAAACATATGAGCTGTGACATCATCCGCTAGATCTCCTGATCAGATAAGCAAATATATGGAAGCTGATCAAGTAACTATCAGACATATGGCTGCCATGAGACCTACATGTGAATGCTTAATATCAATAAATTTTACAGAAATATGAATATAATTAATATAGAACCATATAAGTGTACATAAACATTACTTGATTGGGAGTCTGTGCATTTAACTAATCTCGGTATAGGATGAGTACACCCGATGGGTTATGCACCTATGCCAAAGGTACTATCCACCTACACCCTAGTGGAAGAGCTAACTCTATCTCTGGCCCAGCCGAAGGTTGAGCTGGTAATCCATCATGGACAGCCTTAGGTAGATCACCATCTCCAAAATCAACATCAGCATTGTGTAAGGCATGAGCAGGTGGTGGTGCTAGATCTGCGTGTGGTTGCCTAAAATCGGGTCGCCCGACATGAAGTCTCTCTCAAGACCATAGCTTAATACAAAATAATAAGAAAGTTGATTAAAATATTAAAGTTTTATATTGCATTAGGAAAAATATAATAAATCGTGTCCCTCTCCAAGACTCATGATTTAACAAAAATTAGGTATATTCGTCTTTGTACGAGGTCTACCCAAAATACAACATGTACAAAATAACTGACCAACATGTTTCAATGAGCTCAATAGGTTGAATTATGAGTAATATTGGTATAAGTAACCCAATTCATCAATACATAACAACACATATTCCTAGTTATTATATACCTGTATAAGTGTAATACAATCGCTAATACCACGGCTACGATCCAAGCGGGCTCGGCATAACTCATTGTATGTATGTGCTAGTACTGCACCACCCAAAATATATGTCGTAGTATTCGTTAAATCTCATAGTAGCGAGAGAAAGCACATGGGAATATGCACACCCTTATTGTCAGTAAACAAGAAGGATCTGATCAGCACTAAGATGAACTCATGCGCACAATGCTCTAATATGATCTCATCTGTATTAGGTGGTGGGGTGGATAATTGGATACATAACCACCGCAAGAAGATAGTGATGCCTCTGATAGCATAAGTGGGCGAGATAACACTGAGCAACTCCGTGCATAACACAACCACATCGAACACACATGTGGCAGTGATAATTGGGCCATGGATACGAAGGCCAAGGAGGATGACGACGTCCTATAAGGTAATCATCATCTCTCCTACTAGCACATGAAACATGTGTGTCTAATGCGTCATCTCTCAATGAGCGAGGTGCTAAGTGGCCAATCAATCGCAATGTGACCCAATGATATATACCATAAAATCCAGCCCTAATCACGTAAGAATGAATCCAAATATTCATCCTCCACATAGTCATGAAGGCTTTCATATGCTCTCAAGGGTGGAGGATCTCCTGAAGCTGTAAGTAATGAAACAATCAGATTTAAAAGTAATTATGTATAAATTACATGTTACAACTACTAATAGTAATTGCTAATTAATGAATTACGTACCTGCTCTGTATCTATTAAGTGTGATAGGTGACTGTCTTGCAATATCAAGACAGATGTATCCGACAGATCTTGCATCATGAATTCCTCTAAACACCATGTTTATAAGATATAACAAATCTAGAATAATTGTCAAACATGGTTGTCAATATTAATCACAACGATAATTTACAATATACACGTACAATAAGAATGCTTCATTCAATAGAATAAGTCTGATACAAGAAAACAACAAAATATTCGGGGCCTCATTTACAATAAATAAATGCTAGTACATAAATCTTATACAGGAACAACAATAAAAAAGTTGATGCCTCATTTACAAACAAATAACTAAACTTGATTTCTATTCTTACAAGACGGTCGATTATGACCCTCTTGTTTGCACAACCCACATTTTATTTTGGTTTTTCCTCCATAACGTCCATTTCATTATGCAAATAAGTTGATTTAGGATGGTCACTGACTTGTCATTTCACTGACCTAGGAGCTACGATCATTGGACCATCATAAAGTGGCCACTCGTATTCATTGAATATGAGATAAAATAAGCTTGCCCCTAGTGTCATAGTAAGACTGCGTAGTGTAGTAGCCTTGAACAAATAACCAAAAACCAACACATCGATGTTGACATTCTACTATTATATGGCTACATGGAAATCCATATATCAGTATCTTTTCACATGTACATTTCTTATCATTTAAGTTGAGGTGATGAATGTGACCACTCCTGGACCTTATATGAAATATGCCCTGTATGTGATTGTAAAGAATAATTTCTATTGATCCAGCATTAACCACACGACCTTGAATCTGAGTATCAACATATGGTGTGAACTGCTCATCGGATGCCAATCTATCAGCACCTTATTCCCTTCTTGCAACAAAGTAACTATTAAGGGGAGAAAATATCAACTAAACTAATGCAATGATTAGTAAGCTACGAGCCCCTTTAAGAATATTGTTAAATACCTCTGACATATTGGTTGTCATTATCACATATATTCGATCTCCATCATGTGAAAGTACCCATAACGGAAGAAGGATTGCCTCTAACCATTGTCGTGTTTCAGGATTAATTCTCCCAATTATAGCCATATGTCTATTCATATTCCTTGGTGTTATTGCAATAGCTGCTCTACATACCAAATTCTTCAAGAGATTATCTTTGAAGTGGGTCATAAAATTTCTTGCAATATGACGCATGCAGATCCCGTGATATGCATATGGTGCATCCGATCTCTCATAGCTGTCATAATACCTAGATGTTTGTCAGATATAACATAAATCCCCGTCCATTGAATTACTCTATTTCTGATACATGCCAAGAACTATCCTCAACTATCAATATTCTCTCCTGTAATAGCAAATACCAATGGGAACAACTCATTATTTCTGTCACATTCCATAGCAATCAATAATGTTTCTTTATACTTCTCATACAAATGTGTACTATCAATACTTAGTACAGGATGACAATTTACGAACCCTTCAATAGATGGCTTAAATGATTAGAACATGCGCTAAAATATCTCATTGTTTGGTACACTATGAGAGATGGTTTTCTAAATAACCATACAATCAGGATTGGCTTATTCTATGGCTAAGAACAAACATGGGAGATTTGTATATGATTGGAAAAAATCACCAAATAAGTATTTAAATGCTTTATTCTTCCCATCCAATATTTTTTTATATGAAATTTCATATCCTAATTTCTCAATTACGATTACTTGAATAACAACAAGGGACAATATAAATTGTGCCTCAATTATTGATTCTATATGAGCAGCAACCAACTTTTATTCCAATTGATGATGGTCTCGGTTCATACACGGATTTATACAAGTATGTGACCCTTTATATTTATTGATCACAAATAAGCTAGTATCTTTCATAACAATGGCACGCAACATCCATTGACATTGACATTCCTTGGCCTTCTTACATCTTAAAACGAGCAATTTTTTTGAGGAGACAACTACAACAAACTTATGGTGTGTTCTAATTGAGTAAATCTTTACAGCCTTTTGTAATTTGGATTTAGAATTAAAAACTTGCCCAACTATAAATTCACCACTTGCATAACTGGTTGTTTCTTGCCCAACTACATTTTCAACATGTTCAAAATAAGGTATTGGTGGTAGGTGAAATTGAATAGGAGCCGACTCATCAGGTTCCTCATTATCGTCTGTGATATTCGATACATCACAAGATAATGCATGCGTAGAGACAAATATCCCTCGCCTATTCTCCAAAACTTGATTTGTAGTTTGAAATGATGAAACATGTCCATCAACTTGAACATGTAAGTCATCATCTTCTCCATATGCTCTAGTATTTCATACTAGACCGCTGTTAGGCCCACAATCATAGTCAATTTCTATAACATTCTTAATTTTTGCAACATCAATAGATTGATTCATTTTTCGGTGCATTCGAATGATCTCAACAAACAATTCAATTTTCTTAATGACAATTATGTTAACCATATTCAACATTAGATGCATAAAACTGTCATTTCATATTGTAAGAGGTTGGAACCTATTTCCACTTTTTAGAGAATATCTACACTTGATGACTAAGTTAAACTTCTATTTGTCAATGAGTATACTTGAAAATATGATATCACTCAATTATTCAAATGTGCAGTCAACAGCATTTCCAAAGGCACAATCGAAGCTTTGTTTCCATCATATTTCTCATCACTATGGGTCCTCACTATATGTCCATTGTAATAACACATTACGGAAATAGAGGCAACAGACATAATTAATTTGTTTCAAAAGAAGTAAAAAAAAATCTATAATAGGAGAGATGATTATCTTTAGTACCATGTTTATAAATTAAATGGCACTAATCGTGCCCCCTTTATGGTACTTAATATTTAATGAAAAATCAGGTAGAGTCACATTTGTATGGGGAGCTCTACCCAAAATATAATTTGTATTAAAAACATAGCTAACATAGTTCAATATCATATAAGGACCTCAGTGAGTACAAATTTGAGTCAAAGTGGCCTAATCAGAACCAATCTTCTATAATCAATAATAACAACATATAGTCTTCCTACTTCCCAATTCCAATTCTATGTTTAGCTAAAAACTTAATTCCAACATATCTTAAACATTGATTGAAGAACTCATTTCCTATTGTTATTCTAAAGATAGAATCACATAAGGCTTTACACATGGAGGTTTCAATTCATTATATATGCAATGATGTTTTATTGAAAGAAAGGGGATAATTTGTTTATAATTTTTAAAACTTTATATATATTTTTTACAAAGAATAAGAACAAGAAAAACATAAAGAACACTATTAGTTTCTAATTTTTTTCATGTTTAGAAAAACATGAAAAACACATAAAATACTAATCTTTTTTTATTTTCAAAAATTGTTCATAAATATTTTTCAATAAATGATTCGAATAAGTCATTATATGATTATACAAAAAAGAAAGAAAGAGAGGGAAAATAAAAAAGGTAGATAAAGTTACATCCTAAATCAAATCCTAAATGAAACCCTAATGCTCCTAAATCTGATCGCAAAAAAATTAGCCAAATAACAAACCTTGGAATGAGAGCTGTTGAATGCTTGTGTAATGGACTCTTGCCGTCATCTAGGCGGGGTCTAGTGGAGAAGGGTCGTGGGGTCTGATGGAGAGGAGGATGCCACTAGTGAAAGAAATTGCAAAAAAAAAAGCAGAAGAAGAGAGAAAAATGAGAAGACAAATGAGGAAGGGAGAAGAAGATCGATTGGAAATAAATCGTTCAATAGTCTTTGTTGTGAAGGACTATCTTTGGTTTATTTTAATTGTCATCGTTCCTAATGTTGACATTTGAAAATTTTTTAAATTTAATAGTCAGCATTGTGAATGATGACTTTTTATTTATTTCAATAGTTGTCATTCCCAATGCTAGCATTTGATTTAATCTAAAGATCGTCGTTCACAATGATGGTCATTGCCACCATATTTCCATATGTACTAGTTTGGTTATAATTTTCAAACTAGCAATTTAATTTGGATTTTTATTTAAAATATATTATTTTCGTACAAACCTCCCATTTTCACATAGCTATAGCCTTATAGGCTATAGCTAGGTGAGTAGGTCACCTAGCCCTTAAGAGTTGGGCCTCATCCATCAACTTGGCTTTGGCTAATACTTGTCTCTAAATTAATCCTTTGACTTTAGTAAATGTCATAATCATTTTTTTTCAATTAATTGTACTTTTATTTTAGATCCCCAAAATTAAGATACTAAGAATTATCATGACGTTATCTTTGAATTTCTTTTTTTTTTCTATCTGTAATTCTAAACTTATGTTGCTATGCATAATCATGACTTTGTCTTTGTATATTATTATTATTCTTTTATTTTTATAATTCCAAAGTCACAGAATTATATATAAATATAAATTTGTATTTAGGTTTTTGATAGACAGATCTATTATGATTAATTAAAGTTACAACTAGAGGTGTCAAACGAGTTGAGCCAAGGTGGGCCGGCCCAGTTTTAGGTGGCTGTGTCGTGCCCTGGCCCGGCCCGACCCATCGGCCCGACAGGTGAAGAAACTATGTAGTGTGAGGCCAAGGCAGTCCGGCCCAATTTTAGGTGGCCCAACCTAGCTACCGTGTCGTGCCTAGCTCTGCATGCCCCATCGGCCCGGAAGATGAAGAAATTGTGTTGGGTCGGGCCCGTAGTGACTGGTTTTTAATTTTTAATAAATTTATATATTTTTTTCAGTTTAGTTTGTGTTTATATGTTTTTAATACTTAAAAAGTTTTTTTTTATTATATTTAGTAATTGGTTAATGTTAATTATTAACTATAAATAAATAATTTAAAATTTTTATTTTATTAAATTTAATAAAATAATGAGTTTATTTATTATAATAAACAACATAAATTTTAAAAATAAATAGAGGTAACTATGAAAGTCATTATTTTGACTAGCACCATGACTTTGGAGATACATAAGATAAAAAAAGAAGTCATGATAAACCATAATACTATGAATTTAGAGATACAAAAAGAAAAATCTCAAGGTATAGCCCAACAAAAACTCATGATGATCCATAAATCATAGCATCCAAGGAGAATACAGTTGTAATGATCCAAAAAACTATAATATCCTAGGAAAAATAAAAAAAAAGAATGAAGCCCCAAGAAAGAAAAGATAGAATATAATTCAATGCTGAAAGATAATTTGTGAATAAAAGAGGCAACCTATGATAGCTAAACAAATTGCTAATTGGGAGGCAACCCAATAAATATTTTTCTACATGGTGTGATAAAATAAATGTATTCACTCACACAAATCATTGTGCACAATTTTTTGTACCCACAAATTTAGTCATAGAACTCAAACTATGTCACAATTTATTTACATATCAACAAAAATAAGTAGCCCTACTATTTAGACACATTATGACACTCAAACATAGTCATAGTAAATAATGATGTATTATGGATGAAAAGCCAAATTTTTTTGGTGAGAGAGAATTATTGTTCAAGGATAAGTAATCACTTTAGTATGCATGCTTATTTAGTATGCCAAATACCAAATAATACTAGTTATTTTGGTAATTATATAAGTTATGGTTGTATAAAAATGACTTTAGATAAAACTATTTCATAAAATTATAGTTTTGATAGATTATGATAAATAGTAATAAAATTGGATTACTTATATGAAATATCAAATATGGAGGATTTGATGAGAAGGAGGCGAGTTAAAAACCACGTAAAGTCATAATATTCTTTGTGTAATGACTTTGTTACACCTCATTAAGCTTATATGATAGTTTTGACATCTATTTTTGATTGAATCTCAACACAAATTATTATGGCAATATTTGTATGTCATGACTCTACCACCTTATTAACATGATTATTTTATTATATAATACCTTTTTTTGCTGTGAATCTTTTCTAGAGTTACATCCATACTAGCTCATGATATTTTTATGGTTGTAATATTAATTTTATATCATAGCAACTAGTACTCTACTAGTATTAAAAGCCATAGCATCCTCTAGCACCATGACTTTCTCATTATCAAACACCTAATATTAGGGTAAAAGTTATTTTTAAGTTCATGCCTTTTTCTTCTTAGGAAATAACCAAAGTTGGGGCCAATTCATAGTGACATGATTTTGTGATATAAAGATATAATGTATGAGCTACGGCTATTCTCAGTGTCGTGACTTAAAACACATATATGAAATGCATAGCCATAACCCATACCCAATGCCATAATGTTATTTTACAAAGATGAAATACATAGTCATGGATATTCCTAGTGTCACAACTTTGAAATATAGTGGTTAAAATCCAAATCCATGGCTTTCCTTAGTGTTGCAAATTTCCAATTAAAAATAACACCTAGCCTCTCAGTCTCAAGTATAAAAGTACAAAATGAGAAAATGTTAAGGGAATCTGAGGGCACTTGAAAAGGTCCAAAAAGCTAGGATTTGAGGAGCACAATTTTGACCAAACCTAGGGGAGAACCATGAGAAAATTGGAAATGTCAGGAACAAGAATAAACCTTAACCCAAGGGGAGCATGAATTTTAACTCAACCTAGGGGCAAATCCATGGCCCGCATATAAGAATTGTGAGTTTAGAATTTGATTCCTATATACATTTGAAGGTTATCATTGAGAACTTGAAATTCCATGAAAATTTTTTTGCATTATTTTGTATGAATTCTTCTTCAAATCAAGCTAAATTAATATTTAGGGTTGGTATATTTGATTTCATGTGATAAATACTTGATTAATATTTTTTATGTTTAGATTGTAATGTGATTTAATTATTGATGGATATGGTTCTTATGTAAAACTAAAATTAGAGTTTTTTTATTTGTAAGTTTGTGCATGGTAATAGGTAAATCAAAAAACACACTTATGTATCATGGTATGAAGTCATAGTTTTTTGATCATGACATACAAGATAAACTTATACATCTAAAACCAATATTGAGGTAAGTTAATCATAAAATTATGATGCTTACAAAGCCAAAAACATGAACACTTTTGTAAGCCAATTCATTGTGCATATCATATATGAACACACCTTTAGTGTGCGAGTCTTGTGTCATTGTGATAGGTGGTGATTAGATAGGCCTTGAGACACACGTGAATAGGGGTAACATATATGGTGATAATAGCCTTATGAGTTAATTTCTATCATATGACTACCAATAGTGAGATTTGAATAAAATTATATATTAATTATGTAAGTATGGTATTTACGAAGCCAATAGTACACATATTTTTAATACAGTGCTAGTTCACTTCTTTATGACACATGAGGTCAAAGATTAGGAATACATATATAAAGTAATAGTCAAGGGTAGTTGAAAAGTTGTCTAAAATGTATGGACTTGTGATTGACCATCGAGTAGAAATGATTTGTCATTTCAATGATAAAATACCAAGGGGTTATCTATGAGATGATTATCATTATGGATAACAACTTTGTAAAATAGTTGATAACTACTTTGTATGTCAGTAGGGTACTAAAGTATTTTCACAATAATTTATGAGGGAATCTTCATTGGTGATATTGTTACTCTTTCGATTTTAGTAACATTCCACTAAAGTAAAATGCTACTTTAGTTGAAAGAATATATGTATATTTACTACTCATATGGGTCGTATCAGTAGTAAAATTGACTTTGATGATATGATGACTTAATTTTATCATTTCAATTAAAGTAGCATTCAATTCATAGTTTTGTCATTCGAACGTCCTACATGATCTCCATAGGATTGATATCTAGATGAAAGTCTACTTTACTATTAATACGACACATATATGTGTAGGACTAGTTGGATATGAGACTCTCTCCCAATAAGATTTTGAGACTATCTAATCATAAAAATTAGGCATCATAATAAAATCGCAATAGTCATATCACAAAAATTGTCATACAATTATGTAAAGACATAATTTATCAAAATATATTGATTAATATAGTGATAATTTTTTCCTTTGTATGCACATGAATACATCCTAAATGATGACATCTGCTTCAATAAAACATTATAATGAAATAATTTACAAGTTGATGTTTTACCATTCACCACATTAATATTTATATACATATTTATAGCAACTTAATTGCGATAGTTTTTTTTTAAATATCCCTAAATTATTTAATGGTTCAATACACATTATGTTATCTATGAGCAATTTTGGTCATATATCCTTGATAATTTTTGGATATAATTACTTTTTAATCTATCAATCACTTAAATTAAATCCAAACTTTTTGATGATATTTAATGGATTTTTAAAATATAAATTTCATTGGATTAACAAGGTAGACAAATATTAAATTTGAAAAACAAATGCTTCTACTCCTATTGAGGTTGAGAATTCAATTGACATTCACCTTTAATAAATTCTTTTTTCATCATCAAGAGGCCTAAATCAAGGTCAAGAAGTGGAAATTGTTGTTTTAATATTTTAATGAATTGTCTATAATCTAGAGCAATGGATCATGCAAAATAAAAAAAAAAATTGCCATGTGATATCAAATGTAGTTACCTCATTAACTCACAATTTCTTTAATCCATCAATCTTTGGTATGAAATATTGAACATCTTATTCAAATGGTAATAGATTATTTACTACATATTACATATATTGACCATCTTATGGAAATGGTTAAACTCACATTATTATATTC
Source organism: Sapria himalayana (assembly GCA_029783825.1). NCBI lineage: Eukaryota > Viridiplantae > Streptophyta > Magnoliopsida > Malpighiales > Rafflesiaceae > Sapria > Sapria himalayana. The sequence goes on along the minus strand of JAREIK010000357.1, from coordinate 934,584 downwards.
CAAATTATGGATCATCATGAGCTCTTTAGCTCTTTAGCATAAAAGAAATTGTAAGTCAAAATTTTTTTATACTTTACTATTAATATGATGTCTCAGAACATCATATATTCTCTAATAGTTTTTTTATCTATATATGTTTATATAGATAGATATATATATATATATATATACACACACACACACACACATATATGTGTGTGTGTGTGTGTGTGCGTGTGTGTGTTTATGCTTATATAGATATACAGAGATAAAAACAAAAAACAATTCCTATGATTCACCAAAGTATATGTGTATGTGTGTGTCTGATTGTGGATGCTTTATAATATATATAAACTATTAAGTATTTGGGTTTGAATCCCATTTTATATTTACATATTTATAAATGTAAAATTAGGGTTTTGATTTTCAAGGAATCAAAATGTAATTATTTCGTGTTTTGATGTATATTTTTAAAAGTTTGTTTAAACTATTTGGTTTAAATATTTTATGTTTGTGCACCAAAAAATGAATACTAAATATAAACACTATTATTTTGTATGTTCTTGACTCCCGCTGATTCATGGTCATGGATGCACACATAGAAAAGATTCTATGGGATGAATGCCAAATTTCAAAACGAGTAACAGAGCTCGCCGCCGAAATCTCCGGCTGTTTGGCAACAGTTTCTCCAACACCAATCATGGTCGGCGTTGCTACAGGTGCAATTTTGTTCCTGGCAGATTTGGCAAGGCAAATAAAGTTGCCCATTTTGGTAGATTTCATAAGGGCCAGTTCGTATGGTTCCGGCACCGATTCATCTGGGTCGTCAACGATTTCTCTAGATTTGAAGCTCGACGTCAAGGATAAGCACGTCGTTCTGGTACAGCATCTTGTACTTGATTTGCACGTGCAATATTTCATTTTTTTTTTAAAATTTTTATTTCCCCTGTTTGATCTGTACAATTTGCCTACCTAATCCAGCTTGAAGTTTATTAGGAGTATTTGGACCTAACAAAGTAATTGAAAATAAGCGACTTTGGTCTTCATCAGAATTCAAAATGTTATTCGTCATCTATTTCATGGCCCACTAACTCAGCTTTAATATATTATTTTCTATTTTTGCGTAGTTTTGTGTGTTTTGATTTCGCACGCGGTTGTTCTTAGAAGATACTCCATTTTTTTGAGTTCCAAGCATCCTGTTAGAACTAGGCTAGAACAGGCATCATACAAGATCTGATAGTGATGGAGTGGTGAATTATCCAATTGGAATTGTTTTATCCCAAGCAAGAACTGAAAAGAATAATCAAAAATTTGATGTAGGTGTGGGGAAGGAGCTTTCTTTGTTTAGTTCTCTTGCTTTTCATGTGTTTAGGATTTACAAAGACACTATGAATTGGAATTAAGTGTCACTTAATATCATATCAAATATATAAGCTCAAGTAATTATTTATCAATGGAAAAAATATTTTTATATCATATCAAATATAAAATTAAAATATCGTAAAACATTTATAGTAATAAAATGTAAATATAGGCGTTGCTCGACCCAACCCATAATTATCTTGATCTAGTGATTTGGTAAAAATGAGTTAAGTAGGTCAGACCTAGAATTGGGATGAGTAGGCTTTTGCTGGGCTCTTGAAGCTAGGGTACGACTTGAATATATATTAACCTTGTATTTTGGTTCAGATAGTTATGAAATTTTAAATATTTTTTCATAAATTTTACTTTAATCCTTAGATCCACATATACAACTAAGTATAATATAGTGATAGAATATTTGTTTAGTATTTTAAGTTATATATATGTGTGTGTGTGCGTGTGTGTGTGTCACAAAAAAGTAGATTTTTTAATATTAATGGAATATATAAATTATAAGTCATGTTATAACTATACTTAAGTATATTATTAGATATAATAGCTCATTCTAAATAACATATAATATACCTTTTAAATAATTTGAAAATAAAATACTAGAATTTCAATCATATGTAATTATTAAAATTTTATAACATAAGATTGCAATAATATGTAATTTAAATTATAATAATATTAGATATCATACTAATTAGAATAAAGTATATATTTTTTGTGTTTATTAAATGTATTAATAAATTTTATAGAATATTGAATAATTTTTAATGAGAATGAAATTAATTTTAATTTGTTTGTATTATTATATTAATAATATAATAAATATATCTAATGTGAAAAATTTTAATCAGTGATTATTTTTTAAGTATTGTTATAACTATATATATGACAATATTATTATTGGTAATATTATTAAAAATTTTATTTTGAATATCATTTTATTTAAAAATAATTATAATAGAATCATATATGAAAGAGAGAGAGAGAGAGAGAGTGATAAGGAAGATAAATTATTTTATGAAAATTTAATAATTTTTGTAATGTTCAAATTGAATCATCATAATAGGTAATTACTTGTGAAAAGAATGTCATTATTAGTAGTTCATACATCTAAAGTCACTAATACAATATTATTATAATTTTTAAATTCATCAATTATTTATTATATTTTAATATTTTATCATATTATTATGATAAGTTGTCGTAATGATTTTATGATAAATAAGTTGAACATATATGTAAATAAATTAAATAAAATTTGGATTTTCTCTAAAATTAAGTAGCAAACTTATGTTAATTATCAATCTAGTTGAACATTAATTTTTTAATGTGATTTTAGTAATTTTATGTTTTTTTAATATTTTTTAATATATATATTTTTTTTCATATTTATTTTTTTTTGGAAGGGAGCACCCAATATGTGAGTTGTCCCAATCAACTTTACTCATTATATAAGGGTACCTCCTTATATATATTTATTAAGATTTTTATTGAATATTTTTATTTTTATGACTTAGAATAATATATGGTAGAATGTCGAAGTCATATTTTTAGTAGTAATTTATCTTTTTTGGAGGTGGTAGATTCAAAACCCTAAAACTAGGGTTTTGAATTTTGGTGGCAACATTTTAGGATCTCAAAATCCTAATTGAATAATTATAGAATATAGATTTGAAAAACCCTAAAATTATTGAACTTTTGGTAGAATTATTGGAGCGCCCTAAACCCTAATGATTTGGCTAGAACGTAGAATTCATGTTTTTGAGTAGTAATTTCTCTTTTGTGGAGGTGGTAGATTCAAAACCCTAAAACTAGGGTTTTAAATTTTGGCAGCAACTTATTAGGCTCATATAACCCTAATTCAACAATGATAGAAGATAAATTTGAAAAACCCCAAAATTAGTATTTTTCATTTGGATAGAATTTAAATTAGGTTTTTTGATTTATTTGGAGATAGTTTTTTGGTTGATTCTTCTCTTAGATGTAATTTTGAATATGGGGGAACTAGTCACCGTAGATGTAGAGGTAGTAGGTATTCGATTTAATATATACACTATAAGATGATGAGTCACTTCAAAGATGATTATTGGATATTATTTTTATAAAAGAGACTCACAACACTATATAATATTGAGAAGGAAATGTTGATTATCAAATTAATCTATTTGTTCTTACAAATTTCATTCCCCGTGACTATTTCTAATAATGGGTATATAAAACTTTTCTTTAAAGTAGTAACATTTTATGTATTATTGTTTGTTTTATTCGTACTCATAGTTCAGGCTTATGAATTATTATTGTAGGAGTAAATACTTATATTACTAATAAGCTTTTTTTATTTATTATATATATTTTTTGTTCTGTGAATATTATTATAGTTACTGATAAAATTTCTAAAGCTATTGAATGTGATATTATTTAATTTGTTTTTTTTTTTGTTTCTTTGCTGTGTTATGTTTTTTTTATTTTTCACTTAATTTATTTTTACTGAATTATTTTTTAAGCAATTTAATTTAATTTTATTTTTTCTACTAATATTTTTTATTGAATTGAAATACTCTGACAAGTATTTCATTTGAGATGTTTGCGTGTCGTCTCTTTTTTGATAGATTCTTTATAGATGTTTTTATGAGGCGGATTATTTATTTGTATATTTTACAATTTTATAATTCATTACTATTCAAGTTGATGATATTTTTTCTTAGTAAGAATATTTCTATATTAGAATATAAAATATATTAATTAGAAAAATATATTAGAGATTCTTAGCTTACCTATCAGTTTGAGGTGAACAATGATTTATTTGATCTGAAATATTGAGGCATATGATGACCTATCAGTTGATGATATTTTATCTTAGTTAAGAGTATTTCTAGATTAGAATATAAAATATAATAGTTAGAAAAATATGTTAGAGCTTCCCATCCTATCTATCAGTTTGTTGTGAGTATCCTCGGATGGCTCTAGTATTTGACTTGCCTTTCTTAATATTATGTAAAGCACTTGGTATTTTTTATGAAAATAATATCAAATAGCTATATTTGGTATGACTTATCTTTTTGTGGCATTTATACTTAATTAAGACTTTTTCTTTCTTTATCTCTCTCTATATATCCCAACTAAAATGAGTGTTTCTTTAATCTTAAATCTTAAAACATAAAATTGCTCTATTTATTAAACAAATTAAGGTTTCATGTACATCGAACCCCAAATTTGTTTGTTTGTTTGTTTTTTTTTTTTGGTCTTTTTTCAATCCAAAATCTTAGATTGAGTGAAATTGTCTTGAAGCTCTAATTTTTTTGAGGCATACATCATTCACAACCATGACTGAATATAGCACACAGTCATGTGACTACCATGCCACCATTGCCCAAACAACACACTACCACCATGCAACCACCATTGGCAGTGCTCCTTTGACCTAAGCCACAGGCAATCATCATGTGATAATTGCTATTTTTTTTTTTGGATATGCATATGGATTGTGTTAGTATAGTGTACATATATATATTTTTTATTTTAGGGTTTGTAACTTTCACTTATTTATACACATATCTCAAGGTCAAATTTTATTTATGCTGGCTTTGATGCTGTGTTATGAATTGATGTGACGAATTAAAAATATAATAATAATATCATACAAGTAGATCTTTATAAAAAGAGCAGAATGGATTGGGACATCTCACACGTTAAGTATTCCCATAAAAATAAAAATAAAAATAGATAAAAAAAATCAATAATTAAATTGCAACAATTATATATATTAGTTTTGACACAATTTTTAGTTGTAGATGATAATATGTTTATTTAGAATCAAATTTAAATTTGGATTGTCTCTTTGTGGAATTGTTTTGTGTTATCTATCTCTATAGTCGATAATATAATGTATATTGTCTTAAAATAATGTTAAATAAAACTAAAAAAAATGCTAAAATCCTAAAAAAAACAAATATGCATATAATTTTTTTCATAATTTTTTAGCACATTTAATTTTATAAATAATTAGTGAAATAAAATTTTGAAATTAAATTCTCTTATTGAAGTCATGAATAACAATGATTAAAAATATTACTTTGTTATATTATTCTATAATCTTGTGAATTAGTTAAATTTAATGAAATTAAATAAGCCAAGCATTATCCCAATTACTTGCAGTGTAGCCTACTGCCTGCTAAATTAAACAAAAAATATATTTTTCTGACGAAATGCAGATGAGGTGAGGCCTGAGGGCATCACTTGTGCCTACCCCCATGCATTTAAAACTATGAACCTATCAGAAATTTTCATGATGATGTAGGCTCTTGCAACTCTACAAGTGGTGAGTATTAGTAGGAATTCTTGTAGTTTCTTCTTACTCTCACCTCTATAATAATTTTTTTTGCTTGAATTTGGTTCCACAATTTTCTTCTAACTTGGTCTAATTTTGAATTAATAATGGTAAATTTAGTATATTTTGGATTAATATAATGGGGATTTTTTTTAAGTTAGATTGGTTTAATAGTTAGAGGTCATGTCTTAGTGTGATAATAAATTCCTTTGTCTAACAGCGGTGTTGTGAGTCTTAGGTTTGAGACTTATTAAATATAATATCAATGATTTTTAAGGGTAAGACCGTCAAGAGATAAATCTCTCTCATATTATACGTTAAGTGAAAGTATTGTGTATTGGGTATCTTTTTTTTAGATCGGCTTAGTTGTTAGGTGCTCTTTTCGTGCCATATCTCTCAAAATGTGCTAGCTTGTATGCATGGAAAATACCCATCACATCTCCATTTCGATCTTCTCTTAGGTGGAGGACATTATGAACAATGAAAGCACTCTGTCATGCCTCATTACCTAATTAGGTGTGATGATAAGTTCTTTCATTTAAGAGCTGTGACTGTGTGTCTTAATGTTTGAGATTTATCAGATGTAATATTTATGATTTTCAAGGATAAGATTGTCAATATATAATTTTCTCTCATATCATATGCTAAGTGAGAGTATTGTGTATTGGGTATAACTTTTTTTAGATTGCTTTAGTTGCTAGGTGCTCTTTTTATGCCATTTCTTTCAAAATGTGCTAGCTTTTATCATTGGAGAACACTCATCACAAACTCACATCTCTATTTTGATCTTCTCATAGGTGAAGGACATTGTGGACACTGGAATCACTCTATTGTGTCTCATTATCCACTTAGGTGTAATGATAAGTTCTTTCATTCAAGAGTTGTGACTGTGAGTCTTAATGTTTGAGATTTATCAAATGTAATATCTATGATTTTAAAGGGTAAGATTGTCAAGATATAATTCTCTCTCATATCATACCCTAAGTGGGAGTATTGTGTATTGGATTTTTTTTAGATTGGCTTAGTTGCTAGGTGCTCTTTTCATGCCATTTCTTCCAAATTGTGCCAGGTTTTATCCATGGAAAACACTTTTAACATCTCTATTTTGATCTTCTCATAGGTGGAGGACATTGTGGACACTGGAAGCACTCTATCATGTCTCATTACCCACTTAAAATCTAAGGGTGCATCATCTATATCCGTTTGCGCTTTGCTTGATAAGCCAGCAAGGAGGAGGGCTATCGTTGAGCCTGTTGGCGATGGCAAGTTTTACCATGGCTTTGAGGTATGCTCTTGCAATCTTTAGAGACAACCCACATCTTTCTTTGTCAAATTGATTTTCCTTTTCTTTTATTTTCCTCTTGACTTCCATTTGTAACCTTTTTGCTGTTGTTTTCTCTCAAATTGGCTCCTCATCATCCAATTTTGCAGTGCCCTGATTTCTTTGTCGTGGGCTATGGGCTGGATTTTGCTGAACGATATAGGAATCTACCTTACATTGGCATTCTCAAGCCAGAGTATTACATGGTAAAAACCATCTGATTCTCCTTCACAAGCATAGTAACCTTAAATTTGGTGGAGCAAATTTTGTAAGTGGTGCTTCTCCTACAATTTAATATGATGCGCGCACGCACACACACATGTATCTTTATGTATGTATATGTGTGTGTGTGTGCGCGCGCGATTGTGACACTTTATTATGTTTTTTTTTTGTGTTTGTTGAAAATAGTTTTTATTTGATTGAGCTTAGTTAGAATCTCATTTAATTATTTGGATTGCTAATATACATCACACACATACAACTGATAATAAATAGTTGAGATAAGACTTGATCGATGATTATGATATATATATATATGCATACACATTGCTTGTTCTAATTTGTAGCAATTTTCTAAATGAAATTGAATTAATATGAGATATATATTTAGTGGATTTATGATTTTGGTATGAAAATTTGTAAAATTATTGTATATTATCAATCTTTTAGTTATTAAATTTTTGTTTATAAAATATAAAATTTTTGTTTATAAAGTATACCTAATTTCTTAACCAGTGCTTTAGGAGGTTTGTGTTGGGTGTGATGAAATTATATCAGATAATTTTATTCCATCGTTTTATTTACATGAGTTAATTTAATTTTCTTTATAATAATTAAATTTCCAATTTCATCATTAATAATTTTATCATTCCTATCTTTTCTATCCTTTATTATTTGAATATGTTATTTTTTGATCTTCCATCATTTATCTTCATATAGTATGATTTGTATATATTTATTTTATATATATATTTTAATTTATTTGATACTATTATATTATAAAGAATCATTGATAAAATATGTTATCTTTAAATAATATTGTCGTTGATTATTTAATACTGCATGATGATTTTCAAATGTCTCATATGAAATTTGATAAAATTAAAATGCATGAAGTATTTTTTGTGTAATTTAATTATTTTTTAAAAACTGTGGATGTCTTTTCAAGTGTTCGCAATATTTTTTTTGTGGTAATGAATATTTTTTTTTTCAAATAAAATATCAATAAGATGATGTAATTAAATTATATTTGCTTAAAATATGTAATTTCTAAATATGTTAGATGATTTAAATATCAAGTGCATAACAAGCTTTGTTTTTTTTTTTTTCAATTTAGTGGCTTCATTTCTACATAAAATTAAACCAAATTAAGTAAATTATGGATATATATTTAAATACTCAAAAATAAGATTTTACTTTTTTTTTCTTAAAATTAGGCTCAAAAGAAGAAAAAACAACTCTAATTTTTTAGAGTTATCACTATAATGAGGGCTATGACTCAGTTATGTGGTTTATTGGAGGATATACTTGTGTGGTTTTAAGGGTAGAAAGGGGAAATGGTATTATTTTGCAATTTTCGCAAGGGTTTGCAAATTATATACTATAATGTGGGTTGCTAGACATAAGACATGGGATTTATTAGTAATAAATTCATTTTGTGTAGTGAGAGAGGGAGAGAGATGGATAGGAAGATATGGTGTGAGCTAGATAAAATTGTGTAATCTTAAATAGTTATATAAACTTAAAAGCATATTACAAGATGAATACCTAAGATAACATATGATTATTAACTTTAAAAACATATTACAAAACAAAGACGTGGTCATAGATATTCTCTTTCTACAAGCTATATCAAAGATGGTTATAGAGAGAGAAAGTAAGACCCTTAAGAAATAACCTAATATGAAAGTAGTAAAAGAAGTTATTTTTGACATTTGTGTCATTTAGCCTACAAGGTTAGTTGGCTTATGATTAGACATCTTTAAGGATGACAATTTGTCTCATTCTTGCCCTACCTCACTTGGATTGGCCTGAACATGGTGGGAATTCCCTGCAAAACTATGTTGGCAGGGTAGGGAGGGGGCTAAAAATTTTGCCTCATGGTGGGGTCAAGGCAAGGTCAGAGAATACGATCCCTGCTCCATCCCCACCCCGTTTAGGATCCAGGCACATGGTAGGGGTGGGCTCTGGGAATATGATTTTTGAGCCTTGTGTCCCGTCTAGCTCCTGGAGTCATGGAGCCAAACAGATTGGGCAATTGGGTGGGGAATGTACTGCCAAAATGGGGCATGGGGTGGTGCATGGGGTGGTCATGGGGTGGGGTAGGGGTTGGCATGCCTAGATATCTTGGATATTTTTAATTAATATTTTTAAATGGTGAGAAATATAGTTATTAGAAAAAAAATCTTCAAGAGGGCTCAACAAAGGGCTCCTACTCCCATCAGATCTTATTCTCATTGCCTCATAAGCCTAAAGTAAGAATCTAAATAAATATATATCATATTTATTTTTTGTTGATATTATATTCTTTTGTAATGAGACTTGTTCTTTTGTTCGAGTTATTATGAAAATATTAAAAAATAATAACCTGGGGAATTCATGGCCATGTGTAATTAAGAGAGTGGAAAATGGATCACAAGTGGCTTATTAAGTAAGCTAACATCCTAATCTTGGATGCCCCTTCTTTCATAATCTTTCAAGGGATGTATAAGTTTAGCAAAGATAACATAATAAATATCATAATATATTTTAATATAATTTATAATGTATGCATTGATAATCATATAATTACATCTAGTAAAATATGTGTAGCATTATATTGATTTCCGAGAAAATTAAAAATTTATTTTGTTTTAATAAAATTTTAAGATATTGAATCAAACTAGCAATAAATGAAATTTTTACGAAGGCACACAATATAATTTTTTATTTGGAGCTAGCTACTTTTATTGTGTAGAAATTATTGTATATTATTGGGGAGTATCACTATTTTAAGAGTAAAACCCTTGAGGGTAAATCTGTTGGTTGCATCACCACTTTGTAAAACACATATGGTGGCATTAAAAATAACATACCATGGGCACATGTGTGGCAACAACACATATAGTTTTTTTTATAATTTTTTTTTGTTTTTTTAATGTTTTTTATTTTTTATTATTTTTATTATTTTTATTATTTTTATTATTTTTCATTATTTTTTATTATTTTTCATTATTTTTTATTATTTTTCATTATTTTTCATTGTTTTTCATTGTTTTTCATTGTTTTTCATTGTTTCTCATTGTTTCTCATTGTTTCTCATTGTTTCTCATTGTTTCTCATTGTTTCTCATTGTTTCTCATTGTTTCTCATTCTTTCTCATTCTCTCATTCTTTCTCATTCTTTCTCATTCTTTCTCATTCTTTCTCATTGTTTCTTATTTTTTTATCGTCATCTTATTGTCATCTTATCTCCATCTTATCGCATCTTATCATTTTTAATTATTTTTTTATTATGTTTTATTATTTTTTTATTATGTTTTATTATGTTTTATTATTTTTTATTATTATGTTTTATTATGTTTTAGTATTTTTTATTATTTTTTAATCATTTTTAATCTTTTTAAATCATTTTTAATTATTTTTTAATTATTTTTTTAATATTTTTTGAATTTTTTTTAAATTTTTTTTGTATTTTTTTTTTACTTTTTAGTTTTATGTTTTTCTTTGATAGTTATAGAATCTTCTAGACTCCTTCCTAGATACTTAGTAAATTCGAATAGTAAGTGGCTTAGTTATACATGAGCTCTTATTCTGAAACTTTCAAATAAACTATAGTAGGATACACGGTGAAGATTGAGCTCGAGCAGAAGGTTGATTGGCTTAAGGTCTGGTTTGTATCAAGAGAATTTATACTGACTTGTGGTGTTGATTGTTGGAAAATTTATTCTCCCATAGCTAAATGGCCACTTACAAATTGTCACTTTTGATTGCTGCTTCTCAAAGGTGAATTATATCTATTGGATGTGAGGAATATATATTTTTTTATGATTATATTGAGGAGGAGATATTAACATAGTAACCACTTTGGTTTTATTATTCTAGGGATTGCAGGTATGATTTTTTAACTATGAAAAGCTTTTTATGACATGAAATAATTTAATAAAACATATTTCAATAGGTTCTCTCTATCACTCACTATTTCTAGGCTTAATAGATGTGTGTTGTGTTGTTCTTATTTCTACCAATTTATTAATTGTCTATGCTGATGATATTCTAATTACAAGAAATAATTAACTGCTCAACTAAATTTATTCTCATAGATTAAGTATCAGACAAAGAATTTGTGATGACTTAGGAGCTGTTTGATGCAGCTCTTAATTTGTTCAAACTATTGAAAATGAAAATTTTCAATGATTTTAAATTTGTAATGTGTTTGATAAAAAAATTTTAGAAGCTAAAAATCGAAAATTTTAAGTGAAAATATATTGAAAATATTAATTAAATCGAAACTTACTGAATGTTGAAGATTGAAAATTTTCAGCAAAATTTTTTTTAAGTTATTATTTTTTTCTTTTTTTAATTTTCTCATTTATGCTACAGTTCAGTTTGTGAATTTGTCTTGTCCTCATCTATTTTTCGTCACCACAAATCCTTATCCTAACTCGTTTGTCATTATTAATTTAAGAGAGGAAATAATAAATTAACTAGTTGTTTAATAAATTTTTTTATATTAAAAATTTGGATAGTTTTAAAGAGTTTAGATTTTATTGATTATTTTTTAAATATATATATTTTTGGATTTATGATTTATTTATGGATATGTTTTTAGCGATATTTTTTATAATAATTAATTATTATAGTGAAAAAAAAATTCATTAGAAATTTTATTTATGTTAGATAATATGTAATACAATGATAATAAGGATAAATATGTAAAATATATCATTTTCAGCATTTAGTATTTACAGTTATCAAACAATATATTTATTTTCAGTATTCAATTAACAGTAATTTATCAAACATTTTTTCAATATAAATTCAACACTTATAAAATTCAACTAAGATTGAATATCTCTTATTCTATAAATATAATTAGCATTATAATAGCATAAGAGGGCTCCTGGACATATGATTTCTTTCAGAGTATGGAGGCATATCCAATTAGAGGCATATTCAATTTTTAGGTGAGCATTTACAATCACATAGAAGAGATCTTTTATATGCTGGGTTTAACATCTTTCTTTGAGGCAATCTTGTTTCATCACAGGAAAAGAAAACCATTATTGATGATTACTATATCTATAAATAACGATGAAAAAATTCAAATCTAATAAACAAAAATTCTCTTGCAAGTCAATAAGCAAGATCAAGATGTCACCAATATCCACAACAATAACTAATATGGAACCAATGGCAAGGATTGATGTCACCAATCCAAATATGAAGCTCACCTCCATCAGATCATTCGGATGTTCCAAACAAACAAAAATAATCCAATGATGAAAAAGAGAAAAAGTGCAAAATCAAACTTTGACAACTCACCACCAAAATAACAAGGAAACTTAAATGAAGCAAAGCCTTTAAGTTATCTACAATGTTCAAGTAGGTTTGTGAACAAAGGAAAATAAACAAGTGATTCTTCCACTGAAAGCCCAACTATGCCCTCAAATCCAGCATTTCTAATAAACAAATTCAAATCGCCAATGTTCCTTATATTTAAATTGATAAAATTTCATGCACTAATGGTTAAAAGGTTTGTTCAAATGAAAAATAGCCACAAAAATGTGTTTCTAAAAGAAATATTACTAATAAACAAGATAAATACACTTGAAGTTTCTAAAATCCAACAAGGAAAAGAAGAAAAAGATCCTAAACCAAGTGAGTTTTTATATATAAGAATACATATAATCCTAAATAAAGAAATATAAAGGTCTCTATGTAAGCTTTCTTTGGCTAAATTAGAATAAAAATAAAATAAGCAACTAAGCTTCTAGTATTTTTTGTGTTGTTGTGGATGGGGTAGATATGTGCATTATAGATTTTTTTCTAGACATTACCTAATGATTAATAAAAGAAAAGTAGATACATATATAATTTAGGTGTGTTGCATGGAATGATTTGCACCAATATTAGTTTGTTGAAGTATTCTTATCATTAATAGTTTTTTTTTCTCTCTCATCCCTTCTTCTCCCAGACTCAACTAATGTTATCCCTTAGCCTATATATGGGTCTCAGGGCCTTGAAGTCGGAGCAAGTAAGATTCTCATTCCAACAGCATAGTAGATTCAACTGACAAAAATCTCTGAGGAGCATATCTTACATTCATGTGAAACTAACTCGTGATTTTTGGATAAAGAGAAATCATCTTCTTTTCCAATTGGACTACTATAATGTTAATATTCTCATTATTAATAATTGACATTGAGAATTAATGGAATTTGTGGTGTTTTTTTTTTTTTTTGTAGATCACATCATTAATTAAGGAAATATAGATGGCTCATAGCTGATTTATGGTCAAATTATTCAAATAATTTTTTTGGTTTGTTTAGATTTCTTGCTTATCATTGGGTTTGTTAAACAAAAATACTTTTTATGATACACTCATATCACATTCAATCAATATATTAGCAAGAAAGAAATAGTTTGCATTGATGTTCAATTAATCAATTATCAGTTGTTTTGTACAAGATTAATATTCAATTACAACTTCTTAACATAACATTAAAGCTTGTGTATCTATCTTCTCCACTTTCTTGAAAGAGAACAATCTTTCTAAAGTTAAACCCAACTCATACTATACTTTGGCTCATATATGAGTCTTGGGGCCCATGGATCAGAGCAAGTAAGTCTCTTGTCCCAACAGCATGATAGATCCTACTCACATATATCATGAGGAGCATAATATGAATCCCTATGGATCAAACTCGTGATCTATGAGTAAGAGCATTCATCATCTTTGTCAATCAAATTACTATGTTACTAGTTGTGTATCATACATAGAATTAAAACTAAATCAAACAACAAAGTGTAACTTGCAAAATATAAAAATATCATTACTTTAATGTTAAGATTTAACAATATTATCACCATTAAAAGAAATCATACATCATCATTGAGATTTGTAATATTGTGGAGATCATTGTAGAAGGGCATTTTTGTATAACAAAACTTTAAAGATTCTCACAATCAATCCTAATACCAACTAATGTGGGAAACATTTTAACAAAAAATAATTATGCCATGGAGAGTGGGAAGGATATTTTTGTTTAAAACTTTTCTTTTCTTTCTGCTAGTTATGCAAAAAAAAAAATAAAAAAAAAATCATATCACTAATTATTTACTATTCCAAGCCCTTAAAACATAAGTATTACTTTTATTATCATGAAATTTGTTTAATATTTATTCCAAGCCCATATTTTAAAAAATGACCCAAATTTTTCATATTTTAAAAAAGTTTAACATAACAAAAATGTTTACATTTTAATGCACTCAAAAAGAAAAACTTGAAAATATCCTTGCCCAATCCATGTCAATATAAAAAAAAAACAAAAAATAATGTTTATGTTTTGAAACATTTATAAACAAAAATGTTTGCGCATAATATCACATTGTTTACATTTCTAAAAAATTTATATAAACTTACATAAATATTTATATGTTACATATAAACATTACTTATAAATATATATAACTTATACATGTTTATGTAAGTTTATATACTCCATAAAAATATTTATATAAGTTTTTACAACGTATAAAGATTTATATGTTTATATATAACATGTATATGTTTATAAACATTTCTATAAGTTTATATATATAATGTGTAAATGTTTATAACATTTATAAATGTTTAGACATTTATAAATATTTATACATTTACATAAGCTTATATATATATATATATCAAAAATATTTATAAATATCTATATAAGCTTATACAAACATTTATGAATCATAAATGTAGTAAATAATTTTATTTTGATTATATATTTTGTATAACCAAATATTTTTTTGTAAGTGCAGGAATTAAAATATTGAGAGAAACTGCGAATGTAGCAATGGACAATAACGGGGATCCCGTTATTCGGTCAGTGGGCCAAAAAAATTTTTGAAACAAAATCCGGTCCATTCGAGTTATCCAGCCCATTCCGATATTAAAAACCGAGAAACATTATATATATATATATATATGATTTTTTGACAATGTTCAATGAGAGGAGAGAGTGAAATTTTTCTGATTGTTGGGATAATTTTCTTGCATGTTTTTCTTCATTTTCTCTTCTTCTTTTGATTCTGTAAATATTTTTTGTTACTAATCTGTAAGTACTAAAGTACTTTTCTAGTGGATGTAACTAGTCATGTTGAACGGTTAGTGAATCACGTTATTTATGTGTGTCTCTGTTGTGATTTTGTTATTTATATCCTACAATTGAATTCATGGTTGATTAACATATTTGTAATCACAATTGTAAGTGATAACTAACAATAAACAATGTGATATTATGCATAATAGTTTTGTTTTTTTGAAATGTAAATAATGTGGCATTATGCATAAATATTTTCATTTATAAATGTTTAAGAAACAAAAATAGTATTTTCGAAAATACTATTTTCATTTATAAGCATGTGGGTCAGGTCGGGACATGTTCCAAACCACACAATTTTTTTTAGTTTTGAAAACTTATGATTCAAATCCCGACCAATTCCTACTTGGCCTATTTTTTAAAATGTGATATGCATTTTTTTTAGTGTGATGTGATAGACAAGGATTATTTTAGTATTGACGTATTATAGTATACCAGAATATAGATATATATTTTTTATCTTGAGTGTTTTTCTAAATATGAAAATTTTGTTAGAGTTTTCTCATTAATATTTTTATTTCAGTGCACCTTTACATAAATTTTTTATATAATTATCACTGTAAATAATTATTAATAGAGTGAAATGATGATCAACAACTTCAGTATGTGTCATGGGTTAATAATAAAAAATAATAATTACCTATGATGTATTAATGATATTAAAAATAATAAATGAAAAATATAACAAAATTTGTATGGTTTACTAAAACAAAAATTTTTAGAATACCTTGTTGATTAATCTGTACCCGTGCCTTTGTTATCTAAATGAATATTGTTGTGTTAAAACATATTTTTAATATTCAATAATCATTAGTTTTGACAAATTATTTTCATTAGAAAAAATAGTTAATTATTGAATTGAAGCATATAATATACAACAAATATATGGTTTTTATATACACATACACACTCATATATATATATACACACATGCAAGTACATTTGTAGTTTGTATGTGTTATATATATTTACATCAACACACACATTTATATGTAAAGAAATAAAAAATGCACAAAATTCTCCTCCCCAAACACATTGATATCAACACACATGAACACACACACACACACACTGTTATGTGCCTAAGTTGTTAAGTTATATATGGCTTATTGTTAAGGGTCATAGTTGTTGAATAAGTCTAGTCTAAGTTGTTAAGTTATAACCAGTATCAAGGGATAGTATCCTATTTTCTTGAATTTAGTTTGTATAATTATTTTTCCTAATTTATTGTTTTGCTTGTTGCAGCACGTTAGATGCTATTATAATCAATTGGTTATATAAGTCAATTGAATGAAGGAATAAAAGATCATCCATTATCTTTAACACTTGTGTTGGCATGGAAGTTAAATGTTCCTCAATCAACCTTACTTGTTCTCGGTTATCCTAGTCCTCTGTGGTATCAGAGGACTAGGATGGATTCATGAGTGCAAAAGCTGGAGAATGATGTAAACTCTCTCATTGCAATACAACAACAAATATTGGAGAAACTTAATGAACTTTCTATGCAATTCAACACACACATCAACTCACCAAAATCCAACCTTCAACATGATCAAGAAGAAGAAAATTCGATGGCTCCACTTCAAAACCCTAATAGGTGATTTGGCAACACTTTTGGGACACATCAGCAGGGATCACAATATGCACCAAGGTTCATGAAACTCAATTTTCCTCGATTCAATAGTGCAAAGGACACCACGAGTTGGTTTTGTAGGGTTGAACAATTCTTTGAGTTCAATCACACCCCAGGAAGAAGACTGGCTGGCACTTTGACTCCTTTCATCTGGAAGGAGATGCTCAGTTATGGTTTCAATTATTTAAGCAAGAAAATAGGATAATAACTTGGCATGAGTTTCATGATGGCTTAGACAATCGGTATGACGCTGCTAAATTCCAAAATTTCTTTGAGGACTTAACCAAACTCCAACAAATCAGTTTAGTACGTGACTATTAAATTGATTTTGAGAAGTTGTTAGCCAAAGTCAGATATCTTCTTCAAAATTGTCAAGTAATTGTTTTATTAGTGGGTTGAAAGATTTTATCAAAGCTGATGTATTAGCTAGTTTTCTTGCATCTTTGTCATCTACAATTGGGTTGGCTCGTCTTTATGAGGCCCACAATACTACACAATGACGTATTGTGTCAACAGTCAACACCTAGTCCAAAGAAAGTGTTCCCTACAAACAAAGATACAACAACTAGAAACTCACATATTCTGATCAGATGATTATCACCATTGAAATGCAAGAGCGAATCGTGAAGGGACTATGCTATAATTGTAATGAGAAGTTTGTTCCTGGTCATCGTTACAAAAAATTATTCTTGCTCAAAGTTTGTAATGCATAGGAGGATGGACATGTAATTGATGTAGAAGAAAATGGTCATGGAGCATTAGACAATATGCCTGCAAATTCCTTGCATGCTATGTCTGGTTCATGAGGATTAGAAACTATGAGGATAAAGGGTAGCATTGGGCGCATTCAAACTATTGTTTTGTTGGACTCGAGAAGCACCCATAAAAAAGTGGGCTTAAAACCTATAAAAGGAGGACAATTTGAAGTTATTGTTGCATCAGGAGAGTGACTATCCAGTCAAGGTAACTTCACAAATGTAAAATTAAATTTACAAGGAATACTATTTTTTATGGATTTCTATTTGATTGCATTAGAAGAATATGATATTATTTTGGGCACACGATGGCTCCGTACACTTGGTCTAATATTGTGTGACTTTTTTAAGGTACAAATGAAATTCAAGGCAGCAGATGTAGATGTGGCTTTACAAGGAGAATCTTTTCCTAGTGATCAGTTGCTTGGGGATTTAAAATTCATTCGGAAAGCAAGAAAATGTAACCAGGGAAACTTGCCTCAATTATTCTTCATTGGGACAACTTTTGAATCATGTGGATGGTTACCAACCTCCACAATTAAACAACTTCTAGCAAACTTCTAAGATATCTTTGAAGAGCTAGTTGATT
The DNA here is from genome assembly GCA_029783825.1 of Sapria himalayana. Lineage (NCBI taxonomy): Eukaryota > Viridiplantae > Streptophyta > Magnoliopsida > Malpighiales > Rafflesiaceae > Sapria > Sapria himalayana. The sequence goes on along the minus strand of JAREIK010000357.1, from coordinate 916,259 downwards.
TACCACAACCAAAATTTCACGACCACAAAATTCCCTTGGTAGCAGGGCATGGGCTGGTGTGTGTTAAACCTTGCCATGATCCACACTATCAGAAGGCTGAAATCAAAAGATTGGTGGCTGACATGCTTTCTACATGTAATAGTTCCTACTCATCACCCATCATTTTAGTTAAAAAACATGATGGATCATGACATATGTGCATTGATTATCATACTCTTAACAAGATTACTTTTAAAGACAATTTTTGATTCTAGTCATTGATGAGTTATTAGACGAATTAAATGAGGCTAAAATATTTTTCAATTTTGATTTGCGAAGTGGGTATCATCATATATATGTGATACTAGAGGAAGTTGACAAAGACTGATTTACGGAAGCATCATAGCCATTATGAGTTTCTTATAATGCCGTTCGGCCTTTCCAATGCTCAATTGTCATTCCAAGCTTTAATGAATGAGGATCTACCAATATCATTTTATAGTTATGCATTGAAATGGAAGAACGTGTTGATGTCGACATACAAAAATGAAATTTTGGCATTTGTATTGGTTGTGCAAATGTGTCAATATTTGTTGGGTCGACAATTTATGTTGAGAACCAATCATCAAAGCTTGAAGTATCTATGAGTGTAATTCATAAATACCACCGCTCAACAAAGGTCAATATACAAATTGTTGGGGTTCAATTTTGTGATTGAATAGAAGAAGGGATAAGAAAATATTGTGGCTGATGCACTATTTGGAAGAGAAGAAGAAATAAATGGAAAAAGAAAAGGGGAACTGATGGCTATCTCACAACCAATTCTAAATTGGATAGAAACTATCGAGGAAGTAAAGTCTAATTCAATTATGAGAGAACTGATTCAACGCATCATGAATTATGAATATGTGAATCCATGGGAATTTAGAGATGGAGTTGTTTTCTTTAACAAAAGGATTTATCTGGCTGCAAATTCTTCTGTAATTCCTGACATTATTGGGCAGTTCCATAACAACACTTCAACGAAGTTCGTGGAAATTTTTATTGTGTGGGAATGAGAAGACATATTAGAGAATTTATTACAGCATGTGATATATGCCAGCAAAACAAAATTGGACAACATGCTCCTACGGGACTCCTCCAACCACTGCCTATCCCGAGTCAAGTATGGGAAGACATATTAATGGATTTCATAGATGGTCTAAGTTTTTCAAATGAGAAAACTCATATTTTTGTAGTTGTTGATATAATTTTATAAGTTTTATTAATATAAATATTTTCGTGTTTATTCGTTATTTCAAATTTTTTGTAAATGTTTTTTTATAATCATACAAATAATAATTTTAGGTTTTTATCAATACAAATGTTTATGTATGTTCATTTATTAATTCAAAAATTTTAAAAATTATTTATAATTATAGAATTAATTAATTTATGTTTTTATTAATATATATATTTAAATATTATATTAATTAAATCAAATATTATTTTGTAAATATTTTAAAAATTTTATAATCCTATAATAGTTGATTTAGGCTTTATTAATATAAATTTTTATTCATATTCATATATTTTTGTAATTATTTATTTATAATATCCTATTTTTATAATTATATGAGAAGTAAGCATCTTTCAAGGATCCCTCATCCATAGATCATGACAAAAAAAATAATCCCTAGCTAAATGCATATATTTTGTGAAAATTATAATTTAAGGACTAGTCGCTTGCTAATAATATATAATTGTAAAAAATTTTTTCTGGATGATGACTTAGCAATGGATTTTTTTTTCAAGCTAATTAGTTAACGAAGTTCCGTCTCTAAAGTCGTCGTTAAATTTGCCACCATTCTTTGCACCAAAATCTACGACAATATTAGCTAGGGACATTTTTCAATCAAAAATTCCATCTCTAATTCATCATAAATTTGTCATTTAATATAACATCAAATTAAACATCTCTTGCTATTTTATAGCTAATTCCTCGCAAATTAGCTAGGGATTATTTTCCTAGCTAAATTTATATAGTTAAACAGATAATTTCTTGTAGTGTTTGGACATTGAATAAAGGTTAGAGTATTGTGCAATGACTTATTACCCTAATAGTATATAAGATTATTATCGCAATTAAGCTTTCACAGAAATAGTCCTCTCATAGCTATCCCTTTGGTACATCACTATTGAGATAATAAATTATCTTTGCTCGGGAATTATTCATAATAATCTACTTTTTATACAACTTCATCAATTAATCTTGATTGTTATTCTATATGCATACTTTTATTCTTTGATCTCATGTATCATAAAGACCAAAAATTAATATGGGTTGGAAGTGTTTGTAATTATGGCTTTATATGTATTATACTTGCATAATTAATATGTACTTCCCTCAAGTTTTACTTGTGTGAACTATACAAGTACAAAAAACTCACAAAGATTATCACTATCTTGGGACTTGGGAGTCACAACATACTCATGCATATCACAAGGATTGTCTATCACTATTCTATTCAGTTATAATGTGATTCACTCACTAAAGGAAAAACTCTTAGGAAAATATTATATATACTATTCATCCTAACCAAGAACTAATTCTTCTGAAATATATATAATGAATTGACATATAAAAGTATTTGCACTTTTAGATTCATAACCACCACCCTCTCCGTGATTAACATATACAAAATTTTAGGTTTTACTATATAAGTTTATCTCGTACATCATAGTTAGAAGGAATGTCATTTTCTTCTTTCTGAATATAAGAGTGAGTCTCATGGTTTGACTATCATATTCCACCATGACAATCTTATACAAACCTACTAATAGTTAAAACTCTAGTTCAAGTTATATTTAATTATTTATCCATTAATATCCGTAATACAACATAAATCAAATATATCTATAAATATAAAATCATTGTTATATCACATAAAATAAGTTTCACAAATCCTTGACCACTTGCTATTTTGATAAAAATTTTTAAATATATACTAGAGAGTGATGTTTTTGAGCTATGCCCCATCTCCTTAACTATAGGAATTAACATTAAGTTTTGGATCACTTGCTTGTTTGTGTAGTTCCTAAGGAGTGAAATTCTTTCTTAGGATTTGGTAGCTACATCATGACTTTGATTGTTATGTGGATGGAGACAAAGAAAATAAGAGATTTTTTAGAATTTTTTTTTCATTATCTTTCATACTCAGGTGATTCTACATTACTATATGTAGGAAGTCATGAATTTTAGAAGAAAATCACAACCTTGGCATTCATATCTTAAGTTTGAGGTTGCGATCCTAGAAAATAGTTACAACTCTAGAATTCATCTCAATCTTTCTATAAAAAAAGTCATGACATTATGTAATGATCATAACTTAGGTTTAATATATTTGTAACACAAAGTCATGGCAATGTGAAGTGGCTATGGTTTTATGTGTTTATCTTTTTTGTTCTTTATAAAAGGTTATGGAAATATGAAAGGTCATGGAATTGTAAATTACCATGAAGTTGGCATCCTCTTCTATTGTTTTTATATGGCCACGATGCTAAAAAATGGCCACAACATTGAGGTCTCTCATGTGTATCTTGTAGATATGACACTAGGAAATAACCATGATGTAATAATTGGACCTTTATGTGTCTCAAGCGTTCATAGTATCATGTGGATTTTCTTTTATTTGAGGACAATGGTTATGATATTAGGTAATTATCATACTCGAGTATTGTCCTCTATAATATTTTGTGTCAAAAGTCACAGTCTTGAATAGTTGTCATAACTTTGGTATGAGTACTTTTAGCTCTAGAATTTTTTGTAGCTTAAAAGTCATAGCTTGTAAAAGGGATGTAGCTCTGATTTGAGACTACTAAGCCATAATAAAAATAAAGTTGTCGTGCTAGGATATGCCCATAACTTTTAGCACCAGTGGGTTACTAGGATACTTAGTTGCTGTGATGTAAAATTAATATTACAATCATTTAAATTTTATGTGATAAGCATGACTATGACTTTATGATAATATCATAGTCACTAAAAATATGTTATATAGTAGAAGAATTATACTAATAAGTTAGTAGAGTCATGATATACAAATATTGTTATTACCAATTAGATAATATTTTGGCTAAGAATAGATACTAAAACTATACAATTCTTCACACTCTATCCCTCAACCAAACTCCCCCTAAAACTATCAATTTTATGATTATTCATTAAAATTCATCAAAATTATAAAATTTTGAAATCAATCCATAATTTCTCCATTTCTATGCCTACACATCATCACAAATCACCAAAATACATAAGAATATTTGGTAATTTAAATATCAAATAAATGTGAATGCCAAAGTCATGACTATTTGATAAATAAGAGAGATAATTCTTAGTTAGCCATTCTTACCATTGTGACCAAATCATGCATATGAGAGGCCATTCTCAGTGTTATAACTATTTATAGTTTCATGGCCATATGATGAATGAAAGATACCAATTTCAAAGTCATGGTCATTCTCAATATCATGACTTTGTGTTACAAGTATAGTATGTCCAAGGCATGAATACTTCTTAATTCTATGAATTTTTGTTATAGAAAAATTATAATACATACTAAAATTTGGCCACTTTTTAGAGTTGCAGCCTAGATCTCATTAAATGGTTAATAATATCACAACTTTCGTAGGATATGACTTTCTAGTTAAAGAAATATATAAATATTAGAGTATAAAAGAGGAAAAAGAAGAGATTCAAAAAAAAATTATTCTCCTTGTACCAAAGCAATGTCAAAGTACAACAAATAGCCATATGAGTAATTTTTACTCTCTAGGAAATTCACAAGCAAGTAAAAAATTCAAAACATAAGCTATGCCCTAGAGTTACCGGGTGTAACTCTCAAACTCCTTTATCTAGGATAGATTCAATAAAATCAATCGCATCAGTGATTAGTATGAGATTTTTTTTTTGTTTTATTTGTTTTATTTTGTCTTATCTTGTCTTATCTTCTCTTATCTTGTCTTATCTTCTCTTATCTTGTCTTATCTTCTCTTATCTTCTCTTATCTTCTCTTATCTTCTCTTATCTTCTCTTATATTTTCTTATCTTGTCTTATCTTCTCTTATCTTTTCTTATCTTCTCTTATCTTCTCTTATCTTCTCTTATCTTCTCTTATCTTCTCTTATCTTCTCTTATCTTCTCTTATCTTCTCTTATCTTCTCTTATCTTCTCTTATCTTCTCTTAACTTCTCTTATCTTCTCTTATCTTCTCTTCTCTTATCTTCTCTTATCTTCTCTTATCTTCTCTTATCTTCTCTTATCTTCTCTTATCTTCTCTTATCTTCTCTTATCTTCTCTTATCTTCTCTTATCTTCTCTTATTTTCTCTTATCTTCTCTTATCTTATCTTCTCTTATCTTGTTTTATCTTGTTTTATTTTGTTTTTCTTTGTTTTTTTGTTTTATTTTGTTTTACTTTGTTTTTATTTTTTTTATTCACATTAGTATGAGATTAGGGTTTATATTCTAGATTAGCATTAGGAATTTGAGTTTCATGAGACTTCTTCACTTATACCCTCATGAATCTCTCTCGAATGTGAGGTTAAATTATGATATAAAATTTATGTAATTTTACTTATGTGACATATATATGGTTTTGAGGTTAAATAAATGTGTGATTATGTTTTGGAATGGAAATTATTGGATGTAGTGATTAAATAGAACTTGAATCAAGGGTTTGACTTTTGGTGGGATTAAGCATGATGTCATGAAGGATGGAGATAGACAAATCATGAGGCTCATCTATCTATATGATAGATATATTAATCATTGCAAGTATGATACTCATGAAGTCGAGGGCATGAATAATTTTACATGTAATTTATTATATATGCCTTAGAAGAACTAGTTCTCAATTGATATTGATATTTTATAAAATATTCTTCTAAGAATTTTGCCTTTAGTATAGTATTCGCATCATCAATATAAAGATGATGGTTGGTAATCCACTGGACATATATGAGCATACTGTGACTTATAAAGTGATGACAATCATTTGAGTTGCTTTCACTCATCCAGTTATCACTTGTGAAATTTGAGTAAAATATATATTAATTGTGTGAGTATTGAGCTTACAAAATAAAAAGTATAAATACTTATAAACTATGTTAGATCACATTCTTTATGAAACCTAAGGTCGGAAAATAAAAATATACATATAAAGTATTTATTAAGAGTAATTGATGAGTTACCTAAAATGTATAAGCTTGTAAATGACTCTCGAGTAGAGATGATTTATTTTCTTAAAAGTAAACTATCAATGAGATAACTATGAGTGGACCATCATTAAGATGAGCTTATTGGTGATAACTACCTTGTATGCCTGTAGGGCAAAGAGTTATTTCACAACATCCCAACATTTATTATGTATTCAAACCTAATATAATTTGAATTATTTAAACATGCATTACATGAATTAAGTGGATAAATCATAAGATCTAAGAGGTATATCAAAATTCTTAATTATCAATTTTACTAGAATTGTGTTATATCATTGTTGATTGCTTGAATTGATGATACAATTTTTATGAGATTGATATCTAGATAAAAATCTTATTTACTATTTGTATGACTCATATACTTATAGATCTTTGTTGATGAGATATTCTCATCAATAAATTTTTGAGATATTACTAAAACAATAAAATTTGGTAGCATAATAAAGTTGCAATATATTTTTTTGCCTCGTTGTTAGGATATATTTAAATTTGTTTAATCAATATGAATTGATGTAATTATCCTTGTGGAATAATAATTTTATTTTAGTAATTTAGATATTATTATTTTAATAATTTTTGTTGGATCCAATAGCTTGTCTTGTTATCTTATTTAGAATATGCATTATTGTGTTTTGTATTTTGCTTATCGATTTTCTTTTCTTTTCTTTTTTTAGCCATATTTTATGAGCATAAGCTCTATGACTTAGCTAACCTCTTTAGAATCATAAATAAATAAAACTAAGAGTGCAATTTCAAAACAAAGTGCTGACAAAGAGCCTATTGAGAGAATTGATATTAACAGAGAACCTCAATGTGGTGATGAGCAAGCTATCCAATAGCCTATCAACTACCACATATTGAGATAGTATTGGTGGCTATGATGATAAATAATTATTCAGGCACCCAGATGCAACTAGTTGAAATATATTATTTTACATTGAAGCTGAGTCTAATTCTGATAGTTCAATAATTCTGAAGATATGCAACATTGTAAAGATGATTCAAGTTAGCCCTGATGCAATAATGTAATATTTATTTCCATTCCTATTAAAGGATAAAGCCTAGAGTTGGTTCTAGTGCTTATTATTGGGGATTCGAGTACTCAAATAAATTTGAGTAGAGAATTTTTGTGGAGTAGGTTATATTTGTTTTAAACATATTTCTGTGATTGTTGCAAAAAATATACCTCAAGGTGAGCTGCGCTGACGGCCTTCTCCTATATATCTTTCTATTCCAAATGGGCATAAGGAAGATGAAGATTCTACAATTGAATAGTATCATCTAAACTGGAGTCTACCTTTTGTTTAAAAAACAAAAACCAAAAAAATTAATATTTAAATTAAATTTGACCCTTCGATTTCATTTGTTTAAAATCTCCTCCCTTTTTTATTAAGATTTATTACATTTATTATATATATATATATAATTTAATCTAATATAAAATAATTAATTTAATTTAATGATAAAATCAAATTATCTGACTACGGAGTATACCCTGACCATAATAAGATCTCAGGCTCCCAATGTAAATTATTTCGCACAATAATTTATATTAATTATAATTTATCTTACTACAAAATTATAATTATATTTTCTCACTTATTTAGAACAATATTTATCTTTTATTACTTGACACTCATTAAGCTTCACATGTTAAGATCACATATACCCATTTAGTGAATTAAATTACTAATAATCTAATTCAATTATTTTTTAATTATTTCTTTGGGACACTCCACTTAACTTACTCGATATGCCCGATCAAAATCTATATATAGGGTTTGACAATATCAAAGCTTATAAGCTTTTTCAAGGGGACGTCATAATCATTTTGACATGACATAGATTTCATCAATAATCATTATTCACTATATGCTTAATAAAGTTATCTAATTCATAGAGTTCTTAAATTTATTTCAACCCTCAACTCTTTATAAATCAAAATAATTATTAACACGTACACATAAATATTAACTACTTCGAGGATAAGAGTTGCATTGTTTATAATAACAACGATATATTTTATTTTATAAGTCAGTACAAAATAATTATAATATGTTGGTCTTGTTCAATATACTCATGTGTACTAGCACTAGAAGTTAAGACTTTACTATTCATCATGGTTAAGATAGACCTATTAAATTCTAGTGCTACAATCTTATCGATAGGTTATCCAACTCTATCTAGATTATAAATAACAAACTTATATTCCACAAGGACTAATGATTAGATCTTATGTGAGTAAGTCAAACTTTATGTACCAAATTATTCATAGGGTAGAATAAACTACATGCATTTTCACAAATTTAGCTAATTATAAAATCTTTTATTTAAAATAATAAAAATATATAAATAAATAAAATAGAAAAATAATAATAAATAGCTTTTAGTATAAATCAGGTCTAACACTGATCTCATGACTCCATTAAGAGTTGTAATAAACTTATGAGTACATTTCTTACTTAAAATTTTCTATCTCAAATCACTTTCTAATTATGAAGCGAGATAAGCTAGTTCCAATAAGATGAGCAAGAGACATTATACAATGTTTGAGATTATTTTAAGGAGATGTCCTCAACATAGATTTGTGTTATTATTTTAAGCTTAAATTTTCTATAATAGGTTGAATTATATAATGAGATACATAATTGATGAAGTCATCGATGATTCAACTATTAATGAATCATAATAGGTGACGCATTACTTGTTTGAAAAGCTGTCAAATAATAACTATCAAACTCTAATTGATTATTCCTTTAAAAGAAGATAAGCTAGAGTATTTGAGTTGGATCAATTCATCACAATTAATATGAAATTAAGGCTTTCCTAAGGAAGCTTGAAACCCAATATGAAAAAAAGAAGAGGATCATGAGAAATACTCATTTTTTAACCACACAAAATAATTAACTTAGATCTTATTTATCAAATGGATTAAGCCAATATATTGTAAAATAAATAGTACATATTTCAATCCAATAATAATATTCTGATGCATTATCATCCAAATGTGAGAAATCATAAAATATTTTGATATGGCGGCTATGTGGGGAATGACTTTTAGTATAAATCAAGTTTAACACTCATTATATGGCTCTATTAAGAGTTTAGATGAATTTGTGAGTACCTATCTCACTAAATATGAGAAATCACAAAAGATATGTATAAATAAAGAAAATAAAAAAATAATAAGAAATGGTTTTTAGTATTTCCAATACTTATCTCATGGCTATATTAAGAGTTGTGATAAACTTGTGAGTATCTTTTTCATTAAATTTGTTCCACCTCAAATTACTTCTTAGTCATGGAGCGAGATAAACTAGTTCAAGCAGGATGAACAAGAGACTTTATAAAATCCTTGAGACTATTTTAATGAGTTGTTGAGAAAGTCACCTCAACATAAATTTGACTTTTAGTTGAAAGCTCATTTTTTCTATAATAGACTGAATTATATGATAGGGTATATAGTTGATGAAGCCATGTGTGATTTAATTATGAAAAAAATATTAGATGGGATACATTACTTGTTTGAAAAACAATCAAATGATAACTATCAAATTCTAACTGATTATTTTTTTTGGGAGAAGACAAGCTAGAGTATTTAATTTAGATTGATTCACTATAATTAAAGTGAAACAGGAGGCTTTCATAAGTAAGATTGAAACCCAATAGAGCAAGATAAGAGGATTAGGAGAAATTACTATTTTGCAACCATATGAAATAATAAATTTAGATCATATTTATCAAATGGATGAAGTTAACAGATTGTAAAAAAATAGTGTATATTTTGATCCAATAATAATATTTTGATGTATTATTGTCCGAATGTGAGAAATCACAAAAACTTTTGATACAAAAAATAAGGAAGTAGGTTCCAAAACATTGGGTAAGCTCTAAGAAACTTTGAGAAAAATTTTGTGAGCTATAATAAGATCAAGCTTGAATTATCAATTTTTAAGAAGAGAAGAGGAGTCAAATTTGTAAAAAAACATGAATTCCATATTAATAAAACTAATAAAGACTAATGATAACTAAGGATAACTTTCTAATAAAACTTTCATTTTCACAATATTTTAGGAATGAAAAACTAGATGAAAACTTTGAGAAAGTTATAGCCCAATTGTTAAACTATGTAAAGTTTATAAAAGATATTATAAGTAGTATGATAGCATTAACGATATACAGGACCATGAATATGACCAAATAAGTATAATGTAATTATTCAATGAATGCTTGTGAGGAAATTAAAGGATCATAGAAGTTTTACTATACCTTATACTATAAGGGACCCCGCATTTTAGAAGACGATATGTGACTTATGATCAAATATTAATTTGATGACATTGTCCATTCTATGAAGGTTGAATCTTAGAAAAATTATTTCAATCTCTCTTTCACTCATAATAGCTGATCAGAAAATCAAGCCCCTAGATGAGATTATTGAAAATATTTTGCTTAAAGTGGTATTTTTATTTTTTTAGTAGATTTTATTGTATTGGATATAGAAGAAGATAATGATAGATAATTAATTTTGAGATAGCTATTTTTGGCTATTAGAGAAGTCATTATTGATGTTAAGAAAGTAGAGTTCACTATTTAGTGTTCAAAATTTTAAATATTCATTGGTATTATGTTACTTTATTATGTTATGTAATCATAGAATGATAAAAATTATGGATTAATTTTATAACTTTTGAGTTTTGGCAAGTTTGATAAATAGTTATGAAATAAATAGGTTTTTGGAGGTATTAAATAGAGAGAATAAAATAATGAGTCATATATAGTCTTGGTATCTATTCTTAGCCAAAACTCTATCTAATTAATCATAACAATCAATACACCATGCTCTATCTAATTGATCATAACATAGCCTCAACATCACAAAAATCATGACCCTTTTAAAAATTCATAACTTTTGAGTTATGAAAAATTCAAGAGCCAAAATTACTTAGGCTAAGGTCATTGTTTTTATTCAAAACCTCAACTTTTAGGATACTAAAAGTTACAGAAAGTATTACTCAAGTATGACCATTTTTCAAGGCCATGTCTCTTTTCTTCAATGAAAAACAAAACCATGACTTTTATGCTTGAGCTAATTGCTAATATTTTGATATTTTTAAAGCATTGTCGTAATAAAAAGGACAATGTCATGACTATATCACAATGTTGCATTCACATGATAATCAAGAAAGATCAATATCAATGTTATAGCTTTATCATATCATCATACTATATATCAATATGAGAAGCTCTTCACCATATTATAGTTATTTACTAGCACTATGGACCATTTTTAAAGCCAAGAAGGCAAATGCATGAACCCTTGACCACTTCATAGTACTGAAACTTCATCTTATAATGATACTTGGCTCAAGTGATGGTCATTGCCAGTATCATTACTTTGCGATATAAAAAAATTGAGATACAGCCCAAAGTCATAATTACTTCCTAGAGTCACAATCTCGATATTAAGAGATGCAATCTAAAGTAGCAACTTTTTTTTGAAAAGCATAACTTCCTAAGGTGTCAACTGGACCGTGTAACTCGAGTATGGTCTGAGGCATGACTCAATTCAATCATGACTAGTCCAGCACAACATAGTCTAGAACCTTGCCTAGTCCTAGGCCATGTTACCCAATGGCATGGTTCATGCCATGCTGGGTGGGCATGAGCCATGCCTCGTGTCAAGCTAGGCACGACTAGTGTGCCTAGTTCGGAGGCATGATCCACCAGCCCAGCCGCCTGCTAACCTAGGACCAGCTAAGGGTCATGGGTCAAATCTCTTTGGGTGACTGCCCGATGAGGCAAGTTATAAATTTAAAAAAATCTAGCCACATAAGCTGGATCGTACTTATATGATCGATTACAATTGGCCGGCCATGTAAGCCGACCACCCATTGTGTTTTCATACAATGAGTCCATATGGAATCATTCAGCACAACACTATAATTGCTCATGCCATCGTGCCATGTTGGGCCAACCACATTACTCCCGTGCCATGCTAGACATGACATGGGAATTATACCTTGCCATGTCTGGCATGTCATAGTGGCATGGTGGTACGATCGTGCCTAGAAAAAATAGGTCATATCGACACGGCACGACTTGTTTGGTACCTCTAACTTGGAATAATATTAAATTACCAAATTATAAAATGATGTGAGACTAATTATAATTTTTAGAGTTGGGGGGCACGACTTTCAAACCCCTCATCCCTAGTTTAGATTTAAGAATTTGTACTAAAATAGCATGAGCCTATTATTTGTGTAATTTGAATATAAATAATGTGACAGTTTTTATTTAAGAATGAATGTGTTTGATTTATTTTTTATTATAAATATTGATGGATGGTAATTAAATAAAATTTGAACTAGGATTTTTATTATTAGTAGGTTTGTGTAAAATTATCATGATGGATGGTTATAAATAAACTATGAGGCTTACTTATACATATGGTAGGAAAGAAGTGATAGCCCTTCCAACTATGATATAAGATAAACCTATATATTTAAATTCAGAATTTTGATATGTTAACTATCACGAGTATGTTATTTATAAAATTGAAAGTACAAATATTTGTATATATAATCTATTATATATATCTTAAAAGAACTAGTTCTCAATTGGAATGAACATTATGTAAAATATTCTTCTAAGTGATTTAACTTTAGTATGTGAGTCACATGGTTATTGAGGAAGATGATGATAAGAAATCCTTGGGACATGCATGAGTTTGTGATGAGCTAAAAGGTTATGGAAGCCCTTTGCGAGTTGCCCCTACTCTTATGGTTCTCATTGGTGAACTTTGAAGAAAATATATATTAACTGTATGAGTATGATACTTATAAAGTCAAAAGTATAAATACTTTCAAATAATATCAATCTTTAGTCTTTATGATACCTAAGACGGAAGGATATGAGTGTACACATGAAGTAATAATCAAGGAAAGTTAACAAAGTTGCTTAAAAGATATGAGATTGTGAATGACTATTGAGTATAGATAAATTATTTTAGGGGTGATATATCGATGGGGGCAACTATGAGGTAACTAGTATTGATAAGAACTAAATAGTGACAATTACCTTATATGCCATTAGTGAAAGAAATCTCATAGTTGCACAATATCTTCACCATAGTTTTGTATCTAACACAATATAAGTTGAGCAACTTAAATATCATCACATAGATCAAATGAACAAATCCATTGGATCTAAGATTATCTAATAAACTAAATATCTATTTTCCTGGATATGAGTTGTTTCATAGTTGAAAAACCAAACTATCAATACAATCTCTATGGGATTGATATCTAGACAAAATTATGTTTTGCTACTTGTGTGACCCATGTATTCGTATATCTTTATTGATAGTATATTTTTGTTAATGAGTTTTGGAATATAATCTAACAAATAAAATTAGGTAGTATAATAAAGTTACAAGTTTTTGGTGATATTTCTGGAAATAATTTAGATTAGTTAATCAATCCGAGTTAACAAAATTATTCTTCTAAAAGAATAATTCATTTT